>CM029596.1:140372025-140972025 GCA_017311375.1 Mytilus coruscus | reverse complement strand
AGCGCGTCGGGCATAGTGCAAAGCGATTTGGTGCCACGATATCTCAGTAGCATGAGTTCGAATGGCGAGGGAAGAACAAAAAATTTGCAAAAAGCAAAATTTACAGATCTAACATTGTTGGGCTGATGTTAAGACGAATAATATATATATATATATTATATAAATTATATATAATTACTCTAATATCAGCACAAAAAATGTTAAATCTGCAAATTTGAGAAAGCAAATGTTTGTTCTTCCCTCGTCGGGATTCGAACTCATATATACATTAAATAGACTTTTAGGTCCAGATAGTTCCAGGAGATGTTCGCATAGATACAATACTGGCTATGATATACTAGCAGACATAAAGTCATTTGATAATTGTTCCATGTATAGAAGAAAACAGTATTTAATGTATAGTGGTATTGTTAGGTGAATCATGCAGTCTTTTGTAACTGTAGATACATGTACATCGATGATACATATGTACATATTAATAAGATTACATACATATTTTTTCTTCAATGTTTTTAAACGTCCTGTATTGTTTCTGTAGGAAATGTTCAGTCCTATGAAAAACCACATCGAGTCAAGAAAAGACGCCGCTCTCAGGTATGGTAGAATTTATATACATGTATATATGTTATATAACTTTCTACAGTTCAAAGAATCTCAAAAGTGCATTAAAAACAACAAATACGACATTCAAAGGAAAACGAAGGTCGAATCACTGCATATTCCAGACTTATTAAGAGTAATTCTCTGTAACCACAAGCCATTTATTATAGGTGGGGGATCTGCACGCATAGTCACCGATTTTCCTGAAACTTAGCCTGGTCATATAATTAGGTGAAAAAGTAAGAAAAATGCCTCCCAAAGTGTTGCTAGGGTACGGTTGCCATGGCAACCAAGTCAATGAGTTATCCCGTACATTTTGAGGAATTTAGCATTGAAAAAACAACTACTTTGCAGGCATTCTGAAGCAAAACCAGATTTTATTTAATGATATTTGTTAATATTTTTCAGAAATATGATACTAAACAAACATAACATGTCATATATAAAAGATTTTGGCTGAATATTGTCACAACCGCGAGAGCAGAGGTCATTTTTCTTGTATTTCTTAAGACAAATTATACACATTTAGCATGAACAAAATATACAGTTTTGCATCCACCTCCATTTGAGTTATGGTTATAAGTATAAAGTATCAATGTTTCTAGTCAATAATTTACAGTAAAATATTTGAGATTCAGAGTGCTAGGATGGTTGCTATGGAAACCTGAATGTGTCACTTCTGTTTTTTTTTCTTGAGAAATTCGACCATGTTATTAAGATTACCCGAAACAGCAATTACTATCAAATGACTACAATGTGAAAACTATTGAGCATTAAATGACCTTCAGTTCAACCTAAGGTCAAAGGTCATAGATGACCTTGACCTTTCGTATATTAATTGAATTTTGTAAGAAAAGATAATAAAACATGTAGAAAGAAGCAAACACTATAAGAATGAAATGTCCAGGATGATTAAAGGTACTGTTTTGTTTACAGGTCAATAGTAAGAAGTCCAGGTTTTGCTTCACAACCACCCTTATTTGATACAAAAGAACCTAGTAACCATATATGTTTTGATTCAGGACTTTATGGGTTATTACATAGACCTACCTAAAAAGGTCAGGGGTGAATGTTATCACACTAGTCCTTAGCAACCATTCATTTATAGTGTAAAAGTGCTTGCAACCATAAAAGTGCCTAGCAACAATATATTTTCTGTTTCATTGAGACAAAAATCAGAAAAAAATTGATATCAAACATGTCGTTTTCTTTAAATTAGTAATCCCTTTGAAGAAAGAACACACGTTGTATGTACCGAATTGTTGAATTACACTGACCTGATTGTACACATGCATAATCCAGAACAGTTGATTATATCGAAAATTGAATTTCAAGGTTGAAAAAAATAAGGGTTTGATTACAAATCCAAATACAAAAATAATATGTAGTATGATTGCAAATGAGACAACTCTCCACAAGAGACCAAATGTTATGTCTAAGAAAGGTCCTTTGAATCTACAAAAACTAGGCAAAACGAACAAAATTGCTTACAGAACGACCAATTTATTTCTTTGGTTAGGGTTGGGCTTTTGAGCAAGATTTTTGCGTGGAAAAATAATCATTTTCACCCGTTATAAGGCTGGATTACTAATTCATTTTTTTTTTCGTCGAAAAAATATTTTCGTTGTGTACACACCTTTTTCTTTTTCCAAATAGTATGTGCATCTGAATGTACAGAAAATTTATTTTCAGCATGTCTTGGGCAAAGTTATTGATCTTCAGTTCTAGACACCATCACATTAATTTCATTCAGCATCCCTCATCCCCATCACAAAATATAGAATGGTCCTTCCCTAGCTAATAGAACTACTCTGAATCCGCTCAATTTCTACTTTTGTATTCTGTTGAGAATATAAAAAAAATACTCCTTAAAAGCAAAAACATTGTGTGTTCTGCAAATTTATTTTTTTTCATGTAGATTTTTCATCTTGGTGTTCACATTTTCTCTCTATCTATTATAGTTTTTAAGCTAATTGTAAAATCTCAAAATTTTGCAAACAAAAATTTCGGGCAATGACTGCTTAAGAAAGTTGATTGACAATTTTAGCAATGTTAACCCATTGGTGAATCTTATCTCCAAGCTCATTTAAGCTGTATATTGCCTCTCTTTACCTGCTGTATATTGCCTCTCTTTACCTATTAACATTTTCAAGGACGACAAAAAAATTAATTACAGTTTCAGTTATGTCACCGTATTTAAACTCTTTTCTCGTTGGTCTGTTTTTCTGAAAATATATCTCTATCTATTATAGTTCTTAAATAAAACCTAAAACGCAGAAAGGGGAAACAATCATTATTTAAGGACAATAAATGTTTAAGTAAGGAGTTGATTTCCAATTAAGTTATCTTAACTTATTTGTTGATCGTATATGGCTGATCTATTTTAGCTAACATTTTCTTCAAATCTATAATACTTTTCAAGAAAATAGCCAAAAAACAATCATTATGGGTAAACATTGTTATTATGGTGTATAACAGGAGTGATTTATATTGTACAGTGTGCAAATGATCACTTGTTTTACCTAGAAATATAATCTTCATACTATAACGATAAAATATTAATATAATTTGCACTAGAATGGACATGTATTAATATGTACTATATTTTTTTGTTTGTTTTTTTTTTTTTTTTTTTTTGTGAATAATATCTTTTATTTCAAATCACCTGGATACATAAACCCTAAGCAGTACAGGGCAGCTGACAGAGGGGTCCCTGCTTTTATTTTACATATCCCTTTTGCCAGGGAAACACAAATGGGTGAACAAAATACTCTCTTAGACTACCTAATATGTTCAATATAAAAACCAGTATCTGTTTTCAATTAATTAGTGTATAAGTGTATTCTACACACCTTGAAATCTTGCATTTTCATATAAATTTATCCTTTTTAAACCATTTGACGCCTCAGTGGAGTCGTGGTAACGTGTTCGCCTCGAGTGCAGGAGGTCGTCTGTTCAATCCCCGGCCAGGTCAAACCAAAGACTTTAAAATTGGTATTTGTTGCTTCTCCGCTAAGCACGCGACATTAAGGAGTGAGAGCAAAGACTGGTCGGCTCGGAGTCAAAATAATGTGTCCGGGTAAGGTTACATGTTTTCCTGCGAAGTGTTACCTTGTGAACTAGCACGTTAAAAATCCGGCTCAGCGTGTCGGTCTAGTACAAAGAAGGGTTGGTATTCATATTACATTAATATGTTCTCGTCCTGAATTTTCGATGAATGATTATTTGTAACAAAAATGTATGTGCCCTTAATAAAGAAACACAATCTGCGGTGAGTAAAATACTCTTACAAAAAAGTCATACTATCATGTAGTATTGTAACGAAATGTGGGTCCCCTGAAATGGAACTTGTTTTCCTAAAATAGTGTGATGACGTTGTTAAATCTTACTGATAATTGACGTTTCTTATTATATATTTCTTGTATAGCTATGTTTAAACATTGTTAACTCTAAAACATTTTATTATTCTTGCATATGTTTTACGTTCGGAAAACTTCTGAATTGTTTATTTCAATTGACGTACAATGACGTCAGTTCCGGTTTTGGTAATTTAGGTATTTTCCGAAATGGTAAATGGTAAACCAAAATGGTAAACGGTAAACCAAGTCGGTAAATTTGGTTTACCTAAGTATAAATACGGCGGAGAATACAGATAAGTCTTTAGTACGACTTTACCCTGGGCAAGTAACACAAGTTAATTCCAAGCGATTTTGATATACATACAGATACCATGTTCCAGACCAAGTAGTAACCAGACAGCCAACACTATTACAATGTCCGAGGAGACTACGTCCGTATAATGTGGGTTTGTTAATTCCTTTCCAAGTTGCATTTAGAGAATAACTTCTCGAGAGAAACTTTATCTTTTGGCATTGAATTTGATTTACCATTTGCCGATTACCAAACTACAATTAGTAAACTTTCTGGGTATATTTTTCCGCTATCCATTTTCTTTAATTCACGATAGAAGGTTAATAAAGTATTTATATGTTAGACTAGAATATTGTTAAGTTATTTAATATTTTTATGTATTATTGATATTTAATGCATCTTACAGTTAATACAAGTTGATTTTTTTATTTAACGAGTCTGTTATTCTCAAACATCGAGAGTTACCATACAAAAACCTATACTCCAACCTACCCTTTTATATCCGAGTCATTACCTTACCAGAGGAACCAACCTTACCGGTGTGTATTCAGAATACCAGAGTACTACATAGTACCACGATACCAGAGTACCACGCTACCAAAGAAGGGTCACCACTTATAAATTTTATTTCTTATATACTCGTACATTTCAACAAAACACATTTTTATAGCAGTCCAGTGGGCCATAAACAATGGCCCATAGCTGTCGGCCGGTTACGTATTAGTCTTGATGTTGAATAATACTAGTCTGGGGTTAATTGTCAAACAATGCAATTAACCTCTGAAGGACACATGTTATTAAACAGTGGACATTGTCATCTACTGGCTGCAGGCTATATGTCTATAATATTCGTACACAATGTTATTAAGTGTCTAAAGGGTAAAAGTAGTTGTTTCAGTTATGCTATATTTGATTACACCTTGATAATTATTGTTATGAAACACATTGTGTTACAAATGCCTTTCATCCAAATAGAACGAAAGTTCGGTAAAATACGATAGTTTTTCTTCCTGTAGGTTATTATAAATAGTTCTTTGTTAGGTTTCCGGTAACCATCACCACACATCTAAAGTTTATAAAGTTCTGCAAGTCCAATATCGATATATAAAGTTCATTAAATTCATTAAGTCCAATAGCTGTAAATATATTTACACATAGTTCATTCGAATCATAAGTTCAATATTTCGGTATACATAGGTCATATTTTATTTCCGTCACCATCATAGTATGTTGTTCCTCAATACTGGGTAGGAACGCAAGTCTTTATACAATTCTATTTACACAGTTCATAGGGTCACTTTAAAATTATTTACACGGTTCGTCATCAGCTAGTGAATTCGGTCATCTATGTTGTAAGGTTTACAATCTAGTCCTTTACGAAGTAGTTGACGTATCTAGCTCTGGGTACATCTTTCTCAAGAGACTGGTCGCATCGGTCTTCGGTTTCGCATCGTCTTTGAATAATGGTGCAGAGGAATCTTCTCTCTGGAATCAGGTACTTCTGTCCCAACCATTTGCGTTGACACCATTTGGTACCCATCGTTCGTGGCATTAGAACCTGAACTTACACCTTTCTTTTGGCTAACCAAGACTTGTTTCTAAAAACTTACAGTACAAAATATAGCTATTCCAATGAATATCGCACCCAAACCCATGGATAGACCTACTCCCCAATTTGGAAATTCAAAGTCGTTTTCAATTCCCCTTAAATTTCTAAGTTTTTCAATCAAAGCATTCATAGGGATTTGCTTAATCGCCTTTAGTTCTTTTGGTAGTTCAAGCTTAGTAAAATTTGGTAAAGCAGCATGAAAGGGTTCCCATAAACTTGTATTCAGTACTTGAAAGGTATTTAAAAATCTATCAAACGTTTTTTCTGTTAAAAATGTACTTTCCATTTGATAAGTAGGTAATAAGGTTAAATGATCACTCGTAGCAGTACAAGTACGCTTTAAATTAATTATAGTGGTAGGTGGATTAATTATCTGATCCGTCAACATGTTTGTTTGGTCATCACATCTAATTGTGATTCTAAATTCATTAATAGTTGTAACTGCCCACATACTATCGGTCAAATAGGTTGCCATAGGCAAAACGGTGTTTGGTCGAACCTTCACTGTACACCTTGTTTTCCAATTTTCTTTATTGGCAAATAAAGCTATAACACAGAGTTTACTTAAATTCACGGGATAGACTGGACTTTTGATTTCACAAAAATTAACTAATGGATTTGAACACTTATCAATTTCTTGGTTACTTAGCAACATATATTTAGTTTTTTCCTGGTTTGCAGCAATAACTACGGCTTCTAATTCATACTGAGCAACCATGTTGCTCGAGTCAGAATTTTTTTCAGTAACCTTAGTAGGAACAGGTAAGTTATGAATCTTATAGATAGCATAGCTGTCTCTTATGTCTAGTAATGGCAACGTAATGATAATGATTATCCGATTTTCGTCCAAAACTGTACTACAGGTCAAAAATTTGTAAAAATTCCAAATATCTTTAATTTCGTCACCAGGTATTTTTAATGTCGCGCGATTGGACCGTTTTAACCATCCAATGGCTTTGAAGTTTTCCAGTCCACTTCCTAAGGTGCTCCAGGTATGGGATATTGTGCATTTCCATGAAATTTGTTCGTCTTTCAATTATCTCCGTGAATTTTGAGGGTAACCCACAATATTTGTCAATGATTATTGATTCCGATAGATTGATTAATTTCTGAATTGCATGGAATTCCTCATTTAGAGGTTTCTTTTCTTTGCCGTCGCTAATCTAAAATCCTGAGTCTTGTACCTCCTGAAAATGATTGAACATAAATTTACATAATATGTTCCACCATAACTCAGGAGGTAATAGTTTCACATAGGAGTGGTGGAGCTGTGCAAAGGTCTTCATCGTCTGCCATTCTGTAAAATGAGAATAAATGCTAATTTTAACACATATTTAATAAGTTTTTAGAAATTCTTAAATGATTTGCATCCTACCTACTACCTATAAAGCCACTTGATACCTACATAATACCTATTAAAGCCTTTACTAAATTTTGTACATGTTCCTTAGTTACCAATTTGGTTTCGTTAGCCCCAATATCAGGTGATTTCCGATTATTTTTTATTTTAACCCTATTCACAGACATGTTATCTTCCATGTCGGAAATTTCAGATGCTACAGGCGAAGAATGAGTGATAGACATGTTATCATCAATGTCAGAGACGTCAGAATCAGAAGGCGAATTTTCTACTTCTTCTTTTATGACTTGATCATCACTTTCTATTTGACTATTATTTACCTTATCTTGTTCTGAGAAAATTTTCTTCCCCCTTAATTTTTTAGATAATTCCATTAATGGTATATCATCTTCTTCATCAGAATTTTCCCTTTCCTTTTTATATCTTTTTGAAATTTGATTTAACGGAGTGTCTGAATCTATGCTTTCATCATCAGAGGAGTCTTCTGATTGTGACTCAACGGGAACTACATATGCAGCTTTGCGTAGTGCCTTACCTTGATTGTTATTAGGAATTTCCCAATCTAACTTAGCCAAACGAATTTGTTCAGCATGAGCCTTTGTGGTTGTCCCATCTAACTGATTTTTTAAAATAAAACTAACAGGTGAAGTTTGTTCTATAATCCTATAGTACGGAGTCCATTTTCTTGAAAGTTTGCTTGCCCTTCTATGATTTTTATAAAAAACTGGGTTTCCTACCTCAAACTTTATATCTTTGCTATGTTTGTTTGCGTACTTAGCTTGTTTCTGTTTAGATTTTTTCATAGTTTTATGAACCAGCATAAATGATTTATGTTGTTGCTGTAAGGCAATTTTATGATATTCCTCCCCATTGTATTTTCTCCTAGGCTTTAAAATGTTATCTAAAGGTAAAACTGGATCCCTGTTATATAATGCATAAAAAGGTGAAAGTTGGGTGGACTCATTGATATTGAATCTAATTGCTGCTAAAGCTTGGTTCAAGTATAAATCCCAAGTTGTGGAATGATCTTCTATTAATTTTGACAAAACATCATGTAATGTTCTATGAAATCTTTCTATTTTAGCATTACCCTGAGGGTGATAGAATGAAGTTTTAATATGCTTTATATTAAGTTCCTTACAAACTTCTTCCATAGCCTTAGAACAGTTTTCCCCTCCGTTATCGCTTGTTAGAATCTGAATCCCAGAATGCCTTGAAGTAATTTCTTCAATCAAAAGATGTGCAACATTGTCAGTGCTTTTTGTTGCGACACTAAAAGCTTCTGGCCACCCTGAGTACAAATCGATAAATCCTATAATGTACCTGTTCCCTGACATGGTGGTTGGATACGGTCCACTTAAATCTACCCCTACATGACAAAAAGGATAAGGTGGAATTTTTGTTTCCTGAATTGGCGCTCTAACCTTTTGTAAATTGCGTGATTGACAAGGTACACAAGTAGTGACATAATTATACAATTCCTTGAACATGTTTGGCCAAAAATATTTTTGACGAATGGAATCAAATGTTTTGTCAATGCCCATGTGCCCATTCTTATCATGATATTGTTCTACAACTGCTTGTTTTATATGAGAAGGTATGTACAACCTTATAATAGGATCATTATCTACATTTGAGATGTAATAAAGTATGTCATCTATTATGATGTACTTGTTTTGCACTGCCTCGGGTACCTTATCGCTTACAAGTTGTTCCTTTAGCTCACGTAATGTTTTGTCTTTCACTTGTTCAATTGACATATCAAATTCTTCAAACTGAAAATTTTCTTTTTCCGGAATATCCTCAACTAATTTATCATTATTTGCATAATCAGTAAAATGAAATCTATTTGAATTAATTACATTAATTTCGTAAGTATTGTCACTAATATCCGGATAAGGGTCTGGATTTTCGTTTTGTTTTCATCTGAAGGTAACCTGGACATAAAATCTGCACACATTTTGGGGCCCTGGAATATACTGAATAGTACAGTTATAACCCATTATGTTTAAACAGTTGAATTTTCTTATTTTGCATTGGTGATTCTAGGATATATTTCAAAGGTTTGTCGACCGCTCGGTTTTCGTTACAGTGGTGGCAGCGGTGGGATGTACCTACATTTTATATTCTTACAATAAGTGTAATTATATTCAAGATAAGGCATAAATAAAAATAAGTAAAATGGATAGCGCGGAAAATAAATTTGAAACACCTAGTTTAACTGCCCAGGGTAGACCAGTGCTCCCCCGATCTCGGTCCTGTGAAATATTCCATGATCTGACGCCGACCGGAGAGATAGGCATAAGAGTGAACCAAGATCAATGGCCCTCACAAGAGAATACGAATAGATACGAAAAGGATGGTATACATCATGTTGACAATAGGCCATTATCAGGGGATCTATCACCATCAAGGAAAGTGGCCATTGACCAAGCGAAAAACCCGGAAGTTTCAAATAGGGCAACGGTTGTGCATTTGGAAAAAAATGCAGCGCGTACGGTAAAACAGAATTTTGGTGAAGAGTCAAGGACTCTTTCGGACCATGCTGCCAGAGGGTCTAGGTATGGGTTTTGGAGTCAGAAAGCAAGGGATACTGCTGAGGGAGACTCCGGGAGTACAAGACGAGTCGCGACGTCTTGTGAATCCGATGCCCGACGGGGTAGATGGGATTCGGGAGATTTACCTAGGACTTTGGACCGGGGCGTACCCCATAATCAGGGGGCAACGTACCAAGCATTACCTTTGACGTCCCGCGGACGATTCAGAGTGGGGGTTAACGGGACCGACCATGAACACCGTACTGATGAAATGACAAGTAATTTAAATTATGCTGGCATTAGCAATGAACCAAATTTTGAGCGTGATTATGATATAAACTTACAAAATACAAAATATTACAAAAAGAAACCAGCACTTTATGATGGTGAGAGTAATTGGGAAGACTATTTAGTTCAGTTTGAATTAATTGCAGCAATTAATAAATGGTCTGACATAGAGAAAGCTTTAGAACTAGCTACTAGCTTAAGAGGTACCGCCCAAAGTATTTTAACCGATTTAAGACCAGAGATGCGGACCAATTTTATACAACCAGAAAATCCAGCAGAAATGTACAGGGCGCAAATGAAAAGTAAAATACGCAGACGCACGGAACAAATACCTGTGTTAGGCCAAGACATAAAACGTCTAGTAAGATTAGCGTATCCATCAGCTCCGATAGAGATTAAAGAACAATTAGCATGCGAATGTTTTATTGATTCCCTAAATGATGCTGATATGGAATGGGCTATTTTCCAGGCAAAAGCAAAAAGTATTAATAACGCTATTCAAGTAGCTCTTGAATATGAAGCATTCCAAAATGACAGACGTAAACATGGCACTAAGCTAGTTCGTGCTGTAAATGAAAACGATAACTTTGATCTAAAAAGGGAAATTTATTTGTCTGAACAAGTTGATGACTTTTCAGGTCGTCTTGCAAAAATAGAAAATAATAGAAAAAAATAAGAAAACTTTTTCTTGTTACCATTGTGGGGTTTCCGGTAATTTTAAAAGGGAATGTCCCCTATTGAATAACCGATCCCAAAGGTTCAACGTTAACAGAACTAAAAACTTAATTCCAAGAAAAGTGGCAGACCAAATGTCTGGTCGGGGAAACTATTAGTGGCTGAAACTGAGGACCAAGTTTCAGCAGAAACTAAATATGATTTTGAAGAATCCAATAATTTTGAGAAATTGAATCAGATAAATATATTCTGAAAGTTTATTTGTAATTGTCAGTGTTATGACATGAAATTGAATTGTTTGATTGATACCGGGTCCACTGTTAGTGCCCTAAACTAATCCATGTATAATATCATGTCCAAGAGTGTAAAGCCAGTATTGTCCAATGCACGTAGTGGTTTACGCTTGGCTAATGGAAGTGTAGTTATGCCGATGGGGACTACTGAACTACCAACTCAGTCGGATAATAAAATTGTGTATCACTGTCTCATTGTTGCAGACATAGATATACTTGTACCAAGGATTATTGAGTTTGATTTTAAAGATAAAAGTCCATGTATATTGTATAAGGAAGGAGTATTTTTAAATTGACGGTTAATTTATTTCAGATTTTATTAATATTGCTTACATTTATTGATTGTTTAAATATGTAACTTATTTTCAGGAAATTCAATTGTACAATAGTGTTTTATGAACATTCGTCCCGCTGAGAATATTTGATGGTGCTCTATAAACATTTGTCAAAATACACAGAATTAGTTCTGATTTAAGAACATTCATCACGCGAAGAAGAAGTGTAAGTGCTGTATGAACATTCGTCAAGTGAAAAAAGATATGTCGGTGCTCTATAAACATTCGTCAAAATAAACAGAACTTGTGTTTTATGAACAATCGTTATGAGAAGAAGCGATGTTGGTGCTATATGAACATTTACAAGACTAAAGGATCATAAAGAACAGTGCGAAATTCAAGCTTTGCATGAAGACGTATATGAACAATGAACATTCGAAAAGATTAATTGAATTTAATTAAATATTGTTTTATAATGTTGAATATGTATGTTATAGACTATTTTAATGAATGATATTGATGTACTTGTTTTAAATTTTAGGAAATGCCTATTCATGTTTGGGTTCAAACATTATTTTTCAAAGGTGGGGAGAGTGTAACGAAATGTGGGTCCCCTGAAATGGAACTTGTTTTCCCTAAAATAGTGTGATGACGTTGTTAAATCTTACTGATAATTGACGTTTCTTATTATATATTTCTTGTATAGCTATGTTTAAACATTGTTAACTCTAAAACATTTTATTATTCTTGCATATGTTTTACGTTCGGAAAACTTCTGAATTGTTTATTTCAATTGACGTACAATGACGTCAGTTCCGGTTTTGGTAATTTAGGTATTTTCCGAAATGGTAAATGGTAAACCAAAATGGTAAACAGTAAACCAAGTCGGTAAATTTGGTTTACCTAAATATAAATACGGCGGAGAATACAGATAAGTCTTTAGTACGACTTTACCCTGGGCAAGTAACACAAGTTAATTCCAAGCGATTTTGATATACATACAGATACCATGTTCCAGACCAAGTAGTAACCAGACAGCCAACACTATTACAATGTCCGAGGAGACTACGTCCGTATAATGTGGGTTTGTTAATTCCTTTCCAAGTTGCATTTAGAGAATAACTTCTCGAGAGAAACTTTATCTTTTGGCATTGAATTTGATTTACCATTTGCCGATTACCAAACTACAATTAGTAAACTTTCTGGGTATATTTTCCGCTATCCATTTTCTTTAATTCACGATAGAAGGTTAATAAAGTATTTATATGTTAGACTAGAATATTGTTAAGTTATTTAATATTTTTATGTATTATTGATATTTAATGCATCTTACAGTTAATACAAGTTGATTTTTTTATTTAACGAGTCTGTTATTCTCAAACATCGAGAGTTACCATACAAAACCTATACTCCAACCTACCCTTTTATATCCGAGTCATTACCTTACCAGAGGAACCAACCTTACCGGTGTGTATTCAGAATACCAGAGTACTACATAGTACCACGATACCAGAGTACCACGCTACCAAAGAAGGGTCACCACTTATAAATTTTATTTCTTATATACTCGTACATTTCAACAAAACACATTTTATAGCAACACACTAAGGGATACACTTTAATAGTTTAACACCAAGGCCCGACCGCTCGGTTTTCGTTACAGTATGTAAGATATATATGGAAGGGTATTACGGCCATCCTTTTTATTTTTTTTTTCAAATTGTTGACTTTAATCTTGGAATTATCAACTTTAATCTTGGAAATTCTAACTTAAATCTTGGAATTTCCAACTTTAATCTTGGAATTATCAACATTTAACTTGGAAATTCACTCTTTAATCTTGGAATTATCAACTTTAATCTTGGAATTATCAAACTTTAATCTTGAAATTCCAACATCAAAACTTAACTTTGGAATTCCAACTTCTATATTGGAATTATCAACTTTAAACTTGGAATTATCAACATTAAACTGGAAATTCCAACTTTAATCTTGGAATTATCAACATTAAACTTGGAAATTCCAACTTTAATCTTGAATTATCAACATTAAACTTGGAAATTCCAATTTTGGAATTATCAACTTTAAATCTGGAATTTTCAACATTAAACTTTCAAGGTATATCTAAAGTCTTGTATAACTTCACGTAGCCTAATATCCATGAAGGGGGAAGTAACTTCCTATTAATGTGTATACATGGATATGCCAAAAATATGGGTCATAATTTTGCGAGATTTTATATGAATATGACACTACTTTTTAATGACATTCTATATTGATATTTATTATATACTTAGTAGTAAATACAGATAAATTGTATGTGTAATACAATCATTGGCAAGCGTGCTGTATCAGCCACCCGTGATGATATCGATATCAGCACGATTGCAAAGGCTTTATCACACCTTTAATCTGTATGACGTCACGTCATCGATTGCAGTCACTGTGGCAAAGGCTTTATCAAACCCATAATCTGTATGACGTCATGTCAAACCTATAATCTGTATGACGTCATTTCAAACCTCCTTACCTGTATGACGTCATGTCACATAAAAAACATCTACGTGAGGTATATGTATATAATAAAGTGTATATGATATGGCTTTTTCAATATCACACACCGTATCAACCCTCAACCAATATAATCCCTCGAGCAGAGCTCTTGGGATTATATTGGTGTCTCGGGTTGATACGGATGTGATATTGAAAAAGCCATATGATATTCTCTATTTATTGTTCTTTCATTACTTTATATTGAATTGGGGTATGTTCTACATATCTTTTATAAATATGTTAGTGGAAATCTTATATTAATGGCCAATTGTGGTATTTGAATCAGTTAGGGATTTTATATTTACATAAATATAAATATAAAGTCCCTGAATCCATGCATTTTAAAGTTCACCTTTCAAATTTATTCCGAAATGAACTCTGGAAATTATGAGTGATGATATACATTTAGTGCTTATATTAGCATTGGTCATAATTAAAATATTGTTTATAGATAAATGTCATTCATTGTATGTATCTATATAAATATAGGTACCAAATATTAGTGAATGTTATATAAAAATGGGTACAGTAAAGCACATCAAACAGAAGTGCACTGTTTGGCAGAGGCAAGAGTCCAGTTTAATCTTGATAATTTCAAGATAAAAGTTGGTATTTCCAAGTTAAATGTTGATAATTCCAAGATTAAAAATGATAGTTCCAAGATTAAAGTTGGAATTTCCAAGTTTAATGTTGATAATTCGAAGATTAAAGTTGATAATGCCAAGATTAAAGTTGGAATTTCCAAGATTAAAGTTGATAATTCCAAGATTAAAGTCGACAATTTGAAAAAAAAGTATAAAAAAGGATGGCCCTAATACGCTTCCCTAAATATAAATATGTATAAAATGTAAACTATAAAATTAACTTATATAGATAATGGCGATTGTTTGTAAATGGTGTACAAACAAACAAAAACAAAAAACAGTTCAAAGTGCGCCTTTTGTATTCAATGATAATTATAACTAAAATACCGAGGCGGAAGTTATTTCACAAAAATGTATATATATCTACAAAATGAGCAAAGAATAAGCAAATCGACTATTAATAGTAATTACACTTTTGAGATAAACGGTCAAGTTCGTCTATCCGAATAAATTTTTTTTGTTTGATTTAGCGAGCATTTTGATAAAATTATTCGACATATCTTTCATAAAACTTAGGAGGATTGATAAATCATTTAATGCTGTTTTATTGAATTTAGTGTGCTGGTGGTTTTGCCACAGGGGTTGTGTATGCGTCTAGTGCAGTGGGGAGTTAATACTCTATCACTGCCGCTTGCTAACTCACTTGTGGGTGAAAAGACAGTCGAGTGTGTAAATCTTTCCTGCCAGTACAAAGCCTCTACACTATCCAAGACTTCTACAGTGCCTCCTCGCGACAGCACACGGTTAACTAGGTTTTATTATCCTAGGCGTCATCTGTAGAGGATCTCGGAGCAGCAAGGGCCCCAGAGATGCAGTGTGTAGGCTCACCGGCGTGTGGACACGCCCTAGCACTCATCATCCTTGCCCCAGCTATGAGTCAAATAGTATAACTGCATTGTGATTGGATTTTTGAATCAAAGGCTATGGTAGTAAATCCAGACAGAAAATCCGGGTAGATGGAACTCGATAGCAACAGCAATCGTCTAAGGGATGGAACCCCTACAGAAAAGCTGCCTGTCCTCCTGGCCCAGGGGGTTAAGCGTAGGGTTAATCACCCTGCCTTGGAAAAAATATTGATTACAGAAACGACTACAAAAGCAACTACTCTTTCTCGTCACAGACTAGAGGAAGAACATGTTTTTAACCGAAAACAGCAGATGACGCGAAGGCCGATGGAGCTGTTTTCAAACAAACTCACCACCAGAATAGGCACATGGAATGTAAGAACACTATACCAAAGTGGTAAATGTGCCATTGGTGGCCTTCGGCTGTTGTCTGCTCTATGGTCGGGTTGTTGTCTCTTTGACACATTCCCCATTTCCATTCTCAATTTTACAAGTAGCAAAAGAGATGGATAGATACAAGATTGAAATTCTAGGACTAAGCGAAGTTAGATGGAACACATCAGGCATGACAAATTTGAATACAGGCCACACAATTATATATTCTGGAAACACCAAACAAAATGACCCACATGAAAAGGGAGTTGGATTTCTAATAACAAAAAGATCTAAAACAGCTCTGCTGGAGTGGAATCCCATCTCACCAAGAATTATCACAGCACGCTTTAACTCTCGTTTCCAAAAACCATCCTGATACAAGTATACGCCCCAACCAATGGTGCAGATGACTGTGAAAAGAAAGACTTCTACCACTCATTACAAACAACTATAGAAAAAGTACCAAAAAAGGGACCTATTGGTACTTATGGATGACCTAAATGCTAAGGTTGGATCAGAAAGAAAGGGATGGGAGAGAGAAATCGGTCCTCGTGGGATAGGAAAAATGAACGAAAATGGTGAACTATTTGCAGACCTCTGTGCTACCAACAACCTTGTCATAGGAGGAACACTCTTCAAACACAAGAATTGCCATTAGGTAACCTGGGTGTCACCAGCAGGAAATGCAGAAAACCAAATAGACCACATAACTATTTCTCAGAGATGGAGGTCTTCACTGCAAGATGTAAGGGTCAAAAGAGGAGCAGATGCAGCATCAGACCATCATCTAGTTTTAGTGTCAATAAAGTTGAAACTTTTAGCCCCCAAAAAAAACAGTTGTCAAAAGAAGAAAGTTTAACGTTGGGAAGCTTAAAATACCAAACATAAGAGAAGAATTTCAAATATCTCTTCAAAACAGATTCTCAGCTGTAAGTGACCTTGATATAGAGAACAATGATATTAACAACACATGGGAGCAGACAAAAAATGTAATTCTAGAAACATGCGAGGAAACATTAGGATACATGCAATATAAACGCAAAAACTGGATGTCAGATAATACATGGGTTAAGGTTGAAGAAAGGAGAAAAGCCAAAGAAAAAGTCTTAAATGCCACCACAAGATAACAAAAAAGACAAACACAAGACCTTTATAGAGAGAAAGTCAAAGAAGTGAAGAAGAACTGTAAACATGATAAAAGAGACTATGTTGAACAACTAGCACAAGAAGCTAAAATTGCGTGTAGCAAAGGAGACATAAAATCTCTCTACAATACAACTAAACAACTAAGTGGCAGAAGATCCAACTCAAACGCTACAGCAAAAGATAAAAATGGCAATGTTATTACCAAAATTGAAGAACAATTAAAACGATGGAAAGATCATTTTGAAGAAGTGCTAAACAGACCCCCTCCAACAGACCCACCTAACATCGAAGGGAGACAGGTCCTGAATATCAAGACAGGAGATATAACTAAAACAGAGGTAAATGTTGCAATAAAACAACTAAAGAATGGAAAAGCAGGAGGAATTGACAACATACCCCCTGAAGCTATAAAGGCAATGGATAACATCTGTATTGATAAACTTCACCAACAACTAAACAAAATATGGAATGACGAACATATACCTGATGACTGGCGTAAATGAATCCTTATTAAACTACCAAAGAAAGGCGACAAATCAATCTGTAGCAACTGGAGAGGTATTATTTTGCTTTCCATTCCTAGCAAAGTCCTATGTCACATCATCCTACAGAGGTTAAAGAAAGAAGTTGATAAGTTACTGAGAGATGAACAGGCCGGTTTCAGACAAGATAGATCGTGTATTGACCAAATTGCCACATTAAGAATCATCATTGAGCAAACCATTGAGTGGCAGACATCCCTATACCTAACATTTGTAGATTTCAAGAGGGCCTTTGATGGTATAGACCATCAAGTACTGTGGAACATCCTTAGATATTATGGAATACCCGAAAAAATCATATCCGTCATCCAACAGCTCTATGACGGTTTTACATGTCAAGTGAGCCATGCAGAGACTCTGACAGATCCATTTCCTGTATCAACCGGTGTCAGACAAGGATGTTTACTTTCCCCTCTCCTTTTACTGATAGTTATAGATTGTGTGAGTCGGAAATCATACAATACTCCTCTGGGTATTAAATGGACATTACAGTCATGCCTCGAAGACCTTGACTTTGCAGACGATATCTGCCAGCTTTCCCATCGCCATGACGACTCACAAAACCAAGCAACCAACCTTGAAACAACGGCAAAACAAGTAGGACTGTACATAAATTCAAAAAAGACAAAATCTATGAGGGTAAACGCAAACATACTTAACAAAACCAAAGTGAGAGATGCTGAAATTCAATATGTCCGAGTGTTTACATATCTTGGAAGTGTCATCAGTACATCAGGAGGGACAGATGAAGACATCCAATCAAGAAAAAGAAAATCTCAACAAGCCTTTGCTATCCTTAAACCAGTCTGGAGGAGCAAAGCACTCAGAACAAGCACCAAAATCAGGATCTTCAACTCAAATGTAAAATCTATACTTCTCTATGGGTCAGAAACTTGGAGACTAACAGCTGCATCTACAAAAACATTACAAGTTTTCATGAACAGGTGTCTAAGAAACATCATTGGAATCAAGTGGCCAAACACTATTAGCAACAAAGAATTGTGGAAAAGGACAAGACAAGAACCAATAGAAAGAACGATAACAACACGCAGATGGAAATGGATTGGACACACTTTACGTAAAAACAACACAAATGTAACTAGACAGGCGTTAGATTGGAATCCTCATGGTCATCGTAAAAGAGGGCGACCAAAATCCACCTGGCGCAGAGATCTTACATCTGATCTACAGAAAATTGGGAAAACATGGGGTGAAGCAAAGAAACTAGCCAAGAACAGGAAAAGCTGGAAAGCTACTGTGGTCGCCCTATGTCCCCCATGGGACGAAGTGGATTAAGTCAAGTAAGTAAATTATTGAATTTAATGTCATTCCGACCTTTCCAAATACTAAATTTTCCTGAAAACACTATAAAATTTCAAATATTTATTTCAGTTTTATCAAGATTCAAGATGTTGATTATATCCTATGATTACATCCAATAATCATGTTTTGGACATCAAAGTTAAGCGTTATATCTATGCACAGAGATAGCAATATTTTTATTCCTCAGTGATGTTTTAAATTTTATAACAATAATAGAATAAATGCTTTTGGGTTTCAAAAAATTTGCCACATAAGTTACATAGTCAATCAGACTTTCGCATTTGGCACAATATAAATTCAGTATAATGTATATTGTGTAGTGATTTCCATTGGAATTGGAAAATATTGATTGATACAGGCAGCTTGAGAAGCTTTTTCCAAATTGATGCCAGTCTAGTTCCGTATTAAATGTTCTATTCCATTTAATCTAACATTTTGCACTAGTACATTTATTTAGTGTTTTTTAAATGATTTTATTGATTTTTTTCAGGGGAAATAAAGTTTCTTTCCATATCAGATCATATCTAACTACGCATTGATGATTGTTAGGTATCTTCAAACTATATGAGAATGGCTACTTAAATCTTTAATAACGATATTGACCTCTCACCTTTTAATAAGGATCTATATAACAGTTATTATTAGTCTGAACCCAAGTATGTATGGTAGCTAGGTACTTTTATATCAAGTAAGGGTCGTTGCTAAGAACTTTTGACATGGCCTTGACCTCTGACATTTAACCTTGTCACCAAAAAAAAAAGCAATATTCGTTCTGAACATTTTCTCTATTCAAGGTATAGATACATTTGTAACCATTTCTGACAAAATCTAATAAAAAAGACTCAAGGTCAAAGGTCAAGGTCATCGATAACCTTTTATTTTTGGAACAAACTTAAGGTAATTGAATGCACAACATTTTTCAATTGATTTTCATCCTTTATCTGTATAGTTAAAGCGATATTTTAATAATAAGGTCAAACTTATTTTACAAAATAACAAAAATTTCACTTTTAGGTTCCCTTAGTAACCACCCTATCAACCTGAATCCAAAACCTTAAGTTATAAATTATTACTAGGTAACAGTGTTAGTTTACGTTAATAACTTCAATGTAAATGGGTGAGGGTGCAAAAGTTTGTAATTAGTTCATGCAAAATGCCCATAATTTGCCTTCTTGGATACAGTGAAAACTCCCTTATTTTAATCAGTGTTGTCACCTTCTCCCCTTTTCATTAGAATTAGTTTTTTTTATCTTTTATCTAACTAATTAAATATTATATTTTAATAAGCAAACGTTACAATATTCATCAAAATAAAATGTGTGCATGATAACTGCCTGAAAATGTTATTTTTTCTACCTCAAAAAGGGCAGTTTTGAGCCAAAATCCAAGGCATGGCCACCAGGACATTAACACATTTTTGTCAAATGGGCATATCAATACCCACGCTACGTCAATTTTTAAAGACCCAAATGTTGCAAAACACTTGTCCTACCTCCATGACAAATATGTTGTTGTCCCCGCAGATAAAGCCCCAAACAACATCGTTTTTGTGTGTAAATATCATTACATAGACTACTTGATAAATGAATTAGGTATTGACAATTCACTTGGAAACTCAACATATACCCTAACGACACTTACCAAAGAGGAAATCTTGGATAAGCATAGGTCTGTTCTATGTTCCTTTGGAATTTCAACCAAAGATGAAGAACTGGATCTTCCATCACTGTACAGGATACCTAAACTACATAAGTGTCCTTACAAACAACGGTACATTGCTGGGTCTTCCAAGTGCTCCACGAAACCTCTTTCTAAATTATTAACATCTACTTTATCAGCAATCAAAGCCGGGCTCCAAAGTTATTGTGAAACTGCCTATTCTAGAGGTGGCGTGAATCAGATGTGGATACTAAAAATTCCAAAGATCTTTTAGAGTACATACAATCTAAGACTCTCTCATCTTGCAATAGTATTAAAACATTTGACTTTTCTACACTTTACACAAGTATTCCCATTCCAAACTAAAAGACAAATTGAAAGAGTTGGTATTACTTTGTTTCATTAAAAGAATGGCGATCGTAGATACTTGTCTTGGGGAGGATAAATCCTACTTTCTAAAGAATCACTCTGATTCAAACAAAAAAGCTCTGAAACTGACATTATCAAGATGCTTGATTTCTTGATTGACAACATATTTGTTACGTTTGGAGGACCGTGTTTTTCAACAGACTGTCGGAATTCCAATGGGAACCAATTGTACCCCTCTTCTTGCCGACTTGTTTCTTTATTATTATGAGGCTAACTTCATACAGGAACTTCTTAGGAAGAAAGATAAGAAGTTAGCAATATCCTTTAGCTCTACGTTCCGCTATAAAGATGATGTTCTCTCACTAAATAATACAAAATTTGGTGACTATGTTGAACGAATCTATCCCATCGAACTAGAGATAAAGGATACTACAGATACAGTTAAGTCGGCCTCATATCTTGACCTCACACCACATCTTCCTATATCTATTTACATCTAGAAATTGACAATGAGGGTCGGTTGAAAACAAAACTTTACGACAAAAGGGATGATTTTAGCTTCCCAATTGTGAACTTTCCATTTCTATGTAGCAACATTCCAGCAGCGCCTGCATACGGAGTATGTATCTCCCAATAATTGATGTGTTTCCTATCATGATTTCCTTGATAGAGGATTGCTGCTCACAAGGAAGCTATTAAACCAAGAGTTCCAAATGGTGAAGTTGAAGTCATCCCTTCGTAAATTTTACGGACGCCATCACGAGTTGGTTGACCGTTATGGAATAACCGTTTCACAGATGATATCGGATATGTTCCTTATGTCGTAACTACAATACCCTCCCTTTTCACGAATGTGACTTACCGAATTAGACTATTTACCGGATTTGTAATAACATAAGCAATACGACGGGTGCCACATGTGGAGCAGGATCTGCTTACCCTTCCGGAGCACCTGAGATCACCCCCAGTTTTTTAAGGGGTTCGTGTTGCTTAGTTTTTGGTTTTCTATGTTGTGTCATCTGTACTATTATTTGTTTGTTTGTCTTTTTATTTTTGGCCATGGCGTTGTCAGTTTGTTTTCGATCTATGAGTTTGACTGTCCCTCTGGTATCTTTCGTCCCTCTTTTAGCACATGTGCACTTCCAAAGCAAGAAAATATCAACAATACGCCAGCAGTTCAGTCGATGATGGGAAGGACACAGACGTCTGTAGAGAGCAGCGAAAGTGATAATTTGTTGGTGTGAACATTCTGTGCCTCTTCTTCGGAATCGATAAAAACCAAAGGAATGAATCCTGTCAGATGCCAGCGGTCCGAAAACTCCGGTAAACGTTTACTCACTTTATGTGTAGTGCACTTCATTGCAGTAACGACTCGGATTTTAATGAGTCACTTAAAATTTTCATCACTAAGATGCTTTTATACAGAAGTCATCAATTGGTCAAAATTTTACAAAATTCTTACAATAGAGATGTCTATTATTGAAGCATTGGAGCTATTTTTTACTTTCAGACACAATTATGATTTGGCTGAACCCGATGGAATATCTTTACCACCGATGAGCACAAATATGTTCCAATTGTCGTAACTTCAATCCCGTTTTTATTTTCTTCGATTGTGACATTACCAAATGCGACTTCTCACATAATATGTTCTTGTGGTGAGTAACACGACGGGTACTGTTAGTGGAGCAGGAATTACTCATCTTTCCGCAACACTATAGATTACTTCTGGTTTTTGAAGGGGTTCGGAGCCTCAGTCTTGAATTTGTTGTAAACTGTTTCGTGGACTGGTTTTCTTTTACTTTCTTTTAATCGTTTATCTTTTCGGCCATGGTGTTGTCTATTTCAATCCGACTTAAGGTTTTTGATTGGTCAATTGGTAATATTTTTCAATAAGAATTCTCATAAAATGGTCTTTAACTAGCTTACTACTAATGAAATACGTTGACTTTATTTTGTCATATTACAATATAATTCATACATAATAGGTATACACTTAACAATTGAATATAACATTGCAATTGATCATAAACACTCATTTTGCGTCTTTCTGGTTGATTGATTGTTGCTTGTTTAAAATCAAGTTCTTTGATATAGAGGACTAGAACAAATTAACAGTAGGTAGGTTCTGCAAGTTGATTGACATGAAATTAAGGCTACCAATGGAAATGTGGATATAATGAATAGGGGAAGATTTTTTTCCACTGCAACAGGCCTTGTACGGACCCCTCATAGAGTTGTTGAACGGGTTCTTTAACGGACTGATAGCGTGACACTCATCCTACAAACTGTGTAGAAGATTAATCCGTTATAAACAATCACAAATCATTCAATTCAATTCTTTAATATATATATATATACTTTAAGCAAATAATGCTCATCAGCACAATGACATGTAAAATATATACGTCAGAATGGTAATATCTCTCAAGATATAATATCTAATAAAGTATCCTCAAAATCCAATCTAATGATTGAAATTTCAAAACTAAAATATGCTATACCAAACGAATGGTTAAAGGTAATTAAATCAGATAAATCAATAAAATCAAAAGTAAAAATAAACTTAAACTATGCATTAAGACAAAAGGATAACATGTTTACAAGTAATGGAAATAAAACAGATATATACACAGGTTAATAATACTAGAAATGAAGACATGCCTCCAGGTTTCTTAAAATGGAAAAGTGTACTAAATTTAGATTCTTTAATTCCACTTAAATCAATGCTCAAATTTGTATTTATTTATTCAAAAGATAACAGAACAAAAATATTTAAATTGAAATTGTTGCATCATATCCTTCCTTGTAAACAACTGCTTTTTCAATGGAAGATAAAAGATGACAGTAAATGTGACATGTGTCATCACACGGAAGACTATAAACATTTTTTTTTCTGAAATGTCAATACTTTAAAGCCTTTTGGGAAAAAGTCAAAACACTGTTAAATAAAGTTAAAATTGGTCCCCATATCCTAACGTTAAGAAATCTTATAGAAGGTTATAAAATCTGGGACAGCAGTTATTACGATATAAATCTTTTGATAACAATCATTCCATCCACAAGTGCACTCACATTTCAAATGATAAAACTACAAATATTGATGATTATGCCATGTTCAAAAAAGATCTTTGAACTATTTAAATATCTTGATTCTAACAGGTGGTAAACATGATAAAATTTTGAAAGAAATAAGCCTGTATATATTATTATTGTTTTATGCATATATGTTATGTTCATTTACTATGGCTTATCCATTCTTAATTGATTCTTCAACCACGTGTTGTGAACTTTTTTCATGATCATGTTCGATCAAATATTAAACCCTACTTATCTTAACAGCTACCTTCCTTTAAACACATCATTAAAATTAACAAAAATCATGTGAACACTTCAATTCACAACCACATACATACACTTACAATGAAAATAGCTTTGTCAAATTGCCTCCATGGTGTGATCGTTGATCAACAGGGTAATGACCAGGTCAACTAACATATACAAAGTCAAATCGGTCCATGAATGTAATTTTTTCCGGGAAATAAATTCTGTAGTAATCTGTCTTAGACATAGAATGTAAATCTAACAATTGATTATTATTTGCTGAACAATCTCCGTTTGTTGAGCAAAACTAACCTTACAAGGGTACCCTGTCAAATGCTGTAGACATGGTATTTTTATAAAGGCATATCGTGCAATAAATAAAGGCAATAGTAGAATACCGCTGTTCAATAGTCACAAATCGATTTAACTGAAACAAATCCGGGTCACAAACCAAAACTGAGGGAAACACATCGACTATAAGCGGAAACAAAACGGAACAACAGAAACACTGAACTGCTACAAAAACAAACGCCAACATACAAAGAAACGGACTATGTGATAACAACTGCCATATTCCTGACTTGGTACAGGACATTTTAAGAAAAAATGGTCGGTTGAACCTGGTTTTGTTTTCTCACAATCGATTTATGACTTTTGAACACCGGTATACTACTGTTGCCTTTATTTATGGCTACCCAAACCTCCCGCTTATATGGCAATGTTAAAAATACCGCTAAATGACAACATTACGTGACAGGAATACAGTACAAATAAATGGAAGAACATTCAGGACAGAGAAATACATAAATAAATAATATAATAGTACATTTCAACATGTAAACAACAGAATAAAAACGAACACCTAAAATTAATTTACGACAGAACACAAATACAGCACAATAGAATAATGAACTGTACGTCACACGAATGTATCAACGCCACAAAAAGTGACGTCGCAGGTAAATTTCAAAAAATAGAATATAAAATTGGGATTAAGTTTGTAATGGTGTTATTTGATGTATTTTCTAACCATTACAAGAATATTAATATAGAATTGTTTAAGTAATGGTGTAATTATTTGTATTTTATAACCATGTCGTTTTTTCTTCTAAATCAAACTGTGTAAAAACAAATAAATCATGTGCATATAGTTGCTTTGAACTAAAAATCATATGAATGAACTTGGTGATTAATATATTTACTTTTACATACATATAGAAAATAAAAATAGAATTAAAACCACAAACGATAAGACATAAAACAACATCCAACCATAATTACAAATGAAACATCATAACAAAATACGTGAATGTTGAATGTACCAATACCGAGACACGTCTAATAGCAATGCGAATTTATACTCAGCTAAACAGTCATATTCGGGAATAGGTCATGAACGGCACTTAGAAGACCAGACGACGTAGATGGTAAACCACAATCTAAGACGTGGTAAAAATGTCGTTAGTTAGTTTAGACACAGACACATCGTACAGATCAACTAATTCGTGATGGTGTCCATAAAACTTACAGTGTCATTTTTAATCTTTCCTCCTCATAACTCTGTTGGAGCAGTTTCTGTGTAAGGAGCACACTCCTTTATATGAAGTCCATATAGTGTGAACATGCACGAGCATAACGTATCAACTGAGATATCTAAACATCATACGATGGGGCAGAGGGTATGTTACTGCTGAGAAATGGGCAATTGATAATTTGGAAGTTGAAATCATCCCGTTTGTCATAGATTTTAGTGTGAAGTCGTCCATCTGGGTCAATATTGAGGAAAAGATCAAGGTATGAAGCAGTCCTTCTAGTATCAGTAGTATCCTTAATTTCAAGTTCACTGGGATATATGAGATGTAAGTACTGGCTGAAATATGGGTTATTCAGTGATAGGACATCATCAATATATCTGAAAGTAAAATTAAAGAATTTCGCAAGGTGCTTTTTATTTTTGTCTTTTAGAAGGTTTTGAATGAATTCTGCTTCATACGAGTACAGAAACAAATCGGCCAGTAGGGGTGCACAATTACCCATTGGAATACCGACTGTCTGTTGAAATATCAATCCTCTAAACTGAACAAATATATTGTCGATCAAAAAGTCCAGCATTTTGATAATATCTTCTTCAGTATATTTTCTGGTAGAATCAGTGTGGTTCTTCACAAAATAAGAATTATTATAACCCAAAACAAGAAATTTATATCTACGATTCCCATTTTTATAGAAAAAGCTCTGTTTAATGAGATGGTGAAGTCGATCTTTTAATTGAGCATGGGCAGTGCATGTAATGTGCGAATCCTAAAATATCATTTTTACTGTATCCGTGATGAATTTCTGATGTAGAATGATAAACAAACAGACGACAAATTCAAGATTTTTGAATAAAATAAGAAATAATATATAATGTGTACTGTTTTTATAAATTCATGATATAAGTATGAGATGCGGACGGGTTTTCATCGCGCCTACAGCTATCCAGGTGCAAAATTGATACACAAATATATAAATATTAAGAAAAGTCCACGAACAGAGCGTGCAAGAGATTTAAAAGTAGCAGTTAAGTTTCATTTGCAGAAAAATGTACCTTTTAACATAATTATTAATGTTGTTTAACTTAAAAAAGGTTTTATGTGCCGTGTTTCTTTCAAACAAAGATATGAACGGACGATGACCTTTCCCCAGCTGATTTAAGATTTAATGTGTGTTGGAAGCATCTCCGCGCTATTAATCAAACCTGTTATGTAAACAGACCCAGAACGACTGATGAAGTAATTTAAATTAAGATAATAATAATAATAATGATAATAATAATAATAGTAATAATATTTATAATCCAATGGAAAAAATCAAAATTAATCAAAAAATAAAAATATTTAATATATTTACATAACAACTTAAAAACACAATAAATAAAATACAAATATAAAAATATAAAAATTGGCGTTACGCGCAACATGCTTATGATTGATATGTATTTAAAAATAAATGAAATACATATCCCAATAAAGAAATTAAATTCACATTATTCGAGCATCTATCGCTGCAACTGCAATAGACGATAGAGTGTAGATGTATTACTGTGACTTCAAATAACTTAGACCGTAAGGAGAAAGTTATGAGCCGCTTGAGTATACATCTAACAGAAACATAACTCGTAGAGTATTAAATGAAACCTCAAACAACGTGAACTTAATAGCAAAGAGAGCATTTAATAGAGAGTATTGACAAGAGCTCGAAGCATAATTCGAAGAACACATGTTACTTCGAAATATTATACCTCTCTACGCGTGACATGTTGAGCGCTGGCCCATCCCATGTCAAACATAGGTAACTCAAGTATATTTAATACCTACTCTAAAATTATATACCTGCATGTTGAGCGCTGGCCCAGCCCATGCTTAGAGGGTATGGGCTCACTTTGCAACCTGAGACGGATAACCTCGAGTGAAAAAACCATTTGCACACTAAAACATGTATCCAAAAGAACTGTCAAATGGACAAACAAATGATTCGTTCACCCGACGAGAGGGCTGCCTAGTTACCCTTTATTCAGGGCTGCCTGAGAACTCAGGTAATAATTTTGTGATAAGTGAAGAATGGGTAACATCGATTACATTGCCCAAACGAAATGTGTTACATGCTGCCCTTGTAACGCATTAAGTATCCCAAAATTATTCCGAGATAGTGATTGTGCCATATTGGTTATGTGTACTGAAACAAACCTTCGTTCTAAAAATAATTAGAGTTTATTATATAAATAAAATAAAAATAGAAAATGTTTCTCGTTTTTATATATACTAGACCGTTGGTTTTACCGTTTGAATGGTTTTACACTAGTACTTTTGGGGCCCTTTATAGCTTGTTGTTCGGTGTGAGCCAAGTCTCCGTGTTGAAGGCCGTACATTGACCTATAATGGTTTACTTTTATAAATTGTTATTTGGATGGAGAGTTGTCTCATTGGCACTCACACCACATCTTCCTATATCTATATAAGAAAATACGTAACATAGTAATTAATTATAAATAGCCATCTACTAACTTAGTAAAGAAATAATGAAAATAACAGATCTATCTGCTGCTCAACTTATGAATAGTAATTTTTAACATTTTCAACAGATGTTGATGCCTGTTAACTTCAATTTTAATATAGCTGGTGTATCCGTCAGATGTCCGACGCATCCCAGTTTGAATTATGTGATTGGATACCATTAGTTGTATCTTTGAATTAAATATAAATAGTGCTCTTTGTAAAGCTTAATTCTACTGTAACCAATGGGTCACATATTTATACAACTGATCTTATAGACAAATATGATTTATAATACGTTGATTAATAATTACTCTGTGACAAAAACAAAATGACAGTTTTTAAGATGTCTGTTAATGTAAATTAATTTGACAGCATTGACAGTTAATTACGTTAGTTTTGTCTGTATATTCGGAATAACGCAGGTATTCGAAAAAATAAAATCCCATATAACTGCAGTTAAATATAATATAAATGCAGATCGAAAATATCTCTCTGTAAAAGTTTATTCCTCTATCGTAGCACACTAAAGTTGGTTAACGCATTTCATACTATTTTGCTAGATGAATAATCAGATTTCTCAAGGATATAATGCATGTCATACTGTGTTGATTAGGTAATAGAAAAACAAACGAACAACTGTTTATGCTACCAATTTCGTGAAGCAACAACCTTTCAACATTGTTATTATAAGTAGATAAACTATGAGGTATAAATGTATTATCAGGAAATATGTCGGTTTCAAGCGATCTGTTTCTATTATAGTATATTTGTGTATAAGGTTACAAGAGCGCAATTATTCGTAATGCATTTTCCATAGGGTACCAGTGGTGTTCCGTATTTTTTTTTCGAAGACTACACAAACTAGGGAAAAACGGGTAGCAGTTCCTGTTACTAGAAATGCCAGTCTTGCATTACAACCAAAAAAATATATATGGTCATGCGGCAAAAATTTACTTAAAATGCAGTTGAAAAAGATCGTCTATTTTTTTCGTTCAAAATGAAAAAGTCATATTTTTAATGGCCCCGACGTGCAGAAATGGAAGATATTTTCTATACTTTGCAAAATGTGAATTTGATTTTCTGGATTTTTAAACCTAATTGGATAAGCTTTCGATTAAAAGTAATTCCAATTCTATATCATCCAATCAGAAGCCATACAGGATTCTATTCTGAGTACCATCTTGGGGTAAAATGTAAACAAATAATTGCGCTCTTGTAACCATAAACCTTGTTCAATGATTTGTGGTAGTTCTTTGCATTCAAGTATACTCATCATTAGTATCGCAGATCTGGTAGGTTGTGTGAGCACCCAACGTTTTTCTCCGTATTCGAAATATGAAAATAAATAAAACAATGCTCAAAACCATGTTAAAATTACATATATCAATAAATCTGTAAAACATAATCATCGTTATCAAGCTATTATATATATTGTATGACTGAGACGATCATTATCAATTTGCGTTGTGATACCATGCTATCCATAACACCTTCTTTTCTGTATACTCATTGTTCTATTGCAGACAACATAAAGAGACGATATAGATGATTTTGATAAGCTAGAAATATCTTCATTTATTCAACGTATTTATTCGTCGTAGATCTGTACTCCTTAACCTTTCCTCATATGTGATGTATATTTAATTGTCCGAGACAAAATTAAATTGATAAGGTCAATTGCATGTGTTGATAAATAATTCTAGGTATATTATTTAATGAACTGAGGTAGACTTCAGAAATGGTGAAGCTGCAGCTGTGTTTATCTTTAATCACTACTCATTGCAGAAGCAGTATTAACATTTACTTATGCCTTTGTATTATAACGGTCTCTATAGTTGTGATATTATGAGGAGAATAATGTTGTGTGTGAGAAAGACCGCAGGCGACGGAATATTTACATGAAGAGGAAAAAATAGATATAAAATGAGCTGTACATAATAAAAATGTGTTTCTATGTTGTGATGTTACACTATTGTTTCAGAAAAAGGGTGAAGGTTTGGTACCATTAAAACGTTTAAACCCGCTGCATTTGTTTGCACCTGTCCTAAGTCAGGAATCTGATGTTCAGTAGTTGTCGTTTGTTGATGTGGTTCATAAGTGTTTCTCGTTTCTCGTTTTTATATAGATTAGACCGTTGGTTTTCCCGTTTGAATGGTTTTACACTAGTAATTTTTGGGGCCCTTTATAGCTTACTGTTCGGTGTGAGCCTAGGCTCCGTGTTGAAGACCGTACTTTGACCTATAATGGTTTACATTTATAAATTTTGACTTGGATGGAGAGTTGTCTCATTGGCACTCATACCACATCTTCTTATATCTATATGTGAAATTGAGTTCATATTAACTAGTAGCTAAGATCCGAACATATGCTATAGAGTATTATTCCGGCTAAGCCATAGTATGATAAGAACTTAATATAGTGTATTACTACAGGACGTACTTATTCCGAAAAAGTTTAGCAAGAAGTTCCCATATGGTATAGTAATTTTTTAAGGAATGTGGAACAAAAACTATAGTATACAACCTGATGCAACTTCTCTGTTCATAGTTCCATATCTTACATCGTATATAAAATCTAAATAATGTATGCCACTTCTCGGCCATGGGATTACAGTAAACATGTGAACGATAATAAAGAATATTTAATATTAATTTTCAATATATATATGTATATATTATGATGATATATTACAATTGTATTCAATAATTGTAATGAGTTTAGTCTTTTACTCAATTTGTAGATATGTGTACGTCCCTAACAATAAGGCTAGAATAGTACTGAATAGATTAAGATATAATTTATCAACAGTAAATAATTTTTCAAGGTACATACCAACGATAATAAAACGAGAGAATAATAATTTTCGAAATTATTGAATATGATTATCCAAATATGTTACACTCATCAATTGCATTGAAACTGTATAAGCTGTTTCTTGTAAAATCAATAATGAAATAGTATGTTTCGATAATCAACTAATGAATATGAGCATTCATTTAGTAACTATTCAAATAGGCAAGTAATATGAACGACATTCAGATTGCACTCAGAAAATAAAAATGTACAATAAACTAACCTGTCTAGGAAAAATAAACGTATACCAGTTTAACCATAGAACTGTCCAAAACTATTGTAACAGTATGCCTCCATCCATATCTCCAAAACCGTATCCACTTGTTCCGCAGCAATAGTCGACTCGAATAGTCGACGAGTCGACATGACCGACGATCGATCCCATATTATCCATATAAGTTATGTTTAATGAAGAACGGTTCTTGTATATTACATATACTAGTACACATTGTTTATTCATTAAATGAAAACATTGTAAACGACTATAATTGCACTGCAGCTAATATGAATAAAAAACACAAAAGCTATCCATTTCGCTACACTAAGTATTAATCAATGTACTTGTGAGACATGTCCAGCAGTAAATATATGAGAATGTTAACGCACACTGTCATATCCACAACATATTCAGCAATCTTACAGTCAACAAAATTATAATATAATTATAATCTTAAACAAGAACTGATGTGCAGCTCGTGTACATCTGCAAAGATTCCAGTTAAAATGTTGTGTATAAATATAAACATTTGAAACTAGCGTGACAAATCAACAAAGTGAATCTCTTTGTGTGTAATAAGTCCATTTCTAAATGATGGTAACATGTAGTTGAAATATTTCAATAAATACAGAATACTAGTATCTCAATTGTTTGTAAAACAATTGAAAGGTCTTTCCTGTAAAAGTCATGTTTTTGAAATGTACTCTTTACGAACTTTCATTTGATATACGACAAGCATACCTTTTGAACCTTTTCACTTTTTACACTTAATGACCCATTCCGCCAAAACTTTCGAGATCGGAAGTATATTTGTAATGTTGACCAAATGACCTTTCATTTGCTATGCGACAACACCATTTTCTAGAAGGTTTGATTTTTGCACTTAATAACCCCATCTAACTCATTTTTGGAGGACAGGAATTTGATATTTGAAATGTACACATTATGACCTTTCATTTGATTTATGACAACCTTACCTTATGAGACATTGTATCTTTTGCACTCAATGACCCCACCCAACGTATTTTCGGGGACGTCAATTTGATATTTGAAATGTACGCTTTATGGACTTTCATTTGATATGCGACAACCTAACCATCTGAGAAGTTTTAATTTTTTGCACTAAATGACCCCACCCTTTGCACTGGGATGAAAAGGGGGTTTAAAATTTTCATTTTTGAGTAGAGCTCATTTAGACGTTCAATTTGATATACTAAATGACCCCATTTGGCAAAGTGCCAAAAATGATGCAATATCAATTGTAAAAATAGAACTTAAAAAGTCAATGTAAAACATGAAAATTTCAAATTGATTTTTTTTTTAAGTTTTTCATTGAAAGTTTTTGGTAATTAGTCAAACATATAACCATGTTAAACTGTTCATTTTCTGAAAATTTCAGGGTGTAAGCTGTTGTTCATTCAGAAAAACATGCCTCCGCTCGCAAAATTTCAAACTGTATTATCTCTAAAACGACAGCAGATATCTCAAATCTTCTAAGCGGTAAATGATCTGCAGATTTGAAGGACAACATTGTAGAAAAAATTGGGACACTTCCAAGGTTCATCAAGGTCACAATGAATAATCAAATATATGATGCAATACCAAACTTGAGAACCGGAAGTCGTAGAGACATGGGACTACCACCATTCAACGCAGGACCATTTGAACTTTCAAATGTCACAAGGTCAAGGTCATAGTACGCTTTAAAGGTCAAGGTAAAATTTCATCATGACCTGACATTGACCTCAAATTGAAGGTCTTAAAATACTGATCATTTTTGCAGTTTATAGTAGGTTGATATCTGTTTTCTTTTCAAAGATATACACACAATACTATACTTTTAAGAATTATCTCATTGTAACTTTTGAACAGACGGTCGGACATTTTTGAGCTTAATGTATAAAATGTAGAGCTCGTCGAGAGGAACATTTTATACACAGTATGTATGCAGCAAACTCTTATCGTTTTCTTAATATGTAAGCTTGAAATTGCAGCGTAAATTTTTTTTTGCACTCAGTGACCTTTGACCTTGGGTGCAAATTAAAGGTCACATGAATTAAAGATTATTGGTGAAGGTTCTAAGTCTCTACGACTTCCGGTTCTCGAAGTACAATTTTTTAAAAATTGTGTAAAATTTTTCAAGGGAAAATAACTCCTTATAAGGATTAATAACATACTAATTGTTTATGTTTATTAACATTGCCATTTGTTACTGTAGATGCTGCCATTTTCAATTCGATTCTATCTCTTATACTTTTTAAGAAAAATGCAAATAAAAGAAATTGCTTCAAGGGGATGCAACTCTCAAAGGGGATAATGAAATCCTACGTGCCCTCATATGGTAATACATCATGATGAGATCTACCTATTGTCCACATAAAGTCATGATCTCTTTAAAAACAACGAGGGAGGCCATGTTGAAAAAACCCAATAAAAGGGAGATAACTTCTACAGGGGATGATGAAATCCTACGTGCCCTAATCTGGTAATACTTCATGATGAGGTCTATCGATGGTCCATATTTGGTCTTGATAACTCCAATAGAAACGGGGGAGGCCATGTCAAAAAAATGCTGGAAGAATAAAAAAAAAAAAAAACATTAGAAAAACAATAAGGTCTTTCCTAACGGAGTGGAAAGACCTTAAAAATTGTTACAAAAATAAACATGTATATCTTTTTCCTTTACAAAATTTCAACTGCTGCTTTAAACAAACTTTCTGATAACTATAGACTATGTTGGGGAGGAGTGACCTCAAGGTTAACACGCCTGATCTATCAGATAAAGTAGACTATCAAAGCACTGCGATTAAACAATTTGCAGACATCAATAAATAAGTCAAGATTAAGAGATAAAGTAACAAATGGCAGCTGCAAGGAAATAAACACTTACATAAACTTTAATTAATGAACATTAATACACATTTGTTATTCAGCTTGTTGATATTGAATCAAATTCCACTATGCTGTTTTCGTTATGCGATTCATGTTTACTGTCGAATAATGATACTAGACTTTCATTTTCATTGTAGGGCGATTCATTTCTATTGTATATGCGATGCATTTTCACAGAAGGAAATTAATTAATTTTCATTATATAAAGTCTTAATTCAGCCGACTCTCTAACAAAAGTTATGAAGTCAGAAGGATTGATCATATATGCATACTTAGTGAGTGAAAGTCTGAGGTAATATATCAATGAATTCCTTAAACATGGTATCTATTGCTAATATAGTCAATTCTATTTTCTCAAATAATTTGTCCTGATCTATATGTAGGATAAAATTTATTCTTTCCTACGACACGTCATCATTAAATACATATATCTTGGACAGTTAAGCCAATCCACGTCACCGGAAAAGCAAAGTTTCTGTTTCGGTCTAAATCTACATCGCATACTAATAAATTAAACATCATTAGAGCTAATTTCCTAATGCTTGTAGTTAAAAGGTGTGGTTGGCCTTGATTGTGTAAATGTTGCCTAAGCATTGTAATTAAGATTGAGCAAACGTTTATACAAACAAAACAAGCAAGCCAACCAAATCTTTAAACTACAAGCGTTAGGAAAATAGCTCTAATGGATGCATTTAAATTGAGATAACAAAGAGCATTCACAAAACGATCTTCATTTTTCACGATTGAATGAGTGGAAACGTTTTCATCTTGCACAAACAATTGACGCTTGGATGACTGGATAATTGATATTTATCATGCCATTGTGTATAAATCTTATACAGTAAAGAAAGTTCGAGCAACAGTCGAGTCATCTTAAATATCCTTGAATTTCTTATAAGTCGGTGTTACAAATAAGCCAATACGCAATTGTGAGAATACAAAGAAATATTGAAAACAGTTTATTGTTACATGTTTAAATGGTTCTATACCACGGGGTATAACCGCCGTACAGTTGATTCCGGACGTTAATCGCTACATCGCGAAGCAATGTTGGTAGATATACCGTTCTTATATTTACACCAAAGACTAATTGACTAACTGTTCAGTTAAGTATTCAATGTTTATGAAAACAAAGTTTACTGCTCCTGGCAGCATTGTATATCATTTATATTACATGAACACCATGTGAATACTTTAAATAGACAGGTCTGTGAATTACTTGTAAACATCGCGAAACAAACAATATATGTAACTCAAACTTGATCAAACTACAAATAAGCATATTTGGTTGGCTCTTTCACTAAATGCGACCGTGTATTTTGTGCTTTGTTGTTGTTAAGATACATAATACGAATGAGAAACCCGTTGTTTTAATTTTATTTGAAGACATTTACTTGAAAAACTGACCTCAGAATTTTGACACTGTACGATTCATTCTCTTTGTAGTTTGTTTTCTTTCTTTAGTACCGTTCGTTGTACATTCTTGTACTGTTCGTTGTGCAAAAGCCTATCAATACGGTAGAAATATGTATGACACGGCGTGACAAATGTTCAAAGCTTTTATAAGAGAGTTATAAAACTTTTCAAAGAAAATTCGTCGTAGAAAAACGTTATATTCATGGATGTTCTGCTCCATTAAATTTTCGGATCCATGACAAGCTAATAGCAAACTCACCAACAATATTTGAATATTCATGATATGAACGTGGTTATACCTGTGTATATTCAAGTAAGTATCTACGACTAGCTTGCATTTCAAATTGTAAATATCATCAATATTAAAGTCATTTAAAAACTATTTTCAGTTGTTGTATGTCGAATAATCATATAAAACGACAATGAAAATTCATCGCACTTCCAAAATTTCCACATCAGAAATGATTGCACTTACAGTGATAATTCGTCGCATCTATAGTTAAAATGAATAGCCTCAGTTATCAATATTATGGATTCTGCTGCTTAAATAACACTTTTTTGGACTTTAATCCTGTTAATATACATTTAAAGGTTATATTCTAATGAAATTATGTTAAAATATACATTCAAATCTATTATTTTGTATTTTCAAAAAGTAAACAAACGCAGTTTTTCCCATCATCCTTTATTCTACAATAGACATACTCGCATACAACAGTGAAAATGAACTAACTGGATTCGCACTTTATATACACTGATGGGGAATAAACTTGAGTTTAGAACAAAAATATATATATGTAATTACAATAACTGATAAATTAACACAAGTTATAATACATAACTGATAAATTTATACATTGCAGAAGAATAATGACCTGTATTAAGTATTGGATAATAACAAGTCTGTTCTACGTTTAAATGCATGGACATTTTCTTTTAAAAGGTTACATATGTCTTTTACATTTTCTGAGCTCAACAACTGTACAAGCTTCAATGACAATGGACGCCTATAATAATATGGCTTAATGTATTGTCTCCTTTTTGCATTATAACAATCACACTGCAAAATGAAATTCAATACAACTTTGAACACGAATGTATATGTCAATTATCTTATGTGTTGTTTTTTTTTCTTCTGTGCAAATATCTTTTAATTTATGTCTTATCTGTATCAAGCTACACATAACTCGAAAATCTTCCGAAAAAGTCGCATAAACGTAATATACTTTGATCTTCTTATTAAGTGTACAATTTACGTTTTACATTTTAGTCCAAAAGAAAGACAGAACCATTTGACAGGCAATGGCATCACTTTTTTTCTTTTTAAGGGATGCAACGAGTACTCAATACTAGTAATAAAATATTTTTCACATTTTTCTCTCAGCAATATCTCCATCTGCATTCTTGTATTGTTTGAAATTTTTCTTTTATAGCAACATGAGTAGAGTTTACCGGTAACGTTGACAGTTAGAAGAATAGTATATTAAAACCAGTCAAAATGCCTCCCCCGAAATCGGCAGTGATATCTTTTCTCTTGACATCTATAGTTAAAATGTTTATTATTGAATTAATTTAATCATTTTCCCAATCCTACTGTGTCTTCACACTTTATCTATTATTTTGTATCACCACCTATTTATTTATACATGCAAATAACTTTCTCAATTCTTTTCTAAAATTCGGATCGAAGTAACTGTATACAAAGGGATTAACAATATGGTTTAGAAACACAAAACGCGAAAGGTAAGTAATAACAAATGTTGTCTCTTTTGACACAGAAATATAATTGAAATCTTTGAGAGTATATACTACAATAAAAATGATTAAAGAAGGAATATATGATAAAACATAAGCAACAATAATGACGAAAAACATAATCGTTATTCTTCTAGTTGCCTTTTCCTTTCTTGTTCTTTCACTGTCCTCGGTCGTTAAAGTATTTACTGGTTTATTAGTATCAAGACCAACTCTCAAAGTAGAGGGTTTTTTCTGCATTTGAATTCCATGAGTTTTTCCTTCGCATTTGTCCAGTTCTATATCTTTTGTTGAATCAGTATTACGTGGTGCATTTCGATGTTTACTTGCCTGACGCCCACTTCTGAATTTCCCGAGAATGGAGAGTTTTATCCTCTTCAAAATTAATATGAACAAACTTATTGTTATCAGAATACTGGCAATCGTTATCAGTAAAAAAACCGATGTACGCTCTAATCTCATCTGTAATTTCTGCTGTGGAAAATTTACAGATTGTAATCTGTATTGTATGATTCTGAAACGTTTCATTTGATGTTTTAATTCCAGATATCGCAAGAACCGGTGCAGTGCAAGCCAAAGAAGACAAGCATACAACAACAATGGCAATCCTTTTCAAGCGTAATGTCATCCTTTGTCCGTGAGGTTTGCAAACTAACAGATATCTTTGAACAGTAATTATGACTAATAAACTAGCCGAAGTTCCTGGCACAAGCAGCTGCAAAAATATCAGAATACGACACATCAAATCATAGGGATAATTTAAGAAAAATGCATTATCCATAATGTAGAAAATAGAACTTGTTATACACGCAACTAAGTCTACGACTGCCAACACCGGAATAAAATAACGCTCTCCTCTTTCCTGAATCCGAAAGAAGTAACATATTATAACTGAACCATTCCCTAGGATTCCAACGATACATCCGATGATTATTAGAATGGTACTGCTTAGAGCGACGTCGGAGTATGTCAGTTCCCAAAGAACCTTGACAAAATCGGTGGTATTCGCCATACTTTAATTTAGGTCTATACGTCAGAATAAAAGTGTGGTGAAATATACGATTTAATTTGTTTTTAATACTGCTTTGCTTCTTTTCCTAGAATATTTTTTAAGTTACGTTTTCCGTGATCCTTTCACTGATTATACATCGGCGGATGTCACGAGTGGGATATTTGTTAAATAATGCAGACATTTTGTTTTTGTATGTTGGTATCAGTATGTTTTTGTGTTTTTCCCAGCAGGTATCAGCCAAAGATAATCTTTGGGATGTTTATGTAAATATATGTTATTTTTAGGGTATTTCCTTGAAAACTCATTTCATGCTATAACCTATAATCTGATTTTGGAAGCAATACTTTGAAGATAAAAATAGTACTGTTCTGACAAAATCATACTTCGTCAAAAATGTCTCCATATTATATGTGGACTATCCTGAAAATATTGATTGATTGTTGTTTGCTTTATTTCAAGTGGCAAATATCTCAGGCATGTTCAGGACAAAAACAAGTTAACAATAAAAACAATAGGTAGGTTCTGAAATAGGGAGTCTACCGGGATGAATGACGGGAAATTTGGAATGCCACTGGAAAATGAGGGTATATTGGATAGGAATAGAAATTTAGCCTTGCTTCTGGCCACCTACGGACCTCAGGGTTTCACTGCCGGTCGGAAATAGCGAGATGACCATATTGCTATACTCCAGTCAACTATTGTGGTCAATTTTTGAAAAGGGTAGGCAATTTCGGCCAGTTTTATGTGTGCACAAAGATCCCCCTTCGTTTGTTCAGGCCATGCGTATGAATTAAAAAACACAATAAATTCTGCACAGTCCAGCTACCAACAGATTAATTAGTTTAAACCAGGAAATATTTATGGTATAAAATATGGAAAGATGGTCAAAATGTGTTTTACTGCTACAGAGAGTTGGCAAAGGTAGCAACAGCTGTTTATTGAATACTTCTGGTCAATAAAGTGTTAATATTGCTGACAGTAACGCTAGTACACAGACAAGTGAGAGAATACAATATATAAAAATTTGCAACAACAATAAAAACTAGAAATGCCATTGCAAGCAATGGCGGATGTCACACCCGCCCGTTGCCACTGAACGGCAGCCATTTTGAAAATTCCAAAGTCGAATGCCACATCTACACATGCTAGCGAACATTTATGTAAAGTTTCATTGAGTTTGAACACTTAATGTTTTCTTACAATTTAGCTGTTTCCATGGTTACGGCAGCCATATTTAAAAGTCTAAAGTAAAACGGCACATGCCAATTAATATTTGTGTGAAGATTCATCAAGTTTAGAGCATTTTGAAATTTTTGAAAATTCTTGCTTTTTCCATGGTGACGGCTGACCTTTTGGAAATTTTGAAAACTTATTTCATATCTATACATTGAAGATAACAAATCTATAAAAAAAATATCAGTTTTCACCTAATTGTCTTTAAGAAAATGTGTTTTCCCGTAGGGTTCTATTTTAAACATATTCCGGAAAAGGCGCGGCCGTGAAGTTCCGAAGATACTCAATATCATACAAAACCTGTATACTAGTATAGCAGACACCTACGTTGTATACAAATTTCATGATCTATAGATCAGGTATACTCAAAGTAGGCATAACAAAACTAATTGTTTGTATTTTACATAGTAACGGCGGCCATTTTAAAAATTCCTGCACCATTACTGCACATCTACATTCGTTGGTTCTCGTTATGGTTTATTTTCATTAAGATTGTTCCAATAGTACCTGAGAAATTGGGCGAACAAAAAAATCATTGGAAGAATAGCTGTATGTTGTTATCTAGATTAACGTGTTGCTCAAGTCAAATGATGTCTATATATAGATTTGAATTCTTAGTCTTGAAAATATTTCTTCATTTATACCCTTTTGTATTGAAGTTGTTAGTTTTCAGATCAAGAATAAGTATCATACAAATTGTTCTACCAACCAAAAGACTACAAAAGTGGATTTAATATAAGAATAAAGGGGGTGTTGTGAAATGATTGCCAATAAAACAACTATCCATTGTCATTTAATTGAAAGGAGCTACAACAACAGCAACATAAACAATGGTTCTCAAAAGAAGTCAAACTTGCTGGTCTCAACTTTTCAAATACATAGCAAATCAGAGACATTGCTGAAATACTATCAGGAATTATAGGTCTTAATATATATATAATCTAAGACAGTCGAAAGATATTATAAAACATTCCAAACTTTCAAAATATTCCCAAAATATGCCTGCTTACAAAATTTTAAAAATCCTCGTGGATTAGCTAGTAAAGTGTGTAATACTAGTTGCTGGACCTTAAATTATACAGTTTTCAAACTTAATCCCTCATCTATTGACATCTGAGTTTATCTTCAAGGCATACCTATCATGCGCCACTTTGAATATCAAAATCCATTAATTGAGGTATACTTGTACAATATCCATTTTCATCAAAAAGAATAAATATGGCCATAAAGTTTGACATATTAAATTCAGTAAAATGCATTGAATATATCTTAATTATCATTTACTTATATCCACGTCATTTGAACTCTGGTGGGGAGTTGTCTCGTTGGCAATTATATTGCATCCTTATTTTTATCTAAGTGATTTTGAAAGATTCTTTATCCATTTAAAAAGACTGAAGCACGAAGCACCTCGTCCCCACCTCCCATTTTCCTTCCCCTGCACAGAAATTAAATGTAAGTACATGTGACAATTAACATCAGCCTTCGGTTAATCTAACACTTACTGACCTTCCTAGCTACATTCTGATCCCTGATGAGGTATATTTCATTTATATCATGGTAAATGGAAAATGATATGTTTCAATAATATAGACGTTTTTTTAATGAAATTTAATCTCATTTTATGATATAGCATATATGACATCCAATTATATTTATATGGTGTAATCAAATATTACATATACCAAATCAAATATTTGTAAGCCCTATTTGGTGTTACTTATCACTGCATTAATACAGGGACATCTAATAATAATGAACTTCCAGATTGCTTCAAAATATCTATGCTAGCCAAGAGTTATGCGGTACCTTTTCTTCCCTACGGTGAAGAAGGCACTGTACCCTTACTTACCCTTTGTAAATGAAAATGATAGCAATTGGGAAACTGAGAACAAGTGAAATGCAGCAGTGGTTTCCTTCCTTGTTTCATTCATATCAGTTATTTCTCCGAAGTTTTTAACCTAAAGGAAACAGTACTTAAAAGAACAATACTTTTATCGTTTTTCTAATCTTTATTGCAATGAATTATGATGGATACACATAGCAAATTTCATGTTTTTGATCCAATCCTTTGTTTGTGAAAACTAATATCAGATCGGCGTCATTGACAACAACGTTGTTAAAATAATGAGAACAACACGTTAAAAATTTCTTGCGTCCGAAGCGCATATCTTTTTTTGAAATAAATTATGAAAATTTTACTTGTTTTGCACAAGCTTTGCACATGCATTAGAATAGGCAGTTGTAAATATCTGTTTACTGGCTCCGCTCCGCTCCATGTAAAATCCCTCACTGACGATGCCATATACTCTTTAAATATAGCAGTGGCGTAGAAGTACACTAAACGGTGGGTGTGTGTTGATGGTGTGTGTGGGGGACTTACGAACGTGACTGCAAGGGAAACAAATATATAGTCTAATAGTCCAGAAGTAAGTCAGTGTCATATTTCCTTCCATGTTCATTTTTATTTTCCATAATTTAACTTTTTAATAATATAGTTTCCCCCACACCCCACCATTTTGCTCCGGACACCTACGCCCTGCATAGTGCTGTTAGTCCGTATTCCTTATACCCAAAAGTCGCGTAAAAACATCCAAGGAATTTTGCTGGCGAGTTTCGAAATAACACGGTTTCGAAATATTTGTTATATATTTTAAGACATTTTAACATTTTTACATATTGGCGAGAAACACGAGTTCATGTAGGATTCACAGAGGGACATAGAATTAAATACAATTCAGAAAATGCGCTTACTTCTATAAAACCGGTAAAATAACATCATAAACATGAATACAAGTAAAACTACTAAAAGGGACTGTGAGCAAAGTTCACAAAATGATATCCCGCACCTTGCAAAGTCAATGCTTTGGTAAGGGAACCCCCTAAAATGGATTCGGACACAAAGCAAAATAAGAGTTGCAAAATAAAATTATATTTTTAGGATTGTGAAAAAGATTCCATAAATGGTAATAAGTGGTTTAAGGAGAATAGCATATACAAAAAGGGTATCCCCCAAATGTGTTCTGATGTTCAGACCTGACATCCAAAAGTAAACTGAAAGAATCATACAGTTGAAGAAAGAAATAGGAGATGCAAAAGTACATTAGGGACGACCATTTGATAAGGGGGATTTGTTGCGGTTTAAACTGTTTATTTTCATTTGTTGCTACGCGTGCTTATTTTTTTTCCGAAAATTTATTTTCACTTTTGTTCACAATTATTTCCTGCATTTTGTGTTGCAGAATATTCATTTCCGTTCTATCTTAGGCAAAGTTATTTGTTTTCAACTCAGAATATTCAATTTCAAAAATCCTCCTGCCCCGGCCCCGAAAATGAATTGGTTCCCGCGAGTACTTAATCTACTGATTAAAGAAACATTCTAGTCTAGTTTCATACCTGCAAGATTGAACATCAACGGTAAGTATATTATTGAAAAAAGAAAGATGTCGAAGCACAACTCCTAACCGTGTTTACTTTGTTAAATGTACAGTAAAAAGCTGGATGTGAAACACTCACTTTTGACTGAATTTCTTCTATTAAAATAATACATCTAAAATAAATCCCTATATATATGTGATAACACTTAGCTAAATTATTTACCAATCAAATATATCTAATCTATATCCTTGTAGAACATTTTTTTTAGTCATGGAAACATTTCGTATATTCAAATCGTCAATACAAACTCGCGTATGTCAGACCAACTGGTGAAAGTACACTGTATAAAAGATTGAAACCGATGGAATATCTATATCATCAATGAGCACGAATATGTTCCAATTGTCGAGGCAACAGTCAGGATTTTATTTTTTTTCTATTTTGACATTACCAAATGCTACTTATCATAAAAAGTGATCTTGCAATGAATAAAAAGACGTATACCACTTGTGGAGCAGAAAATGATTATCTTTCCGCAGAATACACCTGGTTTTTGATTGGGATCGGAGCCTCAATCTTGAGTTGTCTGTAAACTGTTTCATGGACTGTTATTTTATCTTTTCATCGTTTATCGTTTCGGCTATGGTGTTGTCGATTTTAATCCGACTTACGGTCTTTGGTTGGCCTCTTTGTAAGTTTTTTTTTAAGAATTATCATAAAATAGTCTTTAACCAGCTTTAAATGTGAAACTCATTTATTCATAGAACAATATAAGATAACGCCTTTTAAAATCTTTTTGTTTTGATACAATTATTGATAAATGTTTTAATGATATTGTAAATTTTGGGGAATTGTTCATCTACTGTTTGAAATACTACTGGAATATTTCGTTTATTTTCTTGCATAGGAACTTCATTCATAAAATATACCTTAGGTATTGAATGAGATCTATTGTTTTAGCTCCGTTTACACATTACGTTTTTTTTTTTTTATATTATTGCTTTAAATGTACCTTCATCGATATTGCAGTTTGTTTCTTATTTATCTTTTTGATTTATATGAATTCTCGTCTTATGACTATCGTTAGTGATTTGAATTCTAATCTTATTTTCCATATGAATGTAAAAGTTAGGATAATTGATCAGCTAGTTCATTTATAGGATTGTTAGTTTAAAGCAACTATATGCACAGGATCTATTTGTTTTTACACAGTTTTGATTTAGAAGAAAAACCGACATGGTTAGAAAATACAAATAATTACACCATTACTAACACAATTCTATATTAATATTCTTGTAATGGTTAGAAAATACATAAAAAAAAAACACCATTACAAACTTCTATTTTTTTAAATTTGCCTGTGACGTCACTTTTTGTGGCGTTGATACATCGTGTGACGCACAGTTCATAATTCTATTGTGGTTTACTGGTGTACTGTCGTAAATTAATGGGATGTGTCCGTTGTTATTCTGTGGTTTACATGTTGTAATGTACTTTTATATTATTTATTTATGTGTTTCTCTGTCCTGAGTGTTCTTGCATTTATTTGTACTGTATTCCTGTCACGCAATGTTGTCATTTTAGTGGTATTTTTAACATTACCATATAAGAGGGAGGTTTGGCTAGATAAAACAGGTTCAACCAACCATTTTTTTTCTTAAAATGTCCTGTACCAAGTCAGGAATATGGCAGTTGTTATCAAATAGTCCGTTTATATGTATGTTGGCATTTGTTTTTGTAGCAGTTCAGTGTTTCTGTTGTTCCGTTGTTTTCCTCTTATAGTTGATGTGTTTCAATCGGTTTTGGTTTGTGACCCGGACTTGTTTTCGCTTAAGCGATTTATGACTATTGAACAGCGGTATACTACTGTTGTCTTTATCTACTACTTATAAAGTACGTTGACTTTATTGTGTACTGGTAAATTCAGGCTTAAGGAAAAAAGAAGTTTAAAAAGAAATTTCATTTAAATATGATTACAATATTATTGATCCATAATAGTTTTCCGGATCATAATTAAATATACCATTGTAATTGATCTTAAACATTCATTTTTGCATCTTTTTGATTGATTGATTGTTGCTTATTAAAAGTCAAGTGGCAAATATATCATGCATATTCAGGAGGAAAACAAATTAAAAATAGGTATGTTCTGCAAGGTGATCGACACAAAAGTAAAACAACCAATGGAAAGGTAGATATAATGAATAGGAACAGATTTCATGCCCTGCATTAGGGATCCCTCATATAGTTGATACAAGGGTTCTTTAACGGACAAATAGCGTGACACTCACCCTACAAACTGTTTAGAAGATCAATCCGTTATAACAAATCATTAATCATTTAATAAAACTTTTAACACGAATGTATATGTCAATTATCTTATGTGTTGTTTTTTCTTCTGTTTAAATATCTTTTAATTGATGTCTTATCTGTATCAAGTTACACATAACTCGAAAATCTTACAAAAAAGTCGCATAAACGTAATATACTTTGATCTTATCAAATGTACAATTTATTTTTACATTTTAGTCCAAAAGAAAGACAGAATCATTTGACAAGCAATTGCTTTTTAAGGGATGCAACGAGTACTCCATACTAGGAATAGAATATTTTTCACATTTCTCTCTCAGCAATATCTCCATCTGCATTTTTGTATTGTTTAAAATTTTTCCTTTATATCAACATCCATAAGAAGGATAGTATATTAAAACCGGTCAAAATGCCTCCGCCAAAATCGGCAGTGAAATTTTTTCTCTTGACATCTATAGTTAAAAGTGTTTATAATTGAATTAATTTAATCATTTTCCCAATTCTACTGTTTCTATTATTTTGTTTCACCCCTATTTATTTAATAACTTACTCAATTCTGTTCTAAAATTAGGATCGCAGTAACTATATATAAAGGGATTGACAATACGGTTTAGAAACACAAAACGCGAAAGGTGAGTAATAAAAAATGCTGCCTCTCTTGACACAGAAATATAATTGAAATCATGGAGATAATCCACTACAATAAGAACGATTAAAGAAGGAATATAAGATAAAACATATACTGTTCAGAAAAAGAAACGCATAGCTCGGATGAATTTTTCAAAATGCAAAATATATATTTTGCAAGGTAAAATGAAACGGTCAATTGCATCTTCAATTTTACAGGTAAGTTTTGAAATTTGAAAGCCCATTCTTTTGATCTAGCTCTCTGCCACATGAAATTTGCGACTCGCTTAAAGTGCATATGACCTTTTCTGCCGCGAAATTTTGATAACGTTTTTCACGAGAACTTTGTGGTCAACTCAACTGTTACACTTTTGCGCATATCAGGACAAAGTTTGAATATTTAATTCATCACAACGTTAAAACACTGCCATACCAAGGTTGGACCCTGCTATTCGTCATTGGCCGTCTCCAGGCCGGAGTGTCCCAAAGTAGCAAGAACTGAAAATGTTAACCAGAGCACAATTTCGCGACTTTAGAACAGATACCAGCAGACTGGACGTACTAAGGACCGCCCGAGGTGTGGACGACCTCGCTTAACGACTCCTGGATAAGATCGCTACATACGGGTATTTCATCTACGGAATCGAACCGTTGGCGCATCAGCCACTGCAGTTGGGATACCAGGATTGAGAAGAATCAGCTCACAAACAGTCCGCAATCGACTGCGACAACATGACGTGATGGAAGAACACATGCTTCCTCGTGTGTCCAAGAAGTGGACAGCTTCGGTGGAAGAGTGTCATGATGTGAGCTGCTATCTCTAATGACCATAAAACAGAATTAATACATGTTCCGGGTAATTTAACGTCTCAAAGGTACAGAGAGGAAACCTCACCTTATGCATGTTATTGACCGACAGAGGGAGTTATTCCAGCAAGACAATACTAGGCCTCACACAGCGTTTATCAATGGACTACCTTGAGCAGAGTAACATCAATGTGCTACCTTGGCCTTCCAAATCACCGGACTTGTATCCTATTGAGCATCTATGGGACCAACTGGATACGTGTACGCAAGCGTCAACCCCGCCTCAGACCCTTGATCAGCTCCGACAAATGTTGTAACAGGAATTGCGAGCAATTCCACGCAACAACATTAGAAGAGAGGCGAAAGATACCAGAGGGACATTCAAACTCATAAGTCTAAAATAAACTGACAACGCCATGGCTAAAAAAGAAAAAGACCAACAGACATACAGTGGAGATCACTTCTAACCTCTCATTAGAACTGTCAGAATAATCTGTCATAGAACTGTTCTAACCTGTCCTAGAACAGTTCTATCTAGAACAGTTCTACCCTAGAACTGTTCTAAGTAGAACTGTCAGAATCAGTTCTAGGTAGAACTGACTTAATCAGTTCTAGGTAGAACTGTCAGGATCAGTTCTAGGGTAGAACTGTCTAAAACTGTTCTAGGTAGAACTGTCCAAATCAGTTCTAACCGTAGAACTGTCAGCAGAACTGACTAAATCAGTCAGGACTGTAGAACAGTTCTAAATGACGTCACTGCAGTAAGGGCACTTTAGAATTTAGAAGAAAAAATCAGTTCCAATTACTTTACTATATAATAGCAGATTTTCTATATTTTTACTGATCAAACGTTACATGTACAAATATCGAAGTGGATAGAAAGGTTATCCAATTCATCGGAGAAATATTTTATAAGATTGCATATAAACATCATTGTTTACGTTTCTTCGTTCCCCGTTTTAACAGTCTCTTCCTAAATATAACTCTGCATTTAATTCATGGAATTTTAATCGTAATTTACCTTGTTTGCCTTGGATTTACATTCATGATTTAAGATTCTGTTTTGACAAATGTTCAAACGAAAATTGTACAGTGGATGAATTATGGGATATTAATGAAAAAAGTGTTGTATAACGTAAAAAAACTATGTACATTTGCACCATCTCGTCAATTTAGCCAGACTTATCCATAACGATTATAAATGATATCTGGGAGTCTGGAACGTCAGAAAAATATACTCGATCTGAACATGAATGAACTATTTGCCCCTGGACGTTAGGCTACAAACAAAATCAATCATTTTTCTTTGCGTGCTTCAAATTATATTTACAGTATACTATTCCAAGAAGAGAACTTCTCATACATGTACTTTTCATTTTGAAATAAAGTATATGAATCAGTCATGTGAGTGTTGGATGATGCCGTTAAATAGTTTTGTGTAAAAAACAAACCATCACAAACTACTGACTTAAAAAGTCACTTTAGTGACGGTTCATTATTATGGATACAGAGAGGAAATAATGGCACGCTAAATTGATGTGGACAAAATTTTTAGATATGGTATACATTGTGTTCCAAAGTTGGTGTCATCTTTATCATACAATCCGTCCTGACTGGGACTATTATACTAACGGGACTGGAAACTGGTCGATCTGTTGAGATTTCATTGTCCCGATAGTGGATTATTGATTTTTTGTTTTGATTGACAGCTTATCGTGCCACGTGGTCATTTAGCCTTCGGTACATGTAAACAATTGATTTCGGCGAACAAGTCAGCTTATAGAATACCGTAAAAATTGGTGGATTTGAAATTGAAAAAAAAAAATTAAATGCAAAAAAAAAAAAATGAAAATATATGAATAACAAAACTATTTAAAAAATTAAATATATTTACTTGAAATAAATGTTTTCACACTGGAATAAACTAATGCCGGTTAAAACTGGACAAGTTCTTGGAAAAAGTAGTTTTGAAAGCTAAATACTTTTCTTATTGTTAACGAAAATTTTTTAATAAGTAGTCAATATATTTAGTGTTGAAAATAAAACAAATAAAGTCGAAATGCCGGCGCTTTACTTGACCGCTAAGAAAACAACGTGTCACCGAAAGTTAACAGATCATAATTAATCCTAATAAAAACAATAAATGTGCAATAAAAAACAATGTTGGCAATTTCAGTTCATAATTAATCCCTATAACAAAAGTTACCAGTGGTCTAATAAAAATATAGCCACATTGTTTTGAACTTTTCTAAATTTCGTGTTTACACCTAAATTTCAATATGGCAGCAATAGCAGTGAAAGGGCCTACTTTTGTAGTTCTGATTGTGGAACTTATTGAACATATTTTCACGAAGTCATAAGCTTATGCCACCCGAAGACCATTACTAAGCAAAAAACATCCCGATTTTAATACAAATATTGCACATATAAATAGGAGTAAGCAATTTTATATGAACAGTATAATTTATTTGAACCCTGCATGTGGTTTCCGTTTGTAATGAGAATGAGATTTATATTCCACTTTTCACTTTAAAAAGTGGCAATAAAAATAGTCCAATCCAACCTATAACCTATAAATATGATTTTACAACAAACCGAACTCGCGTATCTCTTTTCAATCAACAGTTTTAAGAAATTTTATGAATCATACTTGTTTTCCCAGCGTCCCGACGCTATTATCATCCTGAAAAAATTCAACCTTCAGATGTCGTTTTTTACACTTAAGCCGGGATTTGGTGATTAATAACAACTGTCAAAGATCGAGATATCTTTTATCATTAAAGTAATCGTGTTTACATTAAGGATTATCATTTCGATTAACTATTAAAAATTAAAACAAATTACAAAGATTATACGATCAAGACACGCTGTCACTGTCAAAACAATATGGCGTATCGATAAATCTCGCGCAGGTAAAGTCTCGTTCTAACGACCGTGATGTTGAGTATGATTACACTGATTGGTGTAACAGTTTCCAGTCCCGTTAGTCAGTTAGTATAATAGTCCCAGGTCCTGACATAGAAATATTATGACCGACCGTGCGAGGGCTTAATAGCCATCAAGGTCGTAAACACCCCAGTAGTGTAGAAATATTATTGGTCAAATAATTTTGTTAAAACGAATCAGTCTGATATATTGAAACTACTGAAATTTGTTTACGATTCAATATTTTGAATAAAAAGAGGACATGCTGGTACTCTAAATTGACGTGGAAATTTTTCCAATATTGCTGTCATTTGAATTATACAATCCATCGTGATATGTAACTATAAGTGATTTACTATGCGGCTATATACATATATTAAGATTTACATAATAAAGTGTAAATATGGTCAGTTTTGGTTGATGCTGTCACATATGGTCAGTTTTGGTTGATGCTGCCAAATATGGTCAGTTTTGGTTGATGCGGACAAATAATTTTGTTATATGAGTCAGTCTGACATGTCTGAGATATCAAAACTACTGAAATTAGTTTACGATTCAAAATTTTGAATAAAAAGAGGACTAGCTGGCACTATAAACTGATGCGAGCATAATTTTGTAGTCATTGTTTTCCAATATTGCTTTCATTTATATTAAACAATCCATCCTGATATAAAAATATAAGTGATTTACTTTGCGGCTATTAAGATTTACATCATGTACATACATGTAATAAAGTGCAAATATGGTCAGTTTTGGTTGATGCGGATAAATAATTTTGTTATACCAGTCAGTCTGAGGTATGAAAACTACTGATATTTGTTTATGATGCAATATTTTGAATAAAAAGAGGACATGCTGGCACTCTAAATTGATGCAAACGAAATTAGGTAGCATTGTGTTCCAATATTTCTATCATTTGTCAAAATGTTTGTATTATACAATCCATCCTTGCATAAAAATATTACAGATTTACTATGCGACTATAAGAGTTACATAAAAAAGAGCAAATATGGTCAGTTTTGGTTGATGCGGTCAAATATGGTCAGTTTTGGTTGATGCTGTCAAATATGGTCAGTTTTGATTGATGCAGACAAATAATTTTTGTTACATGAGTCAGTCTGAGATATGAAAACTACTGATATTTGTTTCTGATGCGATATTTTGAATAAAAATAGGAAATGCTGGCACTCTCAATTGATGCGAAAAAAAATTTGTGGTCATTGATTTCCAATATTGCAGTTATTTGTATGCTACAGTCCCTCTTGACATAAAATTATAACTGAATTACTGTGCAGCTATATAGATTTACATAAAAAAAAAGCAAATGTGGTCAGTTTTGGTTGATGCGGTCAAAAGATTTTATTACACGACTCAGTCTGAAGTATGAAAACTACTGATATTTGTTTACAATTCAATATTTTGAATAAAAAGAGGACATGCTGGCACTATGAATTGATGCGAACAAAATTTTGTGATCATTGTTTTCCAATATTGCTGTAACTTGTAGTATATTACAGTCCCTCTTGACCTAAAATTATAACTGAATTACTGTGCAGCTATATAGGTTTGCAGAAAAAAAGAGCAAATAATGTCAGTTTAGATTGATGCGGTCAAAAGATTTGTGTTAAACAGGTCCGCCTGAGGTATGAAAACTACTCGTAAACAGATATCGCATTTGTTTACGATTCAATATTTTGAATAAAAAGAGGACATGCTAGTACTATAAATTGAGTGCAAACAAAATTTGAAGTCATTGTTTTCCAATATAATTGCTGTCATTTGTACAATACATCATTGCCTAAAAATATAACTGGATTACTGCAGTGTGCGGCTAAATGTATATAGATTTACATGATGAAGAGCAAATATGGTCAATTTAACTTTAATTTAAAAACATATTTATTTATAATACATGTAATAGTGGATTGGGAAACAAGTTATTACATTTGGTTAATGAGGTCAGATAATTTTGTTATGTGAAACGAGCCATCCTGACTCCCGGAATGACAAATGTAAAACAATTCTAATATTCTAATAATAATGCCCCCCACCCCAATACTAACGGCCTTATTTATGTACAAAAAATGAACGAAAAACAAATAATTTATGTAACACATCAAAAGAAAATCACTGAATTACAGGCTCCTGACTTGGAACAGGCACATACATGCAGAATATGGCGGAGTTAAACATGTTCTCTTGATTAAAAATCTGAAATAAAACCGTCAAAATAGCAAAACTCTATATAATATTAATCGCTATTTTGCCGAAGCCTTTATATTTAGACAAAGAGTTCTTAAAACTTATCAATTCTAGCCGTAGAATTTATAAATCAATTCTAGCCGTAGAATTTATAAATCAATTCTAGCCGTATAATTTATAAATTCTAGCCGTAGAATTTCAATTTGTAATCAATTCTAACCGTAGAACTGTTCTAGAAGTAGAACTGACCAAAAATTTGGTCAGTTCTAGGTAGAACTGTCTAAAACTGTTCTAGGGTAGAACTGTCAGGATCAGTTCTAGGTAGAACTGTCCAAATCAGTTCTAGGTAGAACTGACCAAATCAGTTCTAGGTTAGAACTGTTCTAGCTAGAACTGACTAAAAGGTGTCAGGCTGACAGTTCTACGTACTGTCGTAGAACAGTTCTCCTGACAGATTCTGACAGATTTAATGAGAGGTTAGAAGTGATCTCCACTGTACAATAAATAGTACACAAAACACAACATAGACTGAGCAACACGAACCCCGTCAAAAACTGGGGATGATCTCAGGTAATCCGGAAGGGTAAGCAGATCCTGCTCCACGTGTGGCACCAGTCGTGTTGCTCATGTTAGTACAAACCCGGTAATAAGTCTAATTCGGTAGGTCACATTCGGGAAAAGGGGACGGGATAGTAGTTACGACATAAGGAACATATCCGCTATCATCTGTGAAACGGATATTCCATAACGGTCAACCAACTCATGATGGCGTCATGTAAAACTTACGAAGGGATGATTTCAACTTCACCACTTGGAACTCTTGGTTTAATAGCTTTCTTGTGAGCAGCAACCCTCTATCAAGGAAATCATGATAGGAAATACAAGCCCTGGAATATCGTATCAACTGGGAGATATATACTCCGTATGTAGGCGTATGTTGCTATATAGATATGGAAAGTTCACAATTGGGAAGCTGAAATCATCTCTTTTGTCGTAAAGTTTTGTTTTCAACCGACCATCATTGTCAATTTCTAGATGTAAGTCAAGATATGATGCAGACTTAACTGTATCTGTTGTATCCTTTATCTCAAGTTCGATGGGATAAATGCGTTCAACATAGTCACCAAATTTTGAATTATTTAGTGAGAGAACATCATCCATATAGCGGAAAGTAAAGTTAAAGGATACTGCAAACTCATTTTCTTTTTTCCTAAGAAGAACATTGATAGCATCCATGCCGAGGATATGCGAAGCAGTCTTAGCAGCGAGAGGTGGTCATACACGGTACTAACTTTAATGGCATCGGAAGTAACTCTAATTGTAATAAATTGATTTTTATTCATCAATCTCAAAGGAATTGACTGTCCTCTTCTCAATCAAACACGTTTTGAGTGAATATCTTTATTAGTAATTATAAAATTTCCATTCAAAATTCATGTATTAAAATTCTTAAAAATCCATTATGCGTTTCTTTTTTTGCAGAGTATATTTCATGTATTTAGTCTGAAATTTTTTACCCGACCAAGTGACCGCGATATTGAGAAAGGGACCCATTCCAGCGACACATCTGTATATACCTTGATAAAGGAAGTGACACACCCCCTCCCAGGTGTGCTGACCAGTACAGTAGACATACATGTATATTCGAAGTCACCTCTATATAAAACCGAGTCCCTGTATATATGCCATATAAAAACAAAAATATTATAATTCAAATTGTTTTCTTTTATATGTATGTTCTTTACATGATTGATTTAAATTACTAAGGGTATATACTCTGTATGGAGTCGCTTCTACTTACAGGAGGCTTATACACAGAAGAAGAAAACCGAGCGCCATCTGTCTTCATAATGATCGTTAGAATAATACAACGATGACATTTAACGAATCGACATGTTTCAAGTTACAAAACATCAATATATGAATTTCAGTGTGTTTATGGCAAATATTTAAATGACGTGGTTACAAATGAAAAATGTCAAAATAAGAAATAGTATACGAATGTTAGATTTAATGAATTACAAAGTCGCAAATAAAGAATCTGAAAGATACAAATGTTGAATTTCAAAGTAGCAAATACAGATTTTCTATATACGAATTTTCAAATTACACAGTTACTGGTGGCAAATTGACAATTTACCAATTAAGAATTTTGAAATTACACAGTTACAAGTGGCAAATTGACAACTTACCAATTAATAATTTTAAAATTACACAGTCACACGTTACAAATTGACAATATACGAATTAAGAATTTTGAAATTACACAGTTACAATTTACATATTGACAATCAACCAAATAATATATTTATCTACTATACATCAAAAAATATTTATTCATAATTTTCTCGTTTGAAAAAGACCCTCTCTATCCTTTCTAGTTGACCGAAATTGACCTTGACTGGGGGGTTGTCTTGCAAGAAAAAATTATAGTTTACCCAAATCGGACCACCTGGCCTTGCGGTCATAAAACTTTCGAGCACGATTTTCGTACTCAGACTCAGAAATCAACCAATCAAAATCATGGATTTGGTGTTTCGAGCACAAATTTTGTACTCCGAGTACTGAGTAAAGTTTTATGACCGAGAGCCCTGAATATGTCATGAAATAGAAGTTCCTTCATTATATAAGTTCCAAGTGGAAGAAATATTCTGTAATTTTATTTCTACTGGAACAAATATTACGGTACTAGTTCCTAATGGAATAAAGAGTAAAGAATGTGTTTTTCAAACAGGAACAGATAATATGGCATTGTTTTTAACAATGTTTCCAGGGGAATTTCTGTTAGGCAGAAGAAATATACGCTGACAAGTACCCCCTTTTATTGCCAGTTTTTCTGCAAGGTTCGTGTTGCTCTTTGTTTATTTGCGTATTGCTGTCTTCTGTGGGTTTCTTTTTCATGTTACCGATAGGTTTTTAGCCCTTGATTTCACTAGTGTGAAGCTAGCCGGCATTAATATTCATGAGGCTAGCCGTCAGTAATATTCATGAGATGAGACCGCGTTTGATGAAGTGGTGTGGGTAATTAATAGATTATTACAATAATATAATTTTATGCTGTAATTATCCAATGTGGTTATGTTATTTATAGCAATATCAAATCTTAAATCAATAGGTGTCTTCTGCAAGGTCCGCGTCATTTGAAATGAAAGTAAATAAAAAGGTTGAGGACAAAATACACATAAAACCAAGAAACAATTCATTGAAATCTTGCGAGTAGTGAAATAATGTAAACTGAAACTACAATTATAAAGGTGATTATGATTCTGTCAGTTATTTTCGTTTGATCAGGAACCAGTTTTATCCAACATAGTAAGGCTTAATGACTCTCTTACTTCGGTTTGAAGAAGAATGTGGGATAATTGGTGTCGGGAACTGTTGTAGAAAATTTCTGTCTTATTTCTAACGCTCTATATCCAATGGCAGCCAAATTTTTTCGCTTTAATTCCGGATCACCAATTTTGCAGAGCCTACTTGATTTACAGTTGATAAATATAACGCGACGGTTGACCGGTATATACATTTTGGCAATCCTAGACTCCTTCTTACGGCCTTCTACCCATCATAGTCATTTAAGTTTTTCGTTTATTGTTGGTTTCTTTAATTTTTCATTTGATTTGTTTTACATTTTTTTCAAATCGGGGTCTTTATAGCTTGCTATGCGTACCGTATAGGTTTTTTGTCAATGTTGAAGACGGTATGATGACCTGATATTGCTTTAAACTACCACATTTGATCTCTGGTGGAAAATTGACTCATTGCAATCACACCACATCATCTTTATATCAATGACCGTTTGGTGAAAATGAAAATTGTAGAAATACAAAGCCATGTCTTAGCGAAATGTGGTTGTTAGAATTATTGGCTGTGTTTGGATATACTAAGGCGGCATATGGTTATCCATAGGTATCTTTGGGTAGGTATGGTTTGATATTTTTTATATCAAAATATCAAACCATGGGTACTTAAAGGGTATTTTAAAGATGTAAACAAAAGAGGCATTACAATATCACTTGTATATGTCAGGAAGTTCTTCTTTTTAACTACGTCTGTCTGGAAACCCTCCTTACAAACTACTATATGGACAGGGTTTCAAATTTTTAAAACAATAGTCATACCCCGTGACACCCCTCATTATTTTTCTCTAGAAGCCATGGAATAGGCCAACCCCCCTGTTTTTTTTCAAAAATTTTCAAATTTCGACCGCTAGTTTCAGATTTTTGAATATAGCGCCACTCGAAACCTTGCGCAAACGATGCGCCTGTTTCTCTTCTACAAGACCTATATAGTCATACCCAGTGACACCCCTCATTATTTTCTCTAGAAGCCATGGAATAGGCCAACCCCCCTGTTTTTTTCAAAAATTTTCAAATTTCGACCGCTAGTTTTACATTTTTGAACATAGCGCCGCTCGAAACCTTGCGCAAACGATGCGCCTGTTTCTCCCTTAACAAGACCTTTATAGTCATACCCCGTGACACTCCTCATTATTTTTCTCTAGAAGTCATGGAATAGGCCAACCCCCTTGTTTTTTTTTTCAAAAATTTTCAAATTTCGACCGCTAGTTTCAGATTTTTGAACGTAGCGCCACTCGAAACCTTGCGCAAACAATACGCCTTTTTCTCCTCTACAAGTCCTATATAGTCATATCCCGTGCCACCCCTCATTATTTTTCTCTAGAAGCCATGGAATAGGCCAACCCCCCTGGTTTTTTTTCAAAAATTTTCAAATTTCGACCGCTAGTTTCAGATTTTTGAAATAGCGCCACTCGAAACCCTGCGCAAACGATGCGCTTATTTCTTCTCTACAAGACCTATATAGTCATACCCCGTGACACCCCTCATTATTTTTCTCTAGAAGCCATGGAATAGGCCAACCCCTGTTTTTTTCCAAATTTTCAAATTTCGACCGCTAGTTTCAGATTTTTGAACATAGCGCCACTCGAAACCTAACGCAAACAATGCGCCTGTTTCTCTCCTACAAGACCTATATAGTCATACCCCGTGACACCCCTCATTATTTTTCTCTAGAAGCCATGGAATAGGCCAACCCTCCCTGTTTTTTTCAAAACTTTTCAAATTTTGACCGCTAGTTTCAGATTTTTCAACAAAGCATCACTCGAAACCTTGCGCAAACGATGCGCCTGTTTCTCCTCTACAAGACCTATATAGTCATACCCCGTGTAACCCCTCATTATTTTTCTCTAGAAGCCATGGAATAGGCCAATCCCCCTGTTTTTTCCAAATTTTCAAATTTCGACCGCTTGTTTCAGATTTTTGAACGTAGCGCCACTCGAAACCTTGCACAAACAATGCGCCTGTTTCTCCTCTACATGACCTATATAGTCATACCCCGTGACACCCCTCATTATTTTTCTCAAGAAGCCATGGAATAGGCCAACCCCCCTGTATTTTTTTCAAAAATTTTCAAATTTCGACCGCTAGTTTTCAGATTTTTAACGTAGCGCCACTCGAAACCTTAAGGAGACAATGCGCCTGTTTCTCCTCTACAAGACCTATATAGTCATACCCCTTGACACCCCTCATTATTTTTCTCTAGAAGCCATGGAATAGGCCAACCCCTCCTGTTTTTTCAAAATTTTCAAATTTCGACCGCTAGTTTTAGATTTTTGAACATAGCGCCGCTCGAAACGTTGCGCAAACGATGCGCCTGTTTCTGCTCTACAAGACCTTTATAGTCATACCCCGTGACACCCCTCATTATTTTTCTCTAGAAGCCATGGAATAGGCCAACCCCCCTGTTTTTTTCAAAAATTTTGAAATTTTGACCGCTAGTTTCAGATTTTTGAACATAGCGCCACTCGAAATCTTGCGCAAACGATGCGCCTGTTTCTTCTCTACAAGACCTATATAGTCATACCCCGTGACACCCCTCATTATTTTTCTCTAGAAGCCATGGAATAGGCCAACCCCTTGTTTTTTTTCCAAATTTTCAAATTTCGACCGCTAGTTTCAGATTTTTGAACGTTGCGCCACTCGAAACCTTGCGCAAACGATGCGCCTGTTTCTTCTCTACAAGTCCTATATAGTCTAACCCCGTGACACCCCTCATTATTTTTCTCTAGAAACCATGGAAAAGGCCAACCCCCTGTTTTTTTCAAAAATTTCAAATTTCGACCGCTTGTTTCAGATTTTTGAACATAGCGCCACTCAAAACCTTGCGCAGAAAATGCGCCTGTTTCTTCTCTACAAGACCTTTAAAGTCTTACCCCGTGACACCCTCATTATTTTTCTCTAGAAGCCATGGAATAGGCCAACCCCCTTGTTTTTTTTTTCAAAAATTTTCAAATTTCGACCGCTAGTTTCAGATTTTTGAACATAGCGCCACTCGAAATCTTGCGCAAACGATGCGCATGTTTCTTCTCTACAAGACCTATATAGTCATACCCCGTGTCACCCCTCATTTTTTTCTCTAGAAGCCATGGAATAGGCCACCCCCTGTTTTTCCAAATTTTCAAATTTCCACCGCTAGTTTCAGATTTTTCAACATAGCGCCACTCGAAACCTTGAGCAAACGATGCGCCTGTTTCTTCTCTACAAGACCTATATAGTCCTACCCCGTGACACCCTCAATATTTTTCTCTAGAAGCCATGGAATAGGCCAACCCCTGTTTTTTTTCAAAATTTTCAAATTTCGACCGCTTGTTTCAGATTTTTGAACATAGCGCCACTCGAAATCTTGCGCAAACGATGCGCCTGTTTCTCCTCTACAAGACCTATATAGTCATACCCCGTGACACCCCTCATTATTTTTCTCTAGAAGCCATGGAATAGGCCAACCCCCTGTTTTTTTTCAAAATTTTCAAATTTCGACCGCTTGTTTCAAATTTTTGAACATAGCGCCACTCAAAACCTTGCGCAGACAATGCGCCTGTTTCTCCTCTACAAGACCTATATAGTCATACCCCGTGACACCCCTCATTAATTTTCTTTATAAGCCATGGAACAGACCAATCCCTCCTGGTTTTTTTCAAAAATTTTCAAATTTCGACCGCTAGTTTTACATTTTTGAACATAGCGCCACTCGAAACCTTGAGCAAACGATGCGCCTGTTTCTCCTCTACAAGCCGTATATAGTCATAACCCGTGACACCCCTCATTATTTTTCTCTAGAAGCCATGGAATAGGCCAACCCCCCTGTTTTTTTTTCAAAAATTTTCAAATTTTGACCGCTAGTTTCAGATTTTTTAACATAGCGCCACTCGAAACCTTGCGCAAACGATGCGCCTGTTTCTCCTCTACAAGACCTATATAGTCATACTCCATGACACCCCTCATTTTTTTTTTCTCTTGAAGCCATGGAATAGGCTAGCCTCCTTTTTTGTCTGGGAAGGACTACTTTTACATACGTTCTAAATTGAAGTGCGTGCTTCGGTGGTCTAACACCTACAACCCGTCTGTTGACAGTTTACTATGGTACTCGATGTTACCCTGAAAAGGGGTGTGGCATGTTTTATAAATAGGTATGGTTGATCCCATTTCATGTTAATTGTAATTTTTGGACGGAATGTCTGCCTTTTTAAATATTTTTGTTTTAACGGCTGTCTTTTGCAGTTTTTCGGTTTTCAGATATATCGCGTTATTGTTCGCTAGTTATTGTTCGCTAGCTTCAGCCTGGTCAACTGGCTAACGGAAGAGGTTTTTAATGATAAATACAAAATAACATTCACCTGTAATTTACCTGTGCGTCCGAAGCGCTTTTACGGATTTACCTTTATCAGGAACGCTCAAAGTTAAATATTTGAAAGCCAAGGCTGTATAAGAGCCGAAACAATTGAAGAGCTATATGATCAAAAAGAACATAAAGAAATAGCCAAATCCATCTATAATCAACTTTGCCGGAGGGAATTGAAACCTTAGTTTCTTTATAATTTTAAAATTTATAAACGGACAATTGAAGAAAAGGTTTGTTATAAATCATGTTCAAAGATACAACTAGAAAATGTAGAATCAAGGATCCAGACAGACAGCACTCAAGTCGAGTTTTTCAAAGACCTCTAAAATTTGCAAAAGAAAATTGTCACATTTTAATGATGACATTTACCACGAGGGTTTTTTAACGACCTTGACTTACGACGACATTTATAGATGCATCAGATAAAAATTCTAAATATCAGCTGTAGTGACACCATTACGATTATTGAATAAGGAAATAAGTATCCCAACAAATGTAACTAGTTTGTGAAGATCTACAGGGAAAATTAAAGAAGATGATGTCATTATTGACATATGTCAGTTGGTTTTGCAAAAATGTCAATAATGGTATAAGGCCCTCAAATTATGACATTCCAAATTTAATAGTTTCACTTTTCCATTGCAGGGTCGGCATTGCAGTAATAAATGTCTCATTTGATGACAGTTAAAGATGAGCTCCCAAGTCTTCTTTGGTAGTGCTCCGATAAATATTTAGTACTTGTTATCGCAATGTTCAATTCCATGAAGACGAGCTTTCTTTCAATTTAAAAAAAACTAGATGTGTCGGAACGACACGAATGGCCCCGTCTCAAAAAGTTGAAAAATCTGCAATTTCAACAACACATGTGGACACAAACATGCATGGATAGTATCCAGCTCTCAAGACCAATACTAGTTTGATGAAAAATTTCATTGATCAATGAGTAATTAAATTTCAAACTATCAGCAAACAGGAAGTGGATGTACTGCAGATCTAACAAGATGTGTTGAAACGACATGAAAATCAGCATAGCAGAACGAAACATAAACTTGATCTGTAACTCATCATGGTAGTCTCACACATCAAAAACAGCGCATAATCTGAAGGCGTATAGAAAAAAAGTCTGTATAATTGTGATTTTCAACAATTTTCAAAGTCTAAAACCCTTAATTTCGGCAAAAATTAGCGGAGCGGAACTAAACTTAAACTTGATCTGTAACGCATCATGGTTAACTCACATACACAAAATCAACCCAATATCTGAAGGCGTTTAGAAAAAAAGTCCGTATAACTGTGATTTTCAACAATTAATCAAAGTCCAAAGCCAGTAATTTCGGCAAAAATTAGCGGAGCGAAACGAAACTAAAACTTGATCTGTAACGCATCATGGTTAACTAACATACTAAAAATCAGCCCAATATCTGAAGGCAATTAGAAAAAAAGTCCGTATAACTGTGATTTTCAACAATTTTCAAAGTCCAAAGCCCGTAATTTCGGCAAAAATTAGTGGAGCGGAACGAAACTTAAACTTGATCTGTAACTCATCATGGTTAACTCACATACCAAAAATCAGTCCAATATCTGAAGGCATTTAGAAAAAAAGTCCGTATAACTGTGATTTTCAACAATTAATCAAAGTCCAAAGCCCGTAATTTAGACAAAAATTAGTGGAGCGGAAAGAAACTTACACTTGATCTGTAACTCATCATGGTTAACTCACATACCAAAAATCAGCCCAATATCTGAAGGCATTTAGAAAAAAAGTCCGTATAACTGTGATTTTCAACAATTAATCAAAATCCAAAGCCCGTAATTTAGACAAAAATTAGCGGAGCGGAACGAAACTTACACTTGATCTGTAACTCATCATGGTTAACTCACATACTAAAAATCAGCCCAATATCTGTAGGCGTTTAGAAAAAAAGTCTGTATAACTGTGATTTTCAACAATTTTCAAAGTCCAAAGCCCGTAATTTCGGCAAAAATTAGCGGAGCGAAACGAAACTTAAACTTGATCTGTAGCTCATCATGGTTAACTCACATACCAAAAAAAAGCCCAATATCTGAAGGCGTTTAGAAAAAAAGTCCGTATAACTGTGATTTTCAACAATTTTCAAAGTCCAAAGCCCGTAATTTCGTCAAAAATTAGCGGAGCGGAACGAAACTTAAACTTGATCTGTAACTCATCATGGTTAACTCACATACCAAAAATCAGCCCAATATCTGAAGGCGTTTAGAAAAAAACTCCGTATAATGGTTTGTTGCGGAATGACGGAATGACGGAATGACAGAATGACGGAATGACGGAATGACAGAATGACAGAATGACGGAATGACGGACAAGGGTAAAACTATATGGCCCCGACAAGTTTGTTGCGGGGCCATAAAAATCAAATTTGCAATTCAAGAGTTGCCACATATTGAACTTTTATTAGTAAAAATCTACATTTACAAATTTCCAGCGCTTCTCACGGTAACTCTTTTCAATTTTTATAGTTTCTTATGGACGCTTTAGAGTTATGAAACTTATCTCTACAGATATGAACAATTTTGAGTGTCTTACGCAGTTACCTTCCAACCATCTAATGAAAGAGCAAGATGAAAGGAATCCTTTGTCCAACTACATTGAAAGAGGTTATCTCAATGTTAGTTTTATTCTAAAACTGCTAAAAAAACAATGATTTTCAGAAGTTTTTGAATCAGGACATCACGTGGATGTCGTATACTAGCTCAAAACATCACTATTTTCTTAAATTAGCTTAAAAGTTAAATACATGTATATGGGAAGTTTTTGCTAAAATTAGTTATAGGCAAGTCCGTGGACCATCAATATCTTTTACACAATACTGTGAAGAGTCATGGGTTCAACAAATAAGTGGTCTACGCACCATGCCAAAAGTTAATTTCATAATAAACAATAAACAATAAACAAATGTAGATTTTTGTAGTTTTTGGGGATCAAAATCACTTTTACAAATGACAAAAAAAGTTTTACAGTATGTAAAGTCAATTTATTTATTCACCCTATCAGATTTTAAAAGTGAATGTAATTACAAATAACATACAGTACTCCATACTAGTCATCCAGCTATAGTTTTGTACCATCTGAATACTTTGTATGCTTTTATAAAACTAGGAAATTATATTTGAATATCGGGACAAAATCATCCCATATCCCTTTGGTATCTTCCGCTTCTCGGGCGCATTGTGTTCTTGAGTATAAAAACAAATTCTTAAATCTGATAGTATACTATATTAAAGTTGTTAGAAAAAAAGACAACAATAACTATTAGTGATTCCACTTTATCGTTAAATTAATTGTATTTCCATATATGACTAATGTTGTATAAAAATACAAAATTTACAAATTACAAGAATGATGACAATTATTTTTTTTTAACAAACACTTTTTTGGAATAAATTAATGTTCACGTCGTGTGCAGGAGATGGTGTTATATAAGAATGTAACTACATGACATTTAAGGGTTAATAGCTACGATTTCGACAATATAAGTTGAAATAATTAAACTATTTTTGCCTTGGCTACAATCATTTACAAAATCGGAATGTTGAATAACTTAATCATTCTTATACAAGTTACAATGTAAAAAATGTTTTTTATATCTTTGATATGAAACCAAACAGAAAAATCGTCAATATAATATTGTATATTCCAATGTTTATGTTTTGTCGATTTATATTTATATATATAGTTAATCAGCAATCTTCGACGGTCATGTCGATGGCTGTTTAGATGGCGTCCTGTTTCAAAAAGTCCATGCATTGGTTATTGTTTCTTGTGTGACTCTTATAAATTTGATATACGTTTGAGTTTGTTATAAATCAAATTAGTCAATCAGGTGGACATGAACTTGGCAGATAATGTCCATTTTAAATATGCATTATCAAATTGAAATGTAAAGTTTTTAAACAAAGGTAAAAAAAGATTAAACCCAGTCAGTGCTAAAGATGTTGTTGACACTATCTTGATGCCTACGCCTTTTTCAGATGAAGCTTAAGCCATGATTTGCAATGATAAAACTATAAAACAATTTGAAATACAAAGTAGTTTCACTGAAATTCAGTCATCGGTATAGTATGAGTTGCGGATGCAAAATGCACACCCAGTTGTAAGATATAAGTCCATGTATTCTGTGTGGAAATTAATATTATTATCATAACAACTATAAAAAAGGTGAAATTAAGCTTTATTTATTAATTCGCTATATATCTTGAGGAGCTGCGGATATAAGAATGGCATTTGTTTGGATGTGTGGGATGTATAAATACGCAGCCACATCCGATCAGAATAGGGACGATAAACCCGATACCTCGTGTAGGAAGAGTACCAAGCTCTCTGCACGTTACAGAACCCTTATACAAACTCTTCGGATTCAGGTTCGTAGGTAATTGTTGCAAGGCCAACTTTCTGCTATGGTCTAACATACACATTTTCAGTGGCAGTTTGGATTTCCGATCCTTCATCCCGGTCGACAATTAACTCATTGCCAATAATATCACATCTCCAAATTGCCTGCGTATAAATAAGTTTTGTTATTTTGTTCTCGTCCTAAATATGCATAAAACCAGTTGTTGGCATGACACGGGTTATGTTCTTCTCATATATTTTATGACGGTATAATACTAAACCTCTAACAGGAGGGATTGTGCCTGATATTCATATGATCTTTAATCTTTCAATCAGTTTAATTGAGGTCTGGAGCTGGCATGTCAGTAACTGCTAGTAGTCTGTTGTTATTTATGTATTATTGTCATTTTGTTTATTTTCTTTTGTTTCCTTTTCTGACATCGGACTCGGACTTCTCTTATACTGAGTTTTACTGTGCGTACTGTTGTGCGTTTGTTTTTTCTACATTGGCTAGAGGTATAGGGGAAGGGTTGAGATCTCAAAAAACATGTTTAACCCCGTCGCATTTTTGCGCCTGTCCCAAGTCAGGAGCATCTGGCCTTTGTTAGTCTTGTATCATTTTAAATTTTAGTTTCCTGTGTATAATTTGGAGTTTAGTATGACGTCCATTATCACTGAACTAGTATACTTATTTGTTTAGGGGCCAGCTGAAGGACGTCTCCGGGTGCGGGAGTTTCTCGCTGCATTGAAGATCCATTGGTGGCCTTCGGCTGTTGTCTGCTCTATGGTCGGGTTGTTGTCTCTTTGACACATTCCCCATTTCCATTCTCAATTTTATAACCATTTGCCACTATAGACGTGTAGGAAATAAAAATCAATCAGCTCTTCTTTTGATATAGTAAAGTCCCACGTTTTGTCAAGAAAAAAAACCAAATATCTTCGTATACAATATTAGGAGAGCAAAATGTTATTTGGTAATAAGGAATGTGAAAATTTCATTGAAATCAATGCACTTGTTATGGAAGATGGGTGGATGACTGCTACGTCCAGTAGAAATACACCTTTCCATTATCTACTGGTATGCCCCGCCCCCCTTAGCAACACATGGCAACCCAGCATCCTAGGTCAAGCTAATCAACAAAATGGCGGTTATTATGAACATTGAATAATAACAAAGTAAAGAATTTGTTATAACAAATATAAATAAGAGCAATATTTTGTTCATATATTTGTTTTGTGTTAAAGTATGATGAAATAGTTACTCATGAAGGGTTGAGAGATAGATTTATGACATCATGAAAAATTATGTCCATTTATACTAAATAAAAGAAACAATTAAAATATTGCAAATTTGAAGCTATTGGATTACCTTCACTCCCCAAAATGTAGTTTAACAACAAGATATAGAATATAACATTGCATGATTGATCAGACAAATTATGATGATAAATTACAGGTTTAATTAAGCATGGCTAATGAATGCTGATAAGCGTGTTTACTGTGTAGACAAACACAGCATGGGTCAACTTGTAAAACAAACATCACTGCTCCAGTACCTATTGATTGTTTATCAAATAACATTTGACCGGTTTTCTTTTTTTTATATCCATAGATAACTTAATGATAATTAAAATTCCTATCACTAAGTAAAATATAAAAGAACAAAAAAAAAAATGAATTGATTATTTGCTTACATGAATATTTGGTCATTGTAGTTCGTCTTTTTAAATTCATAAATATACAACTCTTGTCCTCAACAGGAATCTTTGCACAATGTACTCACTATTTTTCAAATTAAGAAAATAAAATATATCCGATACTTCTCACTTCCTTTCCTTTTTTGTAATTTATACAAAAAAAATTGAAAAAGGTCAAGTACAATCAGCAATTAAATACTCCCACAGTAGACCAAAATCATATCAAAATTAAACATTATCTTACTTGATATGAAGCATCTATTGAAATATAATTTTTTATTATTATTTGAGTTTCCTCCCGTCTTTTAACGAAATGCTAGCGATAAGGGCATAACAAACATAAATACTTTCATTTTTATACATTTTGTACACAAAAAGACTACAAATATCTAATTCACTACATTATTTCATTCCATGCAGACTTTCAGATCGGTAATTTTATTTTCCATCTCATTCCAACGAGGTTGTATATAATTTTTCATCCTGAATGATTTTAAGGCGGGAAAACTTACAATACCTCTAAAATAATTTGATTGTCAAGAACATGGAATAGTTCTTGTACAAATATTATACTGGAAAATTGAAATTTTGTAAATCTGTCAATCCAAAAGATGATAAATACCTTGAAGTTTTCAGTTTAAACTGCTTCCAGGTACAAATATTTTAACATTTTAATAAAGCAAGGGATAATTCTTTGAAACTGAAATGGGAAAAGTGTCAATTCTTTTGTTGCTGAATCTTTACTATATGATATATAATTGTAATTTCCAGAAATTATACATACTAACTTGCATGTTTTATAGTGTAAATCTTTTAAATTAATGAAAAAAATATCAATTTCAACTCAATTTGTACACCAATTGAAATCTCGTGTTTCAGAATATATATATTTTTTTTCATTTTTCAAAATAGCATGTAAACAATATTTTAAAAAACAATAAGCACTGCCATCATATTCCTTTTTAATTGATTTATTAATAACTGTCATTCATTAAAACAATCTTCTTTTTTTCCAAGTTGACAACTTGACCTTCCTCTACCCTCTTACATTGATTCCTTTCCCAAAAACAATATTCTGGATGATTTAATTGTGAAAATTTCAAGAAATGTTAGATCAAATTAACTGTTAAGATAAGAATACACCTTATCGCTATTTGTCCGCCATTACTGGATATCACACAGGTTCCCGTAAAATTTTGACGTCATTAAACAAAAATATCTGACGCCACAATGGAAAAGTGATTGTTGTATGCGTCAAAAGTTCAAGCGGCCGGGTCAGCCGGGATTAGCAATAAGGTGTATGTTTGACCGAGGTTATGGCCGACAACACGTGCTGCTACCAAATGTGATAAATTTACCAGATGTGATTGGTCAATTAACTGATGATTGACAGGAAAGTGGAAAGGTGTATCATCATACGCATTTATAGAACGAGAACAGCTTAGTCGGATTAAGAACATTCTAGTTGACAAGGTAAAACGGAAAACGTGGCTCTCCAGGACACATTATTCGGACTCCCAGCGAAAGATCACAATGACAGCATACTGCTACCACTTTATTCTTCATAAATAAAGCAATTAACCGATTTTGCATATTTAACAGCAGATCAATACACTGGAGCTCATGCAGTGTTTAATACCCAAATGTCACTGTCCTTGAAAGGACTTGACGTCTGTCACCTTCAAACTTTCAGTATAAAAGTCTTTCAAACTAGATATTTTGGCATAAACTCTATATATAAAATTACCGTTGTAACCTGGAAAATTTTGGATAGCAAAACTAATAGGTTACGTGTTCTTTTCATTTACGTTATTTCTCTTAATCGGCCCCAATGGTTTGCTTGGATATAGAGATATGGTCACCTTGACTTTTTTTTTATATGTTAGTCTTTGGAGAATATGCTTTATTTATTAGTTAAGAAAGATTTAAGTAACTGCGAGTCCTCTTAGGTCGATACTTTGTTTCTTGTGTCTATTTGTTAGTTGTCTTTGTGGTTAATACTGTCACAATGTGTATAAGAACAATATTTAACAATGTGTATTTCAATCTAACATAATTGATACCAAGTACATGTACCTTGCAGAATTTATCGTTGAACGTTAATCTCACAACCTTATTTGACCCTATAAACTGTTGACGACCTGAATGACCCTCTGTTCGCCCAAACAGCAGCCAAGAGCTTGATACGGTGGTTGTCGTTGATTGCTGTCTGCCGTTAATTGTTTCGAACAGCATGAATCAGGCCGTAAGTTTTCTTAGACTTTTAATTGTTTTGAACGCTCACATTTTTGTAATCGCCCCAAGGAGCTAAACTTTGTCGTTGAGGTCTGCCTTTTGCTCATTACTAAAGGTCGTACGGTGACCTGTTGTTGTTTTCATCGTCGTCCTTTGGTCTCTGGTGGGTAGTTGTCTCATGAAAATCACACCACATCTCCTCATTTTTGAATTATGGTCTTTCGTCGTGCTGAATTGGCTTTGATCTGGTCGCGCAGGATGTATAAATACACAAACACGTCATATACTTGACACGCTTGATATTTGTTTATATCTAAAAGTCTCAAATCCTTCTATTGGCTGAAAATATCAACGTTCTTATGTTCTTAATATTCGAATTAATAATACATCATGTGGTGGTTTTTATCTCTCGACTGCGACGAATTCGTGGAAGCATGACTAGGGCGTGCTGTTACCGGTGTCAAAAATTGATAAAGTTTTCGATTAGGTCAGTTTAAGAGGACACTAATGGTAAGTGGATGATATTTAGAATGCAGTTGTATTAGCATTACCACATCATGTTTCCATGCAGATTTTTTTTGTCCCTACCCTCAGTCATAGTCTATTCACTTTGTAACGTTTTCATATTTACATGTAAAGGTTTGTAATAAGGTCATTATGTTGAACGCACTAATGTTTGGTATGCAGTTCTAATTGTCCTAAGTCAGAATCTGATGTACAGTAGTTGTCGTTTGTTTATGTAATTTATACGTGTTTCTCGTTTCTCGTTTTTTATATAGACTAGACCGTTGGTTTTACCGTTTGAATGGTTTTACACTAATACTTTTGGGGCCCTTTATAGCTTGTTGTTCGGTGTGAGCCAAGGCTCCGTGTTGAAGGCCGTACATTGACCTATAATGGTTTACTTTTATAAATTGTTATTTGGATGGAGAGTTGTCTCATTGGCACTCATACCACATCTTCCTATATCTATCTACTAATAGCATTGAAACATCTCATTCCTATGGAGATTTGTTGCCCCGTCTTCTTATGGTCCATTGCATTTGAAACTTTTGAAATGTCTATGATCCTTTAAATTTTAAAAGTGTACAGATAGTCATGCAGTGTTGCCAATTAAATTTCAACATTTGTATTTGGATTTTGATCAATTTGTAATTTTAATACAGAAAGCTGAATTACGATATGAGTTATCTAACTTATCTAACGTATATGATAAGAAGACGTAGAGCACTGAAAAACAATTTGCACACTTGATTGTATACTTCTGTAAAAGTCAAAATTCCATTTTTTTTATTAATGTGTTTGTTTGTTTTTAAATTATTTATGTTTTATTGTAACTGAGAGGCTAATCTTATAAACCAGATTATTCATTTCTTCACAAACTGTATATATAACCTCTTTTATATTAATTTTATTTATCTTTTTTTTTTTTTTTTTTTTTCTTTCTATTTTTTTTTTTTTTATGCCATACTCAACTGTGTCGTTTTTATTTAAAGTCTTACTTTTTATGTGAAACAATCTGATGATAAACATAATTGAGATTTTACTTTATTTCACAATTTGTAATTCAATTTTTTAAATTAGCTTATATAAGGTATTTATAGTGTCTCATAAGCCAACTTTGGCTGGGTATTTATCTTATTTCATTACTGTACAATGTATGTTATATAATCTGTATAAAACTTTGTAGACAAATACGTATCAGGGTATGTATACATATACAAAACAAGTACAAGTATGTTTTGGCATAATTATTTCTATGTTCTTAAGGTACCTATAGATGCATTCGAAAGCAAATAAAAATTTAAAAATAGCATTGGTGAATTGTGTCAAGAATTAAATTATAAATTCACCAATAATCGTACACCAACACTTTTATTGTATAACAAAACTTTAAAATGATAAAACATCATGTTTTAAGTTATCCGATGGATTGCATCAGTATATCATGCAATATTACAACAGTCAACACCAGGGAACATCTACCGTTTACATTTGGTTAGGTTGATACAGGAGAACATTGAAAGATAATTAAACTTTCATCTTTGTCATTTTGGACCATGTTATATGGCGTAGCTATAACAGGATTTAAGTAATAATCGACTTTCTTAATTATCCACATGTAAATGCAAGCATTTTAACAGTATTCACTTTGTTATTCGATTATTTATTTAATTCGACTATTTTCGAATTTTATTTATTTTCATTCAAAATTTCTATATTCATAGAATAGTTCAGTTTTGAGTAATGTTTTTCTATTTGTTCAACAGCAGAATTTAGTTTTACCTTTAACATTTTTGTGTAAAACATCATGGGGTTAAAGTTACTGTAACTATGATGTCTATGGTAACTTCCTTCAATATTCTGCTGCATACATGGAACAGTTCTAATTTGTTTTGAAATATTAAGAAAGTCTAATAATTTTCCTATCTCACTAACAGGATCTTTCTTCAATTTCTCGTAAACTAAAATATATTTTTGTCCTTTGAACTTCATCCAGGAATTATAAAATTTCTTCCATCGATCGATTTTCTTTAATGCAAAAGGTTCAAATTTTTCTGAAAAAAAAAATGATAAATATTTATATATAACGAAAGGATAGATATTCTGACTAAATAATTGTAAAAAAAAAACTTAATATATATACATATATCTATCCAATTCGTCTCGAATTTAACCCTTGCTTCTGTGACTTTATCTAGGTTTGTAACACAGTACATGATGTATAGTGGCAAGTAGATGGTGTACCTTTCAGATCAGCCATTTTGTCTGTCGTAAAGGATGATAATGTTAAATGTGGTATTTTGTCGCTTTTTTTGGTTATGGTGTCGTGTATTTACCGTTCAATTTTTTTATCCCCCCAGCCCCTCCCCCATTATCTTGGCATCTTTTTTTATACACACCTGGTTTTACAACAAATTATATCACATGAATATTAAATTGTAACATTCTGTAAGAGTTATACATGGGAAGGCTCTATCATGTGGCTATGATGAAAATTCAGTAATATCATAATATTGGTAGATAGCTCTTTAAGGGCATACGATACAGTTTTGATCCCGTATTTACATTTTGATAAAAATTTCCAGATAGACTATTTTTTACCTGATTAAATCAAATATGTAATAAAAAATATACCTTCATGTGCTACTTTTTGAGTAAAATGAGGTCGAAATTTTGTATATTTGCTCAAAATTCAGATTTGTGGCCGTATTTTCCCTTTCGAAAGAAAGACATAACTTTTTTGTTTTAAAAGATAAACACAAATTGTTTTTTGTTAAATAATTTGTAATTTCTGTATTTTATAAGTATCCTAAAATTCATACATTTTTTATTCAGAAATAACTCATATTTATCAAATGTTCATGAATGTAGAAAAAAACACCATTTTTTGCTGTATATTTATCAAATTTAAAAGAATTGCACTATTTACGTTTTCGTGAAAATTAGCACACATAATCTTCTCGCGTAATCAAACCAAATGGCATTTAAAAAAAGAGGGGTCCATGAACTCGTTTTCAAGTCAAATAAGTTTGAATGATAAAAATCAGTCGAAAACTGAATCTTTTCCCGATAAGTCATAGTTTGACGTCGCGAAAATAACAATTTACGTTAGCAACGTCATTACTTCCCCTGTAACTGTATCGTATGCCCTTAAATATGCTTTTATGAAAATTATTTAAAAAAACTCGGATCACACTATAGAAAAGAAAGGATATGGGTTATCCATCCATGACCAAAAAAAAAAACAGTACATGAAGAGCACAAAACACAAAAAGCAAAAGAACAGCGCTTTTATTGCCGTTCTTCATCTCAAAGTCACAGTGCCGCCTTCAACGCGGTGAAAAAACTCTCACCTCAAAGCAAGTTTAGGACGACCCCTAGCACCGGTTTGAGCGGAATTTCTTGATCGGTAGCTTGTGTCTTTTGTCATTTTGTTAACAAACTGACAATCACGCCACAACTGTAAATTCAAGAATTAAGCCATGGAGTAATATGAATAAAATAATTCTGGCAAAGAAATCAAATATTTACTGTCATAATTTAGCCTGAATAAGACACTGAATCGTGCAAAAACAAACAAACATTTAGACAACCACGGAGCATATCAAAATATGTTAGATAACTTGACACCACCAGCTAGGGCTCGGTCAAAAATAACATATTGAAAACAAAATAGTTCCTACACATAGGTGTAAATATCAAACTATGTAGAATATATATTGGTATTTTCGGTATCAAATGAATGGTGAAAGACTAGTGACTCTTGTAAGAATGATTTTAAAACAACAAACCTGAAAATGTGCTCTTTTCAATCTTTTTGCACCCAAAAAACTAAAACTTACTTTTTTATTTTGTCTGCAAAATCATTCGATTATATATTATATAAGAATAAGAAGACGTGGTATGTTTGCCAATGAGACAACTTTCCGCCAGAAACCAAATGGCGTTGAAGTTTCAATTATTATTTACTATATAACTGAATGTAAAAAAAAACTAATAATACCTGTAAACTGTTGCTCTGTTGCAGACGCAGTTTTATTTGCCATTGCTCTGTTAAATTCAGCAATAATTGCATCATACGGATTTCTTATAAGAATCACGGATTTCTTGTATCGCATTCGAATTGTCTTCTCCCATCCAACATGGGTTTTTACTACAACGACATTTGTACCCGCTGAACATTCACCAATAAAATCGTTCTTTATAACATGACTGCAATATATACTGCCTGTTGCAATGCCTAGTAAACAAAGAATTTCGGTATTCAAAATCAAGATATTTTCACATTGTTCTTAGAACATAAAACTGGTATGCTATTAAATATATTAATTTAATGTAATTACAGTACATGTATATATTATTAGAATCCGTAATTTTGATTGGCTAGGCACTTATTTCTGTAAAATAGGTAATGTGCATCATTCCAGTATACAAGCATGTGCATCCAAACAGAAACGTTTTATTGGTTTCTCAAAGAAATTTAACCCAGAAACATGTTTTTATTTATGTTTTAGGTAAATAACAATCACAAGTCAAAGATTTTCTGTAACACCTTGTTTTGATTAAAATCCATTAAGCAGGGTGCGACAAACGTTAATTTAAGCTAAATTTGAATTCAAGACCAGTAGGAATGCATTACTTATAATCGAAGGACACCAAATGTACGTAGAGTTTTGGTATTATAACCTCCATCTAAGATTCCAAGAATATTTGTCAATATAATGTGGTCTATGTCATCTACGTTTAGGGTAATTATCAAGAATTCGCTTCCTTATAAAAGCCTATTTTGATTATTAGAGAATTTTGTAAAACCTACTTCCTGTTAAAATAACACAAATTAGATTTTTGATTGTTTTCTTATGTCATCGTAATCTTAGATAAAGATTTAATATGAATAAAACGACATGTGGAGCTAATTGTTTTCTTATACCAGTCGCATAAGTATTTGACATAAATAAAAGTACATTAAGAGAATAAATGTGTCCGCATGCGCAAACGGCTGAAAGGTCATCTAGAGGCCAACAATAAACAAGTATCTACTATGAAAGCATTTTCTTTTTTGATGAAGGGGGCAGGAAGATGTTTTTCTGGATCGATCACTTATCATCTGTTGCTACGCATGCTTATTGTTTTTCTACGGATCTACCACGCGACAATTTATTTACAGTTTTGTACACATTTGAATCCTCAAGTATCTTGTATTTTAAGTTGCAGAATATTCATTTTCATCCTGTCTTGTTCAAAGTCATTTATTTTCAGTACTTACCAGGCCAAATTATTCATTTTAGAAATTCTCCTCCCCTCACGAGAATCAAATAGTCGTCCCCTTAAAAAGAATTTTCCCATTGTGAAATTTTCTTTTAATAAAGCACCATTTTAGCAAAACATCGTTGTAATACAATATAGGTTGTCAGTTTATGTCTACCATGTTGGGATTTCCATGATAGATAGGTGTCTTTACAAAGAAGCTGCTAAACCAAGCACTTTTTCTTGGTTAAGTTGACTTGGTTGACTGGTACGGAATACATGTAATTTTGTCAGAGTTGACTTGGTTGACTGGTACGGAATACAAGTAATTGTGTCAGAATATACTTGGTTGACTGGTACGGAATACATGTAATTGTGTCAGAATATACTTGGTTGACTGGTACGGAATACATGTAATTGTGTCAGAGATGGTTTGTTTTGCCTACCTGTTGATTGTTCTATCAGATGCCATAACCATATATTGCCGATGGTTTGTTTTGTCTACCTGTTGTTGATTGTTCTATCAGATGCCATAACCATATATTGCCGATGGTTTGTTTTGCCTACCTGTTGATTGTTCAATCAGATGCCTTGCCCATGTATTACCAGAACCTGGAAAACTTGCAAGTGCTGTCAAAGGCCTACGTGTAACACTGAAACGGATTTCTGGACACGACAATTCTAATATTCTATGACTGAAATGCTTCGACAGGCTGTCATGTTTGAAATGCTTAAACGGGCTCTCATGTCTGAAAAAAGAATTGACATTGACAATACTATTTTTGTCAAAAATTGTTTGAAATCATTTAAAATATACGATTAATCCATAAAATACTATTCTGCGTGAAATATTTAAAGAAATCTCTTTACTCGCGATAAAACAGAATACGAAAGGGTCCTCATTTATTGGTATTGTTTGTTCTGTAATACAAGTGCGAATGAATTACAAATTACTAGTTTGTAATACAAGTGCGAATGAATTACAAATTACTAGTTTGTAATACAAGTGCGAATGAATTACAAATTACTAGTTTTTTTATAGCATATTTGATAAACAGCCAGATTACTTCAAAAGGTAGAGTTAAGAAAAAACAGATAAATATTAATGATTTTGCAATGAGTTTATTACGAAGAAATTTTCTTTAAGTTAGTTGGAATAAATTAACACGTTTAGACAGTGTTCATGCTTTCAGACAATGTTCATGCATTCACACATTGTTCATGCATTATACACATTGTTCATGCATTATACACATTGTTCATGCATTATACACATTATAATAGAACTATAGTAATATTAAGTATATCAGCGACTTTGTATATATTCTCGTCAACTTCGTATCGTTACGAATTCAAGTGCTTTTATAATGTTATCCGGTTTCAAGATCTTTCAGTTCTTGGATTATCCAAAGCCATTGTATGTTAATTAAATAGGTATATTTATATATTGTTGGGTTACTGTCTTATTGACCAATATCCTGCATTCAATTTTACATATTGTTGACATAAATCAATACAAAAAACAGTATTCTGCTTCCCTACAGCATTTATATATATATAAATTTCTGCCGTTTTTGAAGTAAAAAAAAAAACGATGATAGAAAATATCATTGACAAATAATAAGTACATGCATAAAGATATCTTTAACAAAAAAAAAAATCTACAGATAAGGATAGTATTTCTAAAATCAATTCACAGCTCTTCTAGACTTGTGATAATTTGATTTTTTTAAACACTTCTATAAGTTTTTGAATCCAACATGATAACAAAATAAAATAACAGTTCCACATACCTGAGAAGGATTTTCCAGCCGGTATAATAACCACACAAAAATATGCCAAAGCTGAAAACTATACCAAACGACAAACTATGGCAAATATAGTTATTGCGCATATCTGGCAAAATCTGCAAAATTTACATAGGTTTTTAGAGACTTTCTTTTACTAAATATGCAAAGACAACTGATTAGAAATAAAATTTATCAGAATCAAATATAACATGTTTAATTTAGAATGTGAGTGGTTCAAGTAACAAGATTTTATATATATCCTGAAGGTTAAATGTCCTGAAGGTTAAATGTCCACTACATACATCCTGATTTTCTGTTCAAGCCATTTTTTAATTACTTCCTATGTTTTGTTAAGAAAGGTTTATATATTGTGTTTACTTTCAAATAAACGGTCGGGCGCCAATATGAAATGTCGAAGGAATTTTAATATAAAGAAAATTTGCATTACTATTAACGGGGATTGTACTCTTCTGGATAAATGTATTTTCAATTATATCTACATCAGATATAAGACCCATACTCAAGTCTGTTACCATCATATCAACTTATTTAATATCATCTAATAATGAAGGTTTTTTTTTATCCGTATATCATATTTAAGTTGGGCGTATCAGACGAAAGATTTGTTTTTCATGTGGTTATTTTCATTGCAGCTTATGATTGCGAGACATATTTTCATATTGTCCATGCTTTTTTACTAGGATTATAAGAAAACTGCGGTTACAGATATAATGAAGATTTATACATTTCCCAATAATTATCTTAACAGAATATCTAACCTGGGAAGATGATTTCTTTGATTTTGAGAAAAAATCTTAAATCAGATAAACAATATTGAAAGCCTTTTTACATTTGACTATTTAATACCCTACCGGAGCATTTATTTTAATATGATTTTATATTTATTATTTGATTATTTGTATAATTCATGTCGACGACATTTTTTCTATTTTATTCTAATTTTCGCTGTAATTATTATTTTTCTTCTTTTTTGCCAGAGTATTACCCGTCCTTTTCCGGGTGAATAATGAATGGATTTTTTGTAATCGTCCCCTCAGAATTTGATTTTTTTTTAATATCTTAATATTGTAAAAATACATTTATCAAATACAGAATTAGAGTGATTCCTTTACAAATATGGGGTAGATGTGTTTATTTGTATTCTCAGCCGACGGAGAAAAAATATCATCAATGATTATAATTTGCTGATGATGTTGTCTACATTTTTTTTGCTGAAAATATAACAGTTACGTGATTTTTCAAACTTACAACGTAAGAACTCTTTTATTAAAATATAATAGACCATAATCAAATGTACGCAGAAAGGTGTGTGGGTGATGTTTTTAGGAATTAAATTAGTAATATTTTTTATGAAATAAATTTGATTTGTTTGACCATATGTCTCTGGTTTGACCAATCGTTAATGACGACTTACATTTAGAATTATTGATAAAAACGGAATCTCACCTCATAATTTCTAATTTTGAATATCGTAAAACATTGTTTTAAGGTGGCACGGTAGTATTTCCTGGCCCATAGCGATAATGATAACCTTTATAGAACGTTCACCACTTTCTAACACTGCCCAAAATTCTACATACACAGTTAACTGAAGTACTTTCATTATAATATTCAGGAATTAATTTGAATATGTATGATGACCGTTTACTTTTTATAAACCTAAGGCCACTAGTGCTTTAAGGTCTTTTATCATGCAGTGAATACAAAATTCTCAAAAATTCATTTTCACCTGTATGTAAAACTATTTCATATTTTTCTACACCTGATTCATCCCTCAGTTTCGGAAAGTATGTACAGTAGATACTGCATTTTTTGTCCAATCATACTGTTCAGATACATTGACTTAAGTAGGGTACACAAAAGAGCAACCTAAATTCCGGAATGTAAATACTACCGTGCCACCTATAGACACGACCTATATAAACCTGTTGATCTTTTGAAAACACTTTTATCAAGGTTATCGATTATAACCGAAGTAAATATTGAATTTGTTTTTATCGGTACAAACATTGATTTTGTTTTGTGTGTGGTTTAATTTTTTTGGAAAGGGGGGGGGGGGATAAATCAAAACATAACAGATATGTTTTGTCGTAAAGTTATGTAAACTTATCGGTTATAAATTCTGTCGATAGTCATTACTATTATTTTGGAAATGCAAAAGGTCATGCCTTCCTCAGACTGTTAAAATGACGCCATTTCATTAGATAAGTTGTATATGTACTGATTGACACTTTAGATTGAGATAAATATAGATTGTACCGAGAGCGATACGATAATTATCCACTCGACACAGTTAAATTTTCAAATTTAAAACGCGAGGCTTGCCGAGAGTTTTAAATATTTAAAATTTAACTGTCGAGAGTGGATAACTATCGTATTGCACAAGATTTTGTGGTGGAATCTGTTTCTCTAATGATTTTCAAACGATATGCAGACAAATCAATTCTTCTTTTCAAATGATCTACAAAAAATTGTGTTCTTTCTATGTGACGACACCAGGCATGGTCGCCTTTATCATGACGTCACAATAGGCAATTCACTGGAAAGCAAGAAAATTTGACGTTGTAATCGAATTTTGACCAATGAAGAACTGAGATCAAACGAACCACACGTTGATTAAGTAAAAATAATCAACGGGTCATGAAAAGGATAAATCGTGTAAGAATTAAAGAAAAGGATTTATTTTTCAGTTGTTATTGCATTGGCTTCGAACTAACTTTTAGTAAATGCGAGTACTCTTATAGTTATAATAGTTTGTGACTTTTGTTTTGTTTTGTTTTGTTTTTTTTGTTAGTTGTTTATAGGACCAATTTGTCGAATTTAACCATTTCCAAATGATTTTACAGGTGTTTTACTGTCCCATGTTAGCAGAAGTAATTATCATTGACATAAAGCATAATAAATAGTATAGCTTATACATTGTGCCATAAGAAATAGCACTGTAAATGGCAAACAACTACAAGCCACTGAATTAATAATAAAAAGAAAATGTGAGTAATAACAAGCAAAATTAAATCCAGTCAGAAAAAGGCAAAACAAGATACAAGAGGGTCCGGATGGGGTTTACAAAATAGAGAATAATGGGCAAAAGGTGCAGAATAAAGGGCGAAAAAAAATTATAAAGAATAGAGAATAATGGGGTGGTAAAATGTAAAGAATAGAGAATAATGGAAAAAAAGATAAACAATAGAGAATAACGACCGAAAAATTCAAAGACTAAAGAAATGAAAGCCCCAAAAAAATGGTATGTAGCAGAAAGCAAGAATTAAATAAGCTGTGAGGCAGTACTGCTCAGAATATTATGAATTACAATTTCATATTTGCCCCCTCATCACATATTTATATGATGTTTAAACAGGTCAAATGAGGCCATGATTCGAGTCTCATTACAAGGTGGGTTCCATACTATTGCTATCTCAAAATCTCAAACCTGAATGATTTCTCACCGCATATATTAGTCCTGGGTCGGAGTTTATCTGCAGTTTTTGCATACCTCAAATTATAAACATCAATCTTGAATGAATACAGAACATATATTTGTTCACAATTTTGAAGACTCAAAGGCAATTGTGCGCGTTTTAAGTGACGGCAATTTCGATTTTCTATCATACCACATATCCTTATTTTTAATTTCACTACAAAAATGGAGTTCGTCAACACATAACAATTGCAGATGGTTTTTAAATTGAAAACCTGAAAGAATTGTTTTAAACATTGACCTTGTTTCATAAAAATGGACGAAAAATAATATTTTGTTTTAAGATATGATCTTTATGAAAAGAAAATACAATACTGTAATCTAAACAAAAAAGCTTTGGCAATGAAAATATTGATTATAGGTTAGATTGTAACATTGATGATATAGTTTTATAGTATTTTCCAAATTGAGTAACAAATATTTGACAATAATAATATTTAAGAAATTGTCGGCGATGCAAAAGTTCCTTAATTATGTCAGAGGGCATCCAACGACAACCACGGGTGAGGGGAACTGTTTCAGTAGTCATATATAGGTTGAAGGATGGCGCCTATTAAAACGTTTAAACCCGATGCATTTGTTTGCACCTGTCCTAAGTCAGGAACCTGATGTTCAGTGGTTGTCGTTTGTTGATGTGGTTCATAAGTGTTTCTCGTTTCTCGTTTTTTCATATAGAGTAGACCGTTGGTTTTCCTGTTTGAATGGTTTACACTAGTCATTTTTGGGGCCCTTTATAGCTTGCTGTTCAGTGTGAGCTAAGGCTCCGTGTTGAAGGCCGTACTTTGACCTATAATGGTTTACTTTTACAAGTTGTGACTTGGATGGAGAGTTGTCTCATTGGCACTCATACCACATCTTCTAATAACTAGATATGAAATGTTTTGATTTTTCGCTTAATTTATTTAGTTTTGATTTGCAAAAACGCCCACTCGTATACGGAATTAGTTTAAAAAATTAATTTTAGTTTTTGTCCCTGGCTTATTGTATCTTTTAAACGAACCTTTATATCTCTTTATGGAAAGGAACTACAAGAAAGATCGGTTTAACTGACGGATATATTTCAAGTGAAGATTGAATATGTTTGCATATCCTATTAATAACAAGTAATCTTAATGTCAGATGTAGAAAGGTTTACATTTCTCTGATGACGAAAAGATGTTTAATATTGTTACATCCATATTTGGAATCTTTAAAAGAACGTTTAAATTCCGTTAAATAAATTTTCGAAAATATTGGGTTTTTGTTTTTGTTTTATTTTTAAGAATTGTGTGTCTAACTAATTTTTGTGTGTGGTTGAATTGAAACCTGTTACTACACACCGTTTCTGTCTGCTATATTTATATTTCAGATAAGATGACAAGAAAATAAAATTTAAAAAAAAACGGAATTGGCCACCAATCAACTAGACGAAAACCCAAAGATACAAAAAGTGAGACAAGTTTGTTTTAGGAATATTCACGTGTAAATTTCATACTGGAATCTTAAATTTTTCAACATGATACAAATCGAAATGTTAATAACAACTTAAAATGGACTTAATATTGTATCACAATATAGATAAAAGAGCTACCAAAGGGACATTCAAACTCATAAGTCATAAACTGACAACGCCATGGCTAAAAATGAAGAAAAAAAACCAACAGACAAACAACAGAACACAAAACACAACATACAAAACAAAAGACTGAGCAACACGAAGCCAACCAAAAACTAAGGGTGGTCTCGGGTGCTCCGGAAGGTAATCAGATCCTGCTACACATGTGACACCGGTCATGTTGCTCGTGTTAGTTAAACACCTGTGATCAGTCTAAATCGGTAGGTCACATTCGGGAGAAAGAGGACGGGATTGTAATTATGACAATTGGAACATATCTGTTGTCATCTGTGAAACAAATTGTCCATAACGGTCAACCAACTCGTGATGGCGTCTGTAAAATTTACGACGGGGTGATTTCAACTTCACCACTTGGAACTCTTGGTTTAATAGCTTCAAAAATATAGTTTAAATAGTTTTTAAGTATTTTAGAACATTAAAGAAAAAAGTATTTTATAAATAATGTCAGTTCTGTTTAGAGTACATTATTACATTCGTCTACTGAAAGAAAGCCGTTCGAAACTTGAACATTGCAAATGTTTTGTTTCTTTGGTTTTGCTTTGTTTTTATTTCCTTCTCCCCCTTATTGAGGTGCTTTAGTTTTGCTGATTTACTGCACAACAAAATGCTTTAATACAACCTACAAAAATAAACTTAATAAGAGCCGAATGATACCAAAGGGACATTCAAACTCATGAGTCGAAAATAAACTGACAACACCATGACTAAAAAAGAAAAAGACAAATAAACAACAGTACACAAAACATAACATAAAAAAAACTAAAGACTGAGCAAAACGAACCCCACCAAAATTGGGGGTGATCTCAGGTGTTCCGGAAGAGTAAGCAGATCTTTCTCCACATGTGAAACCCGTCGTGTTGCTCATGTTAAAAATGAGAATGGAAATGGGGAATGTGTCAAAGAGACAACAACCCGACCACAGAACAGACAACAACAGAAGGTCACCAATAGGTCTTCAATGCAGCGAGAAATTCCCGCACCCGGAGGCGTCCTTAAGTTGACCCCTAAACAAATATATATACTAGTTCAGTGATAATGGACGTCATACTAAACTCCAAATTATACACAAGAAACTAAAAGTAAAAATAATACAAGACTAACAAAGGCCAGAGGCTCCTGACTTGGGACAGGCGCAAAAATGCGGCGGGGTTAAACATGTTTATGAGATCTCAACCCTCCCCCTATACCTCTAGCCAATGTAGAAAAGTAAACGTAGTACACACCTGGTGAAAAGTCTAATTCGGTAGGTCACAATTGGGAAAAGGGAACAGGATTGTAGTTACGACAATTGGAACATATCCGTTGTCATCTGTGAAATAGATATTCCATAACGGTCAACCAACTCGTGATGGCGTCCGTAATATTTACGAAGGGATGATTTTAACTTTAACAATTGGAAATCTTGATTTAATAACTTCCTTGTGAATAGCAACCCTCTTTTAAGAAAATCATGATAGGAAATATAAGCCCTGGAATATCGTATCGATTAGGAGACACATATACTTCGTATGCAGGTGCTGCTGGAATGTTGCTACATAGAAATGGAAAGTTCACAATTGGAAAGCTAAAATCATCTCTTTTGTCGTTTGTTTTCAACCGACCCTCATTGTTAATTTCTAGATGTAAGTCAAGATATGAGGTAGACTGAACTGTATCTGTTGTATCCTTTATCTCAAGTTCGATGGGATAGATGCGTTCAGCACAGTCACCAAATTTTGAATTATTTAATGAGAGAACATTATCGATATAGCGGAAAGTGAAATTAAAGGATACTGCTAACTTCTTTTCTTTCTCCCTAAGAAGTTCCTGTATGAAGTCTCATATGAAAAAAGGAACAAGTCGGCAAGAAGAGGAGCACAGTTGGTTCCCGTAGGAATGCCGATTATTTGTTGAAAAACACGTCCTCCAAACGTAACAAATATGTTGTCAATCAAGAAATCAAGCTTCTTGACAATGTCAGTTTCAGAGAACTTTTTGTTGGAATTAGAGTTATTTTTTACAAAGTACGATTTATCCGTCCCTAAGACAAGATACTTGTATCTGCGTTGGCCATTCTTTTTTATGAAACAAAGCAGGACCAAATCTTTCAATTCATCTTTTAGTTTGGAATGGGGAATACTTGCGCCACCTCTGGAATATATAGTTTCACAATAACTTCGAAGCCCGACTTTGATTGCTGATAAAATTGATGTTAATAATTTAGAAAAAGGTTTCGCGGAGCACTTGGAAGACCCAGCAATATAATGTTGTTTGTTAGGACACTTATGTAGTTACAATACAGTGAAGGAAGATCTAGTTCTCCATCTTTGGTTGAATTCCAAAGGAACATAGAACAAACCTATGATTATCCAAGATTTCCTCCTTGGTAAGTGTAATGGGGGTATATGTTGATTTTCATCGACTGAATCCATCAGTATTTTGAAGTTGTGTTTCCAATTGATGGATTTAGGCTGACGATATTTCGGCCCTTTGGATAACACATTTCGCAGAGAAGTGTTATTGACAATGTTTATGTCACCAGTAATAACGTGGCCAGCCGGGTTATATATGAATGTGGAATAAGCACAGGTGCAATCATGAGATATAGACTTGAAGTCGTCAATATTAAGATCCTGCAACACGTGTTTGTAATTGAAAATTTTATAGGCAATTAGTTTGGTATATGTATAAGAAATGATAAGTAGAGACCGATCTTTAAAATAGGAAGGTATTTTCGAGTGAACTGATTTGTGATGAAGGATATTGCCCAACTTGATTGCATCGAGACCTTTGTTGGCAAAGGAAATTTTAGAAAGGATCTTTTTCAATATGAACTGGTTTGATAAGTCTGTGGCTTGCAATATCTGAGATGATAGCTGTAAGTTTGTATTGGTTTGAATTGAGGTTTGTTACAGTGGTTTCCAAACACAAGTTGTACAGAGAATGAAGTTGTACAGAGAATGAAGTTTTGTAAGGGATAATGAATAAAACTTCATGCGAACGTGATGAATACCTAACGGCTTTTGTATAAATGGCAACAGGTAATTAATAGAGACATCATGGAGAGTAGGTAATGCATAACGACGATGACCATGACTGCGTCTACGTCTACGTCGAGGTGTAGAGTTGAAAATGTTCATCACATTTACCGAGCTACAGGAAGGACAAAATAGAATACCTATACCATAAATTTTGTCATTGCAACCCTATGGTATCGCAGTTCCCAATTGTCGAATCCAGCAGTCTTCTTTTTGTCAACGGAGGGGTGTTGCAAGATTAGGATTGTTAGACCTGTGGTATATTCTTCGATGATGCAAACATGCATTGTTTTACACTAGTCATTTTGGGGCCCTTTATAACTTGTTGTTCGGTGTGAGCCAAGGCTCCGTGTTGAAGGCCGTACTTTGACCTATAATTGTTTACTTTTTACATTTTGTGGTTTCGGTGGAGAGTTGTCTCATTGGCACTCAAACCACATCTTCTTATTTTTAAAGAAATGATTCAGGCTGATTAAAATTCGGGTAAACAGTGTCGCTTGCATTGTTGTTGATGTTTGATCTATGGCCACACATACGTTTATTAAGCCTTCCTTTCGTTTCACCGATATATACCAATTGCAAAGGTTACACTCTAATCCGTAGACCTATAGTTACTAACATCTACATTAATTTCTCTCTACCACATCTCCTGATTTTATGTTAATGTTAAATAGGGAAATATTGATGTTAAATACCTACCTGTTTGTAGATAAACATCCAGACAGCAGCTTAATACCTCTCACAGGTTTGAACTCTAGTTTTAAATTCTTTGGCGATTTGTGACGGATATCTATCGGTGAAGTGCTGGATTCTTGGTTAAGACTTTGTGACAGATATCTATCTGTGAAGTGCTGAATTCTTGCTTAAGACGTGCTTGAAACATGTGACCTGGCAGGTATAATATACATCATAAAAAGGGTCGCTAGAGTCTGGATTGTTGTATCAATTACAAATTATTTTTCACTCCGCTGATCGCAAATTAATACAAATAGAGAGCAAAATGATATGTACAGCATTTTATCAAATGTGTTCCTTCACTGAATTTGTGTTATTTATACCTAATAAGTATTCATAAGAACGACACAGTCACACTATAGTGTCTTATCTATGCATTTTCTTATCAGTATTCTCTTACAAACACACAGATATAGGACAAACAGGATTAGAAATTGAAATATTTTATAACCGAGTAATATGTGTTTTTATGTTTGGTTTTGATTTTTTAATATGTAGTTATCCTTTTGGATGATTTGATAACATTTTATTTTGGTTTTCGATATTTAACATTTTTATTTCATCATTCATTTAGATACATTTTAAATTGCATTTGACGATTGAAAATTTACAGTTTAAGATACAGTTGGACTTTCATTTGAATTTTTTTATATAGCATTTTTTCGTGCAATTCGAACATGGCCCAAAACTGCAATTTTTTAAGATTTTGTTAAATTAAAAATAGATGAATTAGAAGGATATTCCTAACTAAACCCAAATCATATCGATTAAGTCAGACTATGTTTTGTCTTTCAAAAACGCGTATTTTCATTTTGTCAAAGATGTCCTTCGAGGCAAAATTTTACCCAAACCTGTAAAAGTATCAATATTATATAAAAATTTTGTGATTTTTTTGGGGTGTACAATTTTAAATATTTGCCACTTAATTAGTTGTATTGGCATACATTGTACTTAAAATGTTGGAAAGGTACATATTTTAAATTTTCAAATGTTCTTTTTCAATCAATGTACACACACGGGTTTCGATCATGCATGAATCATTAAAACGTTTTAGAGAATGTACACACACGGGTTTCGCTCATGCACGAATTATTACAGTATACACGCTTGACGATAAACATAAGGATGTTTAATGTTTCCAAAGATGCTTTATTGGAAAAGATACTTTATTGATATAAAACATTAATGACTGACATTTCACTGGTAAATGTTAACGGATGATATTACAAGGAACAAAGTATAATTCACGATAACAGATCAGGTTTCCACCATCATATCAACCTACTCAGTAGGTCACATATTGGTATAAGATTCAAAATCTCAATTAAAAAAAATATACATGATATACTTTCACTTTCATCTGCTCGGATATACGAATTTTTATTGTTTCTAATATCTATCGAAATATGATTTACATCTTAAAAAGATTATGGTAAAGGTCTAAAGTTCATTATCATTTCGTCGTTTGTTTACATTAAGGAAATAGCAAGTCATCAACTATAATTCAGCTAGAAATAAAAATCCAATTTCCACAGTGTTATTATTGTTACAGATAACTTAATGGCTTTTCTTGTCAGCGTCCACAGCAAGCTTTAATATTGAATCTCATTGAATTTATAGACACTGCTATTCAGGAAAGGTAAGTAAAGCCATTTTGCTTATTATTTTTTCTCCTCTGTAAATTGTTGATATCTGTCTTCAGTGTTGGTAACTAGTATTGTGTTAAAGCATAGTAATTCATACCTTTCGTTGTTTCTAGAATTGAAAGTATATTTATTGACTTTCTTAATTTCGCCGAGAACTATTGCCATGAATGATGATATTTTTAAAAATTTAAATCTTGAGTGCCTGTCTTTAATGTCCCTCAGCTGCACACTTCAATATTACAAGATCAATGTTAGTTCTCCAGGCGAGACATATCCCCTTATCAATAATGCCTAACAATGAAAAAAAGTATTTGAAGTTCAATGCATACGATACTTGAGTTATTGTGTAATCAACTCAAAAATCGGTGGATGAGTAGTGTTGGGTTCAACTGTTGCCTTTATTCAACAACAATCGGTGGGTGGGGAAAGGGTAAAAAATCTAAAATTTACTTTCATTCATATGCATAACCTCTTTCGTCGAATTCTTTTTAATAACATGGCATAAAAGATCTGGAGCAATTTAAATAAGTAAACGAGTAAACAAGAAGGAGAAAGTATACGAACAGAGGGCGAGACAGAAGAACGATACTTAAACGAGATAGCTATATATGAGTAGGACGAAAGTATATCGTATTGACAAATACTTCGGCACAACATATCTGACGAAGACCACTTGCTGCTCCAAAACATTTGTCAAACCGATATAATTTCATCTTGATATAATTATCTTTTACCAGTATCGTTGCCCAACTTTTTAGGCTTTATATCTATACTTTATATGTAAGACTAAGATCGGAGTCCGATAATTGAACTTTTTATTTGAATAGATAATATCAAACCTTAAACATTTCTAAAATGCACTAGATGCACATTACCACAATTAATGTTCCTTTATTGAATCTCAAGACCAAATATAAATACAGGGGAGGTAATGACGTTGCTAACGTAAAATGTTGTTTTTCACCGCGACGTCAAACTGCGACATATCGGGAAAGGATGCATTTTTCGAGTGATTTTAATCATTAGCTTGAAAACGAGTACATGGACCCCTCTTTTTTTTAACTGACATTTCACTTGATACTGTATGAAGATTATTTATTCCAATTTTTATGAAGAAATCACCGATGATTTTTTTTAATTAAATAAACATACATAAAAAAATGTCGTTTTTTTTCTTAAACCATGAAAATTTAATAAAAAAATATTATTTCCAAAGAACTTTTACACAAATTAAGAAGATATTTTTGTAAAAAAGATATCTCAAATCTTTCTACAAAACTCCGCATGTGTTTATCTTTTGAAACAAAAAAGTTAAGTATGTCTGTCCAAAGGATAGAAATGTCCAAGAAACCGAAATTTTAAGTAAATGTCTAAAATTTCTACCCCATTTGTCTCTAAATTTAGCATATGAAAGTATATTTTTTATTATATATTTGAATTTACTAGGTAGAAAATAGCTTGTATGCAAATTTTCGAGAAAAAAAATCACCGTGGGATCAAAACTGTATCGTATGCCCTTAAACAAAAAGTAAAATATCAAAAATACCGAACTCCAAGGAAAATTCAAAACGGAAAGTCCCTTATCAAATGGCAAAATCAAAAGCTCAAACACGTCAAAGAAATGGAAAACAACTGTCATATTCCTGACAATAAAGGACTAATAGTTACAGACAAATCCGGAAAGAGAATCCGAACTCTTTATGATTGAATTGATAATAAATTTACAAAATGAATATATCAGCTGCTTCACAGACAAATAATGGTTTTAGTACCAGGCACTGTAGTTGAATGTTAAAGAAAGTTTGAAAATTCAACTTTTCCTTATTTTTGTGGTTTCCTCAAAGTCTTAGTTTATGATTAAAATCAGCAAAGAACCATTGAAACAACATCTGATACAAAAATTTAATAACACTTTTAGATATTTGGATGATATATTGGCTCTCAATAATGACGACTTCAGTATGTACACTATATCTATATAAAGAGATTTATCCTGCTGAACTGACTTTAAATAAAGCTAATACTAACATTGAACACTGCCCTTTCCTGGATCTTGATATCTATAATTATCTTTAACGGGAAGCTTAATACCAAAATTTATGATAAAAGAGATGATTTTTCATTTCCTATTGTTAATTATCCATTTTTAGATGGTGACGTTCCCTTGTCACTATCTTATGGTGTTTATATATCTCAACTTGTTCGATTCGCTCGTGTATGTAACAACGTATTTGATTTTAACGATAGAAATCTCTGTATTACTGAAAAACTATTACACCAGGGTTTTCGATATCACAAACTAGTCAAAACATTTACTAAATTTTATCATCGGTACAAGGACATCATTCGTAAATATAAATCAACATGCACACATCTTATACGTTCAGGTATTTCACATCCAATCTTTTATGGTAACATTCTATACAATTCACAAAAATGTCGGCATTCACCCCAAAAGCTAACCAAAACCTTTAGACAGACTTATTCAGAAGGGATATAGTTACGATACTGTTGTCAGGTCATTAAAGATGGCATATTTTGGTATTAATATTGATTCACTCATAGGGTCTTTGCATCGGAAATAAACACATTTATTCTAAAACCAGTTGTTGGCATGATACGGGTTATGTTCTTCTCATATATTTTATGATGGTATGATACTAAACCCCTTACGGGAGGGATTGTGCATGATTTTCATATGATGAAGACATAATCTTTCAATCAGTTTAATTGAGGTCTGGAGCTGGCATGTCAGTAACTGCTAGTAGTCCTTTGTTAATTTATGTATCATTGTCATTTTGCTTAGTTTCTTTTGTTACCTTTTCTGACATCGGACTCGGACTTCTTTTAAACTGAGTTTTACTGTGCGTATTGCTATGTGTACATCGATAGAGGAGGGTCTGGGTGGGTCAATACTACACAAAAATGGGCTAAAAAATAAAGAAAAGAGAAAAACAGGCCAAAACAATAAAGAATAGAGAATAATGGGGTACTAAAATATAAAGCACAGAGAATAATGACCTTGAGGTCGTTTGTCCTATTGATTGTATCCTATTTACATCAATATATTTTGGTAAATGCAAAATATAGATTTCAATAATTGAGGAGAGTAGTCTTTTAGTAATTGGTGGACTTCGTGTAAGGGTAATTACATTTAATGATATAATTAGTAAACAACTGAAACACCATTACTTCATTGTGGAATAATAAAGTTGAGAATGGAAATGGGGATATCTTGTAAGTTTGTGCCCCGCCTTATTGGCCGATAGTGTCGACTTCTTAGGCGATATTATTTGATATTGATTAATAATTGCCCATTGCCCATACCCATGCCTTTGGAGGATTAGACAATAAATTGCACGTAACACTGCTAAAATTTACTTACGAATTCTGTTATTTGTTAACCAACAAAGGACACAATATTGACAACAAACAGATAAGCACAGGTCATCGTCAACATTTTTGTTGTTGAAAAAAAAAAGTTGAAATGGAAAACGAAAACAGATGGACTAAATGAGTAGATTTTTAAAAACAACAACTTTACGACTGTGATGTTATTGCTGCAAGTACAACAAAAGGACGCCGATAAGAACAGCACAAAAATGGACGTTTATTTGAAATTTTGGTTTATTATGCAGTTTAACTAGACTCAGATTTGTAATAAAGAGTCCAACATATATATATTTAAACTAAACTTCATTTGAAACTGTATGCAGATATATTATAAATAGAAATAGCCAAACTGGTTGATCTAAATATTTAGTGCCTGTCGAAATCGATTCGCAAAAATCTTACGGACTTCGTACTTTTTGTGAGCCTGAGAACAATTCACTGTACCAGCTGTTTGACATAAGTACTGGTTAACACTGAGAACAATTCAATGTACCAGCTGGTTGACATAAGTACTGGTTAACATTTAAATTCCAATAATTTCATTTGTCAATGCTTCGGCTTTAGCCAGGTTTACTTTCTTGCATAATTTTGACAGCAAATATAAGTATACAGTATCTGCGGCAAATTAACCACAGACGTTTGCGCTAGTTGTATTAACTCCTTCCCAAACTCCTCTGCGCGTTCAATATGAAGATGAACCCAGAGAGAAGCACAAACACACTTTTTTCACTGAAGTTTAAAGTAAAAAAGATGGGCGTAAGTAAAGGAATGTTTTTTCGTAAGACTTCATTTTGTTTATAGGAATGAATAGATTGCAATAATGTTGTAATTTTATTTCCTTCCGTCATTCTTTATTACTTATTTATGGACCTTGCATTTATAAGCATAAGTGGGGATATTACCAACGGAAAAAGCTAATGACTTGAACAAAAAGACACATGATCTTTTTTATGATTTCCATGAGAATTAACATCATGAACTAAATTTTGTTTCTTTTATATTTAATTATTTCTGCTTCAACTATAATTATACTACAGTCTAAGTATAACGATTTTTCGTAAAAAAACGTTTTCGTCATGCCATTAAAAAGATATCCATTCAGAAATAAGGAGATAATGAAAGACCAAATGACAAGGTTTTGAACTAGTATATAAGTAAATATACGGCCTGCAATAATCAGCCAAACACATGACGTTTAATAATCTATGAAAAGCCCCGGTATGACAAATTTTGAAAAAATAAAAAAGTGAAAAACAAACTGCATGATTTATAGTAAAACAAAAATGATAGTCCGCAACCAACGACAACCATTGAATTACATTCCCTATCTAAGTTTTCGAATTATAGTCCACTGATCAAGATAGGAAAAGTAGGATCCAAAAACCTGCAGTCAGTGTACTTTAATCCGGCGTGTAGATTTTCCGATGATAAAATTTACACTATCGAGTGTTGCCTTTCCGTAAATAGTGTGAAACAGAACAAACACACAGGTACATTTTGTGTATTTTGATTATCACAGGTTACTTTTTCCTTGCGTTAGGTAATTTCTTGACATCATTTGGTGTCTCTCATTGTGTTATTTCCTTGAAGAATAATTTCAGCCAGATTCAGATAACATAAATAATCCTTTGCTTACATGTGTATAATTTTTCCAGGATAAAGATAAATTACACAAGTGTGTAATTTTCCACAAGTAGTTATTTTTACATGCTTATTTTCATATTTCATAACCTCTCAAATAAGCCCAAAAAGTATACATTGCACCGTAATATACCAAAGCAAATAGAAAAGAATAAGTGACAATAAGCGATAGATAGATGCTGGGTAGTATTAGATTATCAGACATATAAGTTGGACATTTTCACTTACATCCCAACTCCTTTGTTCTAACAGGGGTGATCTGAGTCGGATCACCCCTGAGGCCCCTCATGGGGGTGTCCAAGTAATCACATAATCACAAATTTTTTGCCAATATAATCACATAATCATTAATTATTTTTTTAAACAAGATAATCAAATAATCAAAAATACAGTCCTAGATTATCAAATAATCATGAAATATTTGGTCTGGTAATCAAATAATCAGAAATAGTTATCCAATGAGGACGCTGTGTGTCAGTGTAAGATCACCCCGACGACCGGAGGCCGGAGGGTGATCTTACACTGACACACCAAGTCCGAGTGGGATTACTATTTTACATCCCAGCTCTTCTAGACTACATGAAACAAACATTTACACTTCATAACATCTAGTTCAGAATGCCATAAAATAATTATAATATACTTTATGTATTACTATATAGTATATACCCTTTATGAGCCTCAGATACAGCGTTTAAATATGTCAGATTAACAGTGAGTTTGTATCCAGTCGTCCTGTTGTAGGATTATGAATCGTGGCTTCATATGCTAAAGGTCTTGAGTTCGATTCCCCGCTTAGACTCTGGAAATTTAGTGTATTTTTTCGACATATTTTTGAAAGTTAGTCTTTTTTTCGATTAAATAACTTTAAGTTTTATTGTGTGTTCGACATTCCCGCCAAAATGTTACAGAACAAAAGAAAGCATGCAGAACAAAGAAAATCAAGGTAGGGTGATCTGGTAGGAGTGATCTCCTGTTAGAACAAAGGAGTTGGGATGTACCTATAAAAACGGCCAGGTAATCACATAATCAAAAACCCAATGAGGAGGCTCACCCATACCAGATCACCCTACCTTGAGTTTCTTTGTTCTGCATGCTTAATTTGTTCTGTAACATTTTGGCGAGAATGATGAACACACAATAAAACTTAGAAATATTTATTCGGAATAAAGACTAACTTTCAAAATTTATGTAGAAAAAATCCACTAAATTTCAAGTGTCTATGCGGGGAATCGAACTCAAGACCTTCAGCATATGAAGCCACGACTCATACCCATACACCAGGACGACTGGATACAAACTCACTGTTAATTTAACATGTTTAAACATTGTATCCGGGGCTCATAAAGGGTATATACTATATAGTAATATATATATGTCAGGAATATGACAGTTGTTATCCATTCGTTTGATGTGTTTGAGCTTTTGATTTTGCCATTTGATAATGACTTATATCTAGAAATTGACTATGAGGGTCGGTTGAAAACAAAACTTTACGACAAAAGAGATGAATTCAGCTTCCCAATTGTGGATTTTGATTTTTAAACCAAGAGTTTCAAATGGTGAAGTTGAAATCATCACTTTGGTAATTTTACGGACGCCATCACGAGTTGGTTGACCGTTATGGAATATCCGTTTCACAGATGATATCGGATATGTTCCTTATGTCGTAACTACAATCCCGTTCCCTTGTCACGAATGTGACCTACCGAATTAGACTATTTACCCCTATTTGTGACATTTTTACCTCTTGTTTTTGTTTGTTTTGTTGACACATCGTTGTCAATATAATGGAATTTGATGCGACTGTCATACAAGTGAGAGGTTTAGCTAGCTTGAAAACCAGGTTCAATCCACCATTTTCTACATAAGAAAATGCCTGTACCAAGTCAGGAATATGACAGTTGTTATCCATTCGTTTGATGTGTTTGAGCTTTTGATTTTGCCATTTGATTAGGAACTTTCCCTTTTTGAATTTTCCTCGGAGTTCAGTATTTTTTGTGATTTTCTTTTTTTTTATAATTATTGTATGGCATTCTGAACCAGATGTTATGAAGCGTAAATGTTTTTTTTTTCATATAGTCTAGAAGAGCTGGGATGTAAAATAGTTATCCCACTCGGACTTGGTGTGTTACTAATCTTCTTGATGTTTTTGTTGCATTTTAGCTGCCTTGAAATACTTAATTACCCCTCATAAAATACGTTTAAAGATATTATGCATTAAACTGCCTAATTATTAACTTTCTGCATCATGCATTTGAAGCAAAGAAAGCAATTTGACTGTATGTTAAGGTTTTCCATTGGACAACCATGATAACACTAACAAAACAATAAGCGATCTTTAACATTGATTAACACAAACTAAACACAGTATCCGGAATATTTCAGTAAATGTCCGTTCCTAAGAGATCTTTTTCAAATAAATGTATCTCTATTAAGTGTTATAAAAACAATTTCCTGTTTCGTATCGTTTGTTGATTACTGATATAATTCCTGAACAGTTTGATTTGACGAGATGGTGCCTTAGGTTAGGAATGATTAATCACTTAACAATATGGTCGCTTGTTTTATCAATAACCTTAAATAATATATACATTTTTGTTTAAAAATGTACGTATTTAGGTAAAAAGGTGATGTACGATATAAATGCTTATGTAATGTGGAATTCTTAAAATAAACGTATAAGTCCACATTCAGTTTGCACAGCACGTGTTCTTTTTATGAAAAAGGTAAGAAATTCCCTACGGGCAATGTTAATTCCTACGTTCAGGACGAATAGATAAATTCCGAGGCAACAGTAGCTAACCGATGTTAAAATACAATAATCCCATCAAGAAGATACAAATCCAAGTAAAATTCAAAGACTGAGGGAATCCAATGACCTTCAACATGAGCAAGACCGTGTGCATCAACAAGATAAGCGTCTTCAGATATGCATCTATGAGCCTCCATTCACACTCAGTAAAAATATCATAATCGGAACTGTGACTGATATATAGATAACACCATTGAGAAAAGACCAAAGAACAAAGAACAAAAAAGGTAAACAAAACAGTGACGTCTTAGCGATAAGGACGCTTCAAAAAATGGAATGACCCCAGGTGTTCCGGAAGTGTTAGAAGTTCAACTGTTTGAAGAAATTTCAGGTACATTCAACACCTGAAATCCTCTTTAAGAGCAAAACGAGCCGAAACAAAGGCGTTATACCCATTAGATCTATGCATTTACAAACAAAAAAGGTAGAGCCAATTTTCCCATAATTCAATTCACTCATAGGATCAAAACTGGAATGTTGTTAAAGCATACTGGAATATTAAAAAGTCTGAATGATACAGATTAAAAATTTGATAACAATTTTTACATTGATCCATTGAGATAAAATAGTTATTCTTGGATATACACTGTTGTTAAAACAGAAGTTTTTCATTATCGCAAATTTTATATGTATTTGTAAAATTTTGCATTGAAGATCAAAACATACTACCTTTATTTCAAATAGAATTTAGTTTTTTGTTATGAATGTCCTTTTTAGTTCATTTTTACGATAATTGCCAAATTCCTAAAATCATCGAAAATTGCAGTTTTGAGCTATCTTTTGGCATCTAACAATTGCTATATGCTCAGAAACACGCAAAAAAATTAAAACCTCAAACTACACACAAAAGATGTCTTACTGGTGATTTAGTGGAGATTGGAGAACCTTTAGGATATCGATTTGACTTGAAATAAATTAGGAGAATTCTCGTTCTGAACCGCATATCTACAGTCAAATAATGTCGAAAAATATAATTTTATTTTAAATATACATAATGTGCACATGTCTGTTTTAAAATGATAAACTAACTATGAACACATACATATTGGAAGAAGCGCAGGTCTCATTCCTTTTGGACTTGTCGGTTATTAATGATCTTTATCTTCGTATTTGATTGCAACTAATTTGAATCGAGCGGCCCTGATGAGTCTTATGTAGATGAAACGCGCGTCTGGTGTACTAAATTATTAATATGAAAATAAGGAGATATGGCAACTATCCACCCAAATGCAAACGAAGTGGATGTATGCAATTATAGGCAACCTTACGGCCTTCAACAATGAGAAAAACCAATACCGTATAGCCTGCTATAAAAGGCCCCGACATGAAAATATGAAACAATTCAATTAAGAAAACTAACGGCCTAATCTATAACAAAACAATTTACGAAAAACAAATATGACAGACATGAACCAACGACAACCACTGAACTACAGGTTCCTGAATTGGAACATGCACATAAAGAATGAGGCGGGGTTAAACATGTTGTTAAACATGTTTGTGAGCGCTCAACCCTCCCCTTACCCGGGACATTGGTGTTACAGCACAACATAAAAACAAACTAGATCAAATTTATTCGTTCAGTGTATGTTCACTTGGTTTTGTTAATATGTCTTTTGATTGAGTTAAGTCATTTCAATTGATATTTTATAGTGTGTCTTTCTATGTTGTGATGTTACACTATTGTTTCAGGTAGGGTGAAGGTTGGTGCCTATTAAAACGTTTAAACCCGCTGCATTTGTTTGCACCTGTCCTAAGTCAGGAACCTGATGTTCAGTGGTTGTCGTTTGTTGATGTGGTTCATAAGTGTTTCTCTTTTCTCGTTTTTTATATAGATTAGACCGTTGGTTTTCCTGCTTAAATGGTTTTACACTAGTCATTTTGGGGCCCTTTATAGCTTGCTGTTCGGTGTGAGCCAAGGCTCCGTGTTGAAGGCCGTACTTTGACCTATAATGGTTTAATTTTACGAATTGTGACTTGGATGGAGAGTTGTTTCATTGGCATCTAACAACAACACAGACCGGACGTGACAGGATATTTATACATCCCTAACAACAAAAGACACAAAGTACAGATCGTAGAGTATTCGCAGTTACTGACAGCTAGTGGAAAGCCAATAACAACTAATAAAAGATATCATGTATCTAAGTATATTAATATTAGCCCGATTTATTTGATGAGGAGTTTTTTTCAAACGGAGCTGTACCAGTATATAAAGCACACATGTTCATGCTAATTATCATGAACAAGGAACATTTCCTGATGTTTTGTATCAGTTTTTGCACTTGCTGTCACCTATTGTATTTGTACTTCCTATAAAGAACAGGAAATCACTAATTTTATAAGCAGAAATTGAATTATAAGTGTTCAAGAAAACAGTTTTTGATACTAGTATGGAGAATGTTTTTGGAACATTTGTGTCCTTTTTTACAAGATGACGGATTCATATTGCTTCTTTTTAAAGCTAGTGATACTGAATTGACTTTTTTCCAAAAAATACATTCGAAAATTTTAATTTCAAACTCGGTTTTTTGGGAGTTACTTCATGATATGGCTATATAATCTAATGCACGAAATCATGATTTGTACTTTACATTTTCCGTTAAATATGCCATTTTGCGGTTTATTGCAACAAACGATATGAGCTCATTTTCATTTTCATTTATGAAGTTTTGAATATCCCTTGGAGTTCGGTATTTTTGTTATTTTACTTTTTCATTATATAGAATTAAAAAAAACATACTAAAATGCAATTTGACAACATGTTTTCTTCTTTAAATTAAAGATGTTAAAGAAAAAAAAGGTCATTCAAATAAATGACTTGATGTAACGGACTATCGGTATTTTTTAATAAGTTCTTTCTCTGTTTCATTGGCAAATCTTATTACAGCAGTTTCTTTCTTGTTGAAAAGATTCCAGAAAGTATTACATATAGTTGGAGCGTTTCCACTAGAATGCGTTTCTTTTAAGATTAAATTATAAACATCTTAAGAGAAACGTGTTCCAGTAGCAGACACTATTTAATAGGTTTTTTTTAAAAAAGCTAATCGATGTTCAAGATTGCAGGTTAGACAATATTTAATAAGTTTATAAAGAAACTAATCGATGTTCAAGGTTGCATGTTACTTTATAATTGAAGGATAATATTCTCATCATTGCTAATCGATTCTCTAAACCCTAAATATTTAACAAATCCTGTATCATTCCATCGATTACCGTAAACAATGGTAAACACCAATGAGAGCATTATAATTGCTATTTTGAATTCATTTGAGTAATTTGATGCATCGACTTATAGGAACGTCGTGCCAATTATAGATTATGGAAAGATAAAAGATTGCCGAGCTTTTGTAACTCTATATACATAACACGATTCTTATTATTATATATTGATAAAAAGGGATCTAGATATATAACAAGTAACATGTACTTATAAAGCAAATCAGCTTTGTCAAATACCTTTGGAGTTCTAAAGACGTGATTAGGCATGAGATATCAAAGCTCCATCTAATACTGGTAAGTTTTAAAATACCTTTCATTATTACTTTAAGCTCACCTGAACCATTTAGGCCCATGTGTTTACTATACATAAAATGTTGGAGAGGACCTTGAAGTTTTTAAAAGCTATAACTAAGTTGTGTAATAAGTAGATGCATATGACATATTTATATCGTTCAAGGTTATCAACTTAGACCTAATTCGGGCCATTTGACTTCAGATATTTAAGGGCTTTGTCCTTCATTTACTTTTTTCCCAGAAAATAATTTTATATTTTGTGAGGAATTGTTAAATGAGTAGATATATAGAGTACTTGAAATCGTACCTTATGATCCAAAATTGAACTAACACTAGCTTTTTGATTTAGTAGTCTCATAAATTGCATTAAAATGACAGTTTTTCCTCCTGCACTGTAAGTTTTCCTTACAGATAACAATTCGACATATCGTATATTGATGTATAATGAGGAGTTAAAATATTGTTTTTCTGAATATATCTAGGATTTTAAATCAATTTTCATGAAAATATTCACTCGTCAAAACCATCGATGAGTATAATATAATAATAATAATAATAAATTCTTTATTTAAAGAGGGTAACTCAATTAGAAGTAGTCTAATTTTCATTGAGGCCCTCAAACAAAATACATGTATACAGTTAACATTCATACATTAAAATACAATATATATTACTAGTATATACACAATTCAATCATTTAAACATACAAATGGCAATAAATGGCAATAATTGGTAAAGTTTTGATTAAATTTTCTTATTCTTACAACAAAAGAAAGAAAATAAATTATTCGACTTGCATAGAATTTTCAAGAAAATGATTATAACAATGTTTCTTAAATAATTCCACATTACGAAAATTTTTAAATTTGAGTGGTAAATTATTCCATACCTTTGTTGCAGAATAATGAAAAGATTTTTTATAAAAATTTGTATTTGGTCTTGGAACAAATAGATCATTATTAGAGATAGATCGTAAGTTGTGGTGTTGCACATCATTAATATTTAGCATTGGTAAGTAATCAGGTGTTAGTCCATTTACAATTTTATACATTAGAATTGATTGTTGGTATTTTATTCTATTTGTAAAAGATAGCCATTTTAAAGATGAAAACATAAAATTAGATGGAACTGAAATATCGCATTCAAGTATAATTCTTGCTACTCTTTTTTGAAGTTTTATGATTCTATCTGAATCTTTTTGTAATAAATTTCCCCAAACTGAACTACAATAGTCTATATATGGTAGAATATATGCTTGGATGGAGAGTTGTCTCATTGGCACTCATACCACATCTTCTTATATCTATTATAAAATAGTTGTCTTGTGTGTATAGGCAAATATACTTTAATTTTAAACAAAAGTGATATTTTAGATGAGATAATCTTACATATACGATCAACATGATCTTCCCAGCTTAAATTTTCATCAATGTCAATTCCAAGTAATTTGAAAGAATGGACATTTTCAATACATGTTTCATTGACGGTAATACATAATTCTGATAGTTCTGATAATTCTGTAACCATGGGCTATGTAACAAGAGCTTTCGGTGGTGTACAGATATACGGAATAAATTTATTACCATTATTTATGGTAGGGGTACATGACTTGACTCATAGTTTATAGATTACTAGTATGAAAATCATATAAGTCTAAAATGGCAACGTGTGAAAATATCGCATGTTGGTATTTAATATCTGGGTCCTGGTAGATGTGAGCTTGGTAAATTACCAAATTGACCTCTTAGACGTCGGAAACGTGGTCTGCATCCATTAATTATGTACTCTCGTCTACAGTTTATATTTTAAATAACATTTTTTTAAAGCTTTTAGTAACTTTTTCAAAAGATAACTTTTACAGTTCGTTTCAATTCAAATAGATTTACGTTAGGCAGGAATATTTGCAAGACAAGAGTACAAACCAAATCATATCAATTCAAGAGCATAGACGTCTATGCTCTTCAACTTCGTACTTTGTTTGGCCTTTTTAACTTTTTAGCTCACCTGGCCCACTGGGCCAAGTGAGTTTTTCTCGTTACTTGGCGTCCGTCGTCCGGCGTCCGTTAACTTTTACAAAAATCTTCTCCTCAGAAACTATTGGGCCAAATTTAACCAAACTTGGCCACAATCATCACTAGGGTATCTAGTTTAAAAAATGTGTCCGATGACCCCGCCCAACCAACATGGCCGCCATGGCTAAAAATAGAACATAGGGGTAAAATGAAGTTTTTTGGCTTATATCTCTGAAACTAAGGCATTAAGAGCAAATCTGACGCCAGTAAAAATGTTCATCAGGTTTAGATCTGTCCGCCCTGAATTTTCAGATGAATCAAACAACCCGTTGTTGGTTTGCTCCCCCTGAATTGGTAATTTTAAGGAAATTTTGCAGTATTTGGGTTTTATCTTGAATATGATTATAGATAGAAATAAATTGTAAACAGCAATAATGTTCAGCAAAGTAAGATCTACAAATAAGTCAACATGACCAAAATTGTCAATTGACCCCTTAAGGAGTTATTGCCCTTTAAAGTCAATTTTTAACAATTTTTCGAAAATTTTTGTAATCTTTTACAAAAATCTTTTCCTCTGAAACTACTGAGACAAATTTTACCAAAATTGGCCATAATCATCATTAGGGTATCTTGGTTAAAAATGTGTCCGATGACCCCGCCTGCTAACCAACATGGTCGACATGGCTAAAAATAGAACAAAGGGGTAAAATGCAGTTTTTGGCTTATATCTCTGAAACTAAAGCATTTAGAGCAAATCTGACGTGAGTAAAAATGTTCATCAGGTTTAGATCTATCTCCCCTGAAAATTTCAGACAAATCAGACAACCCGTTGTTGGGTTGCTGCCCATGAATTGGTAATTTTAAGGAAATTTTACAGTTTTTGGTTATTATCTTAAATATTATTATAGATAAAAATAAACTGTAAACAGCAATGATGTTCAGTAATGTACGATCTACAAATAAGTCAAATGACCAAAATTGTCAATTGACCCCTTAAGGAGTTATTGCCCTTTATAGTCAATTTTTCGTAAATTTTTGTAATCTTTTACAAAAATCTTCTCCACTTAATCTATTGGACCAAATAGAATTAAACTTCCTGTTTGAAAAGTGTAATCGATGACCCTGTCATCCAACCAACATGTCCGCCATGGCTAAAAATAGAACATAGAGGTTAACTATAGAAGTGTAAGGGAAAATTGTGAAAAAAACAATTTCAAATGGTCACAACTTGAAAACTAATTCAAATAATAATAAGGGGTCTTTAGTAACTATTGTAAGACTAAAATAGGATGACCTGCTTTTAATTTAACTACTGGGCCAAAATTAAACCAAACTTGGCCTCAATCATTATTAGGGTATCTAATACTATTTATTATGATTTTAACCTTATTTTACATGATTTCGAAAAACACAGTAGATACAGGTGAGCGACACAGGCTCATGAGAGCCTCTAATTTTATTTGCGGGTCACTGATGAGTCTTTTGTAGACGAAATGCGCGTCTGGCGTACATGATTTTAATCCTGGTATCTATGATGAGATTATTTAGTTGATAACGTGTGAAATATCAATGTTAAATTTTTAAAAAAATCTAGACAGAATCATTTCCCGCCAAATTTCAATTAATTTAATATAACTCAAAATCATGGACACGGACCTTTTGTTTTTTTGTTGTTTTTTTTTTAAGTTACGTTATTTATACACTATCAGTTTATAAAAGTCTTTTAAAAAGCTTGTTATTTTTGAAACAGAGGAGCGAACATCCTTAATCTTGTTCATTGGACTTCCGAAAGATTCATAAGAAAACATAAAATTTAAATCATTGAAGGAAAAGCAACTCACCTAAAATAACGATATAAAAGATAACAAAACCAGGGGCGGATACAGAATTTTGTCAGGGGGAGGTCACCTTACGAACTCTTATAAGAATAAAATTTTGTTTTATCGATATCAATGTTATGAAAATAGTAACAATTAAACCAAATGGTTAAACAGGACTAATAAAATTGGTTCCAATTTCATTTTTCGTGGATTCCTGCGTGCAAACGTGTCAACGATCACATCAAGTTCTAAATGTGAATTATGATGCACGTGCATCACTGCATTAATAAAAGTTTGTATACTGACCGTCTTTTATCAATATTGTCTGTTATTGACTCTTGCCTCAGCACGGCTCTTTTTACAAGGTTTGTCATCCCGGCAAAGACGTTTAGTCTTGTACAAGCATGAGCCATATCAGTTTATGGGTTTATGCTAGGGTTCCGAAATTGTCAACCGCAAATAGAGCACAATATATACAATAATCTTTTGAAGGGGAGTACACAAGTCCATCATATCGAATCAGCCAATTTCTCTGAAACAGTCTGTTCTTTCCTGCGTATTTCTTTACGGGAAACTTACAATTTGTTCCTGTTTGAAAATAATTTCTTGTCAAATTAATTTTTTTTCATTTATTATTTGACGTGTTGATTGCTTCACAAGGCCAATGTCGTTTATACCTATATGTATGTTGGGGTTGTTTCGTGATAATAATCACCATTATTGCTCGTATCAAAGCTAGGTCTATTACGAGTAGTTGGTATTTCAGAAGGGGCTGATTTGTGGCATTTCCTGAAGGTCAGAGGGTAAAGGTTACAAAAAGTTTAAAATGCCCGAAAATTTATACAATTGATAGAAGAGGGGTATAGGATTAAGAATGTTCTTTAGACTCAAAAAAGAAAAAAATAATATTTTGAATTTTGGCATCACATTCGAAAACTATGAATGGTCAGAAAAGTTGCCATACAAATTTTAACATTTTTAAATTTAGATAAACGTTATATAAATTAAATTATTAGCTATCTACCGAAAATATCTAAGATTCAGGACTATCTCTCCAGTTTCACACCTACACATCAAAAGAATCGAAGAAGTAATTAACGATCGTTAAACAGGCATGGTTATACAAGGCACATGTAATCAGCAATTAAGATGTCCAGATACATGTAAGTTGTGTGTCTTAAGCTAAGTGATTATCAGTGAAAGACAAATTGTTAAATTAATCAAAGTATTGTAATAAATTATACAGGTGCACTATTTTTGTCGACCTCAGGGGGTCACGTGCACCGGGTGACCACCCCCTGAATCCGCCTCTGAAAACAATAAGTGCAAACCAAAAAAAATGATGAAGAATATAATACTTAATCAAATAATGGTCGCAGTTACTTTAAGCCAGCTCAAAGTACTTTACAAGCTGATAGGAAATCGTGGCACCTGCACTTAAGGTTACAAAACGTTGCAAATTAGAGTTGTCGCGCTTGTATCAATATCTTCTCAATCATGTACTTCTTAATTTTTATTCGTACTTTTATCAAAATTGTTCTGCAGTCCATCTGAACTACCGTATAGCGGGTTATTTTCGCTTATTTTGGCGGGTTAGGAGAAACCGCGAAAATAAATTCCGCGAAAATTTATGCATCGTTCGATACTTTCTAAGTTAAAGCGTTTTGTAAACTATCTATTTTTTGATCAATCACGGTTTTTCATAAATTACACAATATAAATGCCAATGGCCATTGTTCACTGGCTATCAGGCGTTAATTAGTTTATTGGTTACATAATAAAATAAATAATAATATAAGAGTGTAAGGTCCGATGTCAGGTATTTTATCCTTATTAATTAGTGTCAAATTATATAAGAGTTGCAAGTCAGCAATGATGATTTTATAATCTAATTAGTACATCAAAGGTTCGGTCAATTTCGTAACTGATCAACCGTTACATTTATAAGAAGTTTGCACACCTGTGAAAAATAACTATGTATCGGTATTCTATTGATTAACTGTATCAAAATATAATAAAAAAAAATCATGCAGGAAAAACAATCATTTAATCATAACAATAGACCCTTATTTGTCAATTTTTACAACTTTTTAACTAGAACCATTTCAGTATCCGCCAAAATATTTAATTGGGATTAAAGAATCCGCCAAAATAAAAACCGCCAAAATTTTTCGTATACTTTGTTGCCCCTAAATCGCGAAATTTTACACCCGCGAAAATAACCAGCTATACGGTATTTGTCTTATGTACACATTATTTTCTTCCATCAAATATTACAAATATCGGTTTACGTCCCGTGGACGTCTTACTAGGCCAATGATTGTTTCTGTATAATTAAAAGACATAATCGTGCAAATTATGAAAAAAAACAGGTTTACTAATCTAGACCTCTTTCCGGCAATTCAAATTATGTAATGTTCAATTAAAATGGAAAAGGGAATACCGATATTTCAATTTATTCTTTAGATGTTGTTGAATGATCTACTCCTGTTTATACATGTATATGCTTTTTGTCGAGCCTGTGACATTTATGTCGCGAAAGCGAGACATAGCGATCCTAGATTTTGTTATCGGCGTCGGCGTCCGCGTCGGCGGTGTCAACATTTAGGTTCAGTCTGTGGATAAAGTTTTTTTTTAAGACATCAATAACTTTGTCAAACCATCCAGAAATTAAAGTATCCAGAACCAAATTTTGAAAAAAATTATTTTTATTTTTAGTATTTTTCTGATAGACAGTTTTTTTACCGTTAACATTTAAAAGAACTTAGCAGTATCCTTTAACTTTACTTTCCGCTATATAGATGATGTTCTCTCACTAAATAATTCAAAATTTGGTGACTATGTTGAACGCATCTATCCCATCGAACTAGAGATAAAGGATACAACAGATACAGTTAAGTCTGCCTCATATCTTGACTTACATCTAGAAATTGACAATGAGGATCGGTTGAAAACAAAACTTTACGACAAAAGAGATGATTTCAGCTTCCCAATTGTGAACTTTCCATTTCTATGTAGCAACATTCCCACAGCGCCTGCATATGGAGTATATATCTCCCAATTGATACGATATTCCCGGGCTTGTATTTCCTATCATGATTTCCTTGATAGGGGATTGCTGCTCACAAGGAAGCTATTAAACCAAGAGTTCCAAATGGTGAAGTTGAAATCATGCCTTGGTAAATTTTACGGACGCCATCACGAGTTGGTTGACCGTTATGGAATATCCGTTTCACAGATTATAGCGGATATGTTCCTAATGTCATGACTACAATCCCGTTCCCTTTTCACGAATGTGACCTACCGAATTAGACTATTTACCGGGTTTGTACTAGAATGAGCAACACGACGGGTGCCACATGTGGAGCAGGATCTGCTTACCCTTCCGGAGCACCTGATATCAGCCCAAGTTTTTGGTGGGGTTCGTGTTGCTTAGTCTTTAGTTTTCTATGTTGTGTTTTGTGTACTATTGTTTGTCTGCTTGTCTTTTTCTTGTTTGGCCATGGCGTTGTCAGTTTATTTTCGATTTATAAGTTTGAATGTCCCTCTGGTATCTATTGCCCCTCTTTTACAGAGAGTCTGGGATTGATTTTTTTTGACATGATAAATTTATAAACGTTCATGGATTGTTATGAAACTTGGACAGACGCGAATCTTCAAGACCAAGAAATTTTGATTTTTTTTTAAATTTTGTATTTTTCAGATTACTGGAATCACTTTTAAGGTTAACATGACACTTTTATACTGACAGCAGCAATCACAGGTGAGACACAGGGTTCCGTGGAATCCCTCACAATTTTTTTCACACATTGTTTGAATACTTGGCTAGAGGTATAGGAGGAGGGTTGAGATATCACAAAACATGCTTGACCCCGCCGCATTTTTGCGCCTGTCCCAAGTCAGGAAACTCTGGTCTTTGTTAGTCTTTTTTTTAAATTTTGGTTCATTAATATGTTTCGGAGTTTAGTATGACGTCCATTTCACTGAACTATTATTATTATTTAGGGGCCAACTGAAGCCCGCCTCCGGGTGAGGGATTTTCTCGCTGTGTTGAAGACCCATTGTTGGTCTTGGGCTGTTTTCTGCTCTTCGGTTAGGTTGTTGTCTCTTTGACGCATTCCCTGTTTCCATTCTCAATTTTATTGTATGTAGATTGATGTAAACGAAATCTTTAACCTTCAATGAGTTGATATCATTTTTTTATTATGCAACTGATGTTAAAGATAACAAGTGTGGAGATGTACTATTGTAAATTAATATAGCTCTTCGACATTTTCGGTTCTTATGATTCCTTGGCTTTCAAATGTCCGGCTTTGATCGTTCCTAATGAAAATAAATCCAGAAAAGCGCTTCGGACTCATGATTAGAGTGTTCTTTTCAATTTTTAATGTATATTAAATGCAGAAAAAAAATATTTTTGAAATGAAATACATCCGTTTAAAAGTTCACGGACGTCATTACGAGTTGGTTGAACGTTATTGAATATCAGATGACCATGGATATTCCGATTGTCGTAACTACACTCCCGTCCTCTCCCCCTCGATTGTGACATCATCGAACGAGACTTATCACTGGATGGATCTGTATTAACATGATCAACACTTCCGAACAACATACGTTCACCCCGGTTTTGTTGGGTATTTAGTTATCTATTTAGTATTTTGTTGACTCATTCGGTTTTTTTTTTTTTTGTTATATTTCTTTTTTTTTTATGCCATGAAGCATTGCCATTTTTCTACAATCTATAAGGTTTGAATGTCCCCTTGGTATCATTCGCCTCTTTTTTTCTTTTCAATGATTTAATTTAAAAAAGATTAGATATAAATTGTGTGCACTCTTTGGATTTGTTAGAATCAACATCTGATTCACACCGCCACTAGAATAGTTAGTTGAACTGTTACTCTGAATATAGAAATAAGGAGATTTCTGACTTTAAACAAGTACATAGAGAATGTAGTAGGGTTAAACATGAGACCGGGAACCGAACCCTCCCCCGTATAAGTATATGTTGGTTTTCCAAGTGAATGTTCCAAACAAAAATACACGGGAGAAATGAAGTCTCCTTATTTGTTGTCGTTCATAAATAGAATAACAAGAAAAAAATTCCAATAAGATTAACTCTTCAAATCGCAGTTGTCGCGCTTGCATCAATAAAGGCAACAGTAGTTTATCTATGTTCAAATCTCATAAATTGATTTAGAAGGCATATTAAGGTGAGGGAATCACTTGGACTCAAATTAGAGCGAGACAGGTCTAATGGTTTCCTTTATAGTTCTATCACCTTTAGTGCGAATCCACATTTGGTCAATATTTCACAATTTTTTTAGTAACAAAACAGGAATTCAACATTTTGCTTAAAATCCCAAAAATTCTGAATGTAGCGCAAAGTGTGACGTACAAATTAAAATAGATAATCTAATCTATATCTTATTAACACAAAATAAATGTGTTGAATTGAATTCATCAAATATGGAATTAGTTGTACCTATATGTATGTAAACAGTGGGATTTTCTGTTAAAATATGTGTTGCAAAATTGTGCGTTTAACCAAGTAGATAAAATAAACCAGGGTTATGTCAAAGAACATCTCATCCTTTTTATAAAAAAAGACAACGGAAAATACCAAGACCTTGTTGATAAATATTCCGTATCAACTTCACAAATAATACATGATGGTCTTGCAGTATAGATTCTAGGTACTGATGTTGATTATCATCTTAATTACGTGTTAAAGTGTTCTTTTTATTTGTCTTTATATATTTTTAACCTTTACCCTCTAGTCCATTTTTGGTATATACTTCTGGCGTGGCTCGTTACTCATACATCCCGCCATTGTGTTATTGTGCTATTGTCATTTTTGTATTCTTGTCTTTCATTTTTGCTTATGTACTTTGTCTATAGAGTGTCTATATGCTATTTTGTTCTTCTTTGTTGAAATAGTTATTTGCTTTTATAGTGATTTAGATTAGAACACAATATTGACTGCTGTTCCACAATTTTTGACATTTTCACCTATGATGTCTGTTTGTTTTGCTCACACATAATAATGGAATTCTATGCGACTGTCATACAAGTGAGAGGTTTACCTAGCTATAAAACAATGTTTAATCCACCATTTTCTACACAAGGAAATGCCTGTACCAATTCAGGAATATTACAGTTGTTTTCCATTCGTTTGATGTATTTGGGCTTTTGATTTTGCCATTTGATAAGGGACTTTCCGTTTTGAATTTTCCTTGGAGTTCGGTATTTTTGTTATTTTACTTTTGAATACATGATGTCAGATAGTAGGGGATTTCTTTATTGATATTATTTATAATTATAGGTCCAATTTCACTTTAAACTGAAATGGCTGATATTGTCTATATAAAAAAATGTTACAGAAATGCCGAACTCCAAGGTAAATTAAAAAAAGGAGAAGTCCATAATCATAATGACAAAATCGAACGTTGGACTTTACCAACAAACGGAACGAATGAACAACAACTGTCATATTCCTAATCTTGGTACGCAGAAAACAAACTGTTGATATAACCTGGTTTTGTAGCTGTATAACCTCCCACCTGTATGACAATAGACTGGACGTAATATTAAAATTATCGGGTCAGTTTGCGAGAGAGCATCGAATGACATACTCTCTTTTCATTTACAAAATCGCAATTGATTTGTTTCCGGAATACAGAAAGATTGTTGTACTGTTCATAAAATGTGAAAAAAATCATCCAAATTACTAAGGTTTTGGCTGTAAAGGCACACATGGCCTTGGTTTCATTTTGTCTAACTTTCTCTATATTCTTTTAACTTTTTACTTTTGTTACAAGTAAAGGTTCATCTCTCGTGCTTAAACATTTTAATCATTTAAAAAAATAAGAATCAATGAAATATCTTCATCGAAAACGATGACCGAGACAAAATCTAAAGATCGGTCTATGATTATAGATTAAACCTTTCTTATCTGTTTTATTCTTTTATCATGAACGCTCAAAGCCGAATAATTGAAAGCTAAGTACGTAAACGAACCAAAACAGTTAAAGAGCTTTATGACCAAAAAAAGAACCTAAAAATAATAGTCAAATCTATCTAAGGTCAACTTTGCCTGAGGGAGTTGACACCTTAGTTTCTTAATGATTTATAAATTTATAAACGGACAATTTAAGACAAGTATAACAGAGCAGGCGAATATTCTTGGGTCTTAAGATCAAAGATCACGAAAACATGCCTAAAGTGAGCTGGGTTACAAAAGCGTTGTTTTTGTCAGCCAAATTGTTCTTTTTAACTCTTGACGTGAGAAGGAAATACTCCAAGGAATCGAGTTCATTTGCAGAATATCTAACACAAGATTTGCGATAAAGGTCATTTATTCAGAAACTATAAAAACATAATACAACTGACTGTTATGAGCAATTATGTAATAAACCAAAACTGAATAAATAACAGTAATTTGCAAAGGTGGGGAATAAATACCGCCACCCTCAATAAACAAATTACAAAATGTCTAAACAAACAAATATTGTACAATAAAAGATTTAAATCAGCATCATTCAAAATTCAAAATTTTTAATTGATAAAAATTTTACATATACATATATATCAGTTAAAGAATCAAGGGCAGGCCTGGGGTAATGGTAATTTGTAATTGTAATGCATTGTAATATTACATTTTTCTGATGTAAAGCAAAGTAATTTGTAATGCACATTTTCTGCATTACAATTACATGTAATGTAATGATTACTTTAATTAAAAATCAAAGTAATGCCTCCATTACTGTACATTAATTTCATTACAAATTGGTAAAATACATAAAACTGAAGAATATAGTTATAGTTAAATCAAAATAAAATATTAACAAAATCAAAAGAAACTATTGAATAAAATTATTGTCACAGTTATTTACTGTATTAAATCATTATAGATAGTTTGCCCCTAAAACTTTTCTTCGAGGATCCATAACTAAATCCCCTAGGCCAACTAAACTTTAATCCAGCAAATGAAAAAAAGTGAGCTGTTGTCAGTAAGAATTTTATTCTTAATTTGCATTTTCTTGTCATTGTTGAATGAGATTTTGCAAGGACAACATGGAAAATAATATATTAGACCAATTTGATTTACCACCTGACATTGAATGACTGATGGAACATTTAAGGCCAAATTCAGACATTGTCCAGCCTTGATATCTGGAAGTTTGAAAATTGCATGAAACTTTAAAACACATTAAGGTAAGAAATATAAAACTTCTTTAATTGGCAAAGGGGGTGGTGAAAACTATCAAGTCTTGATCTTGGTTTCTGATATTTGTATAAAATGATATTGGGAATATTTTGGTGTTTGGTGGTCCATGAAAAATCTTCTAAAAAAATTATTAAACAAAACTATATAGATGAATTGAAAAAATATGAAGATGAAATTTTCACAATTCTATACACACCTTACATGTATTTAAATGAAAGATTGAATTATGTCAATCAACATTTTTACACAAAACTGTGGTTTGGGTACTGTCTGTGTTGTTATTTCACCTAATTAATATCAAAATGTTTTTATTGCAATCAAATCTTCTCAACTTATGTTTGTCCTCACAGAGCCCTTAGGCATTTAACAAGATAATCCTTTAATGACACATTTATTATATCCCTTTGAAATCCCTTTTTGATGTCTTGATCAATGTTAGAAACAAAATTATATGATAATTTATTTATTTTTCAGAGAAAACACAGAGAAGTGCTAGAAATTAAAAAAAACCCAACAGAGAACATTATCAGCTAAAGTAACAATATCGCTGTTCTCTTAATGACAGCACGTTTGAAACACTTATGATGATAAAGTGCAATGGACATGTTAATTAAAAACCAGTATTTGAAGTCTATGTCACTAACACTGTATATATATGTACATATACCCTGGTTATATTTATCAATTTCTTAAAAAAATCTGTTTTTGAAATGTTTTTAGTTTTTATATTAAAAAAGTAATGTGAAATGTAATGCATTACACAGGCACGGTAATTGTAATGTAATGCATTACATGTGAGAAAAAATGTAATAGTAATTGTAACTGTAATGCAAGTATCACAATTTAATTGTAATGTAATGCATTAAATTGCAATGTATTGGCCCCATCCCTGATCAAGGGAGTAGGTGGGTGGAAATAAAAATCTTCACTTTTCTTGAGAAAACAAAAATGGCGCCCGCTAGCATTCAGTGCGATTGCGAGAATGCTAGCTAATCTAAACACATGTGAAGAGATAACATGCACCTAATCCTCATTGGTTAATTAGATATCATTAAACAATCATACTGGTAATTAATCTTGACCCTGATCGTGATATGACCGTACTGACTTTAACTGCCTGTAATCAAAAACTTACATAACTTACAGACATGCAAACCCCATGCAAATTTACAGTTTCATATTACTCTTGATAAGAATAATTTCCTGACAAAAATGATTTTATGTACCATAAAATGATTTTATTTCATTTGTGATGGTGATTGTTTTCAGTCCCTCTTCCTCATAACTTTGCTTGAGAAGTTATACCGTTTTAACACACCCCAGATAATGAAGTCTGTAGCATGTGAACATGAACGCATCAACTGAGACATGTACACGCCATACGATAGGGCAGAGGGACCAGGCAAAGCTACCCGTTTCAATGGTATCCTTTATGTCACGTTCAGTGGAATACATAAGATGCAAGCGTTCGTTGGAATCAAGGGTATATATATCATCAAAATATTTAAACGTGAAATTGTGGAACTTGGCAAGATTTTCTTGGTCTTTAAGGGGGTTTTGTATGAACTATGCTTCAAGTGAATGCAAAGTAAGTCGGCAAGTAGGACTGTACAATTAGTATCATTCGAATTCCATACTGTTTGTTGAAATATCAATTACCTAACTCAACAAATTAATTTTCAATCAATACCCATTTTTGGAAAAAGAGCACCTTTAAAATGGGAAAAAGGAGTCGATCTTTCAATTCAGCATGAGAAAATATGTAAAATCTAGCAAAATCAAAAGTTTTGTATCATTAGGAGATAACTGGTTGGCGGATAGTATCATAGAAAAATCAGTATCAGTAAATAAACACAAATAATTTGTCATAATGTCATCCATGATAATATAATCATGGCGTTGTATTATTAATTTTGATAATTGGGATATTTTCAACTAGTAAAAGATATTAAATGCCTAGTAAATGATTTATACTCTCGAATAATCTGTATTTGGTTTCGATCACCATTCATGACAAACATACATTGCAAAAGTTCATCAAATTAGTTGATTTACAAAAGTATATCAAAATGACATTATATCGGAATTAGTTTTTATTATATTTATTAGTGTCATTGATAAAGCAATCAAGTGCCGTAACTCATGAACAGCATAAACATAAATTGCGAAAATCTAACTAGACCTCCATTTTATCATCCGAAACAACATTTATTTCAAAATAATTGGTTGAACAGTTCTCATGTTATTGCACAGACACTACATATAGCTGCATTTTCCAATCAAATAAGGGCCATAACTCCTGAAATGCAAAGATAAATAATGTTGATAAAAAATTTAATCTCAATTTTTTCATTAAAAACAACATGTCAGAATTTGATAAGGATTGGCTGAACAATCGCACTGAAACAAAATCACGTCCCCCTTTTCAATCAATCATGGACCATACCTAAAGGCAAATTATCAAAACTCCAAAAATTAATCTTAACTTTCATTTTTTTTCATCAGAAACAGCTTATTTAAAATTTGAAAACAGACTTTGATGAATGGTCCTGCAAATTATTGCACGGAAACCGATTGAGCCACCCAATGAAAACCAGCCAATCCATGTTTAAATTTTAATAGTTTGAATATAAACGAATAACCATGATTACAATTGCCTTAGTATGAATTAACCTTAGACGGTTTTGGATGTTTATTTGACTTTATAAAGTTTGGACTTAGTTTGGTCTTAGTATTATATTATGATGGTTATTGGTTTATATTTAAAGTATTATTTTCTTTTGGTATAAAACACTATATCTAGAATTATATTGCATATAAAAAAATGAAAAGATAATTATTAATATGTTAACATTGCCAATCAGACAATTATCCACCAGAGACCAAAGAAAGAGGATGTAAACATTTGTAGGTCATCTTTTTCCTGTTGAAAATCCTATTTTTTTTCCTTTATCCTCTCTGAAATCAATATTTATAGGTCAGGTTTATTCCCTTTCCTTATGTTTTTCTTAATTTTTTTTTTTTTTTTTTTAATTATTAGTAAAATGATATAAGTATTTTGCTTTTTTCTCCCATTATTTTTTTCATGAGTTCGACTGGTAGTGGATAATCAATGCAAGATCTTACTGATACAGTTTTGATGGCAATGATGTTCATTTGAATTGAGTGCTTTAAATTTTATGAGCTTAATAGAAAAGGCATTATTACAAACTATGGATAAAGAAAGTGATTAGTTTATAGGATGTAAATAAATTGAACAGTGAGTTGTCCAAATTGTGTTTGATTGTTCCTTGTCTTCATGACTAGAACTGATTCCGTTATCATTAATGATTTTTGCTTATATTTCCACTTAATAACGAACTTATTCTTGCCTTTTTTTGAATGAAAATAATGTTTTGAATAGAAATACTTGTTTTCGATTACAAATTTTCTTCCTACCCCAATATTTTAAAATTGAATTTTATTTGATACAACGCAAGATAATTGATTTCAAAGTAAAATTCTTAAGATATCTCTATTGTATAATTAGAAATACAGGGCGAATATGACTTGTTTCCGTGATGACCATCACTGTCCAAAATGGATCAATTTTATGATTTTGTGAAAAGAGCCCAACGTTTTACCTTTATAATGATATAGGCCATAATTTTTCATTTCTGTTATATCTTATTATCGTTAGCGTTTAATAACATATCGTTTTATTAAAAATTAGGTTTTGCAAAAGTCAGAAAAGGATTTACCGATTTTTCATTAATTCTAAAGATCTTATTTCTTTACTGATTTATTTTTGTATAAAATATGCTGAAAGAATTATGTTGAATATATAATTTTTCTGTAACGTTCTATTTAACAGATTGTCTTTTTAATGTATATTTGATTAAAAGTCATATTACAGTAAAAGGTCTGTCAGTCATTGTAAAGTGAATTGATTATTTAATTAATCATCCGACTACTTAAGTTATGTAATTATTGATGAAAATAGTACAGAATCCTGAATTAAACGCATTAAAAATGCATATCATTTTACGAAGTGTTAGGCTTAAAGGTATATTTGGAAAGTTTGTATTTTTGTATTTCTTTTAGTTAAAGTGACAATCCGATTGTTAAATGAATTTTGATAACGATGACCAGACCAAAGTTTCAAAATGAAAACAATTAAGTAAATTCATTTGATTTTCTCAAATTCATTCTTATACGAGTCTCACTTAATCTGCAATGAATCGAATGACTTTTAATATACTGTACCTTAATAATTCAATACATTAGATGAAAGTTGGTATGTTCAACTTCATAGTTAATGTTCAAAGTAAACATATTAGCATGATCAAATGCTCTCTTCAATAGATGGAAATGCAAGCTAAAGCATCGTCTTGTCTGTTCGACTTAATTTATTGACAATACATCATCTGTTTATACTGTTGATCAAGCTTTATGTTGTCTTCGGTCTTTGATGACAGCATCAGAATACGGTAGTACATCTTCAGTTATTTTGGAAAAGTTACACAATACTAGCATCAATCAGGAAGCTGAATCTAATTCAAATCTATTCATACAAATATATTATGTAAAAGGATGTCCTGATTTCATTATTGTTGTTGAGTGACAGTCAATCGTAGCTGTCAACGAACTGATACTTCAATAAAACTTCCTATTTGTCCCAAAGATTGTTTCATTTTGGTAATCAATCTCTAGAATTTCTCGAGATCTTTTATTTTCCAAAAATAGAATAACAAGGACTATTGTACTACCATTCTTGTTTTGTCTATTATAATAATTTATTTATCTAGATCCATTGTTACCTTTTCCATTATTGTTCGAAACTATTTTAGGAATTACATTAACGCACACAATACCATACAAGTAAATGAAATAAGGGAAATAAAACAAATTGAACGCCACAAAATAATGCATAGTGCATTATTAAAACAATCTAATGAGAACCTAGTTATCACTAGGTAGACTAATTGACATTTTAAAACATTTTATCATATGTTAATCCTATTAATAGCCATTTAAATAATTGCGTTATTATATTTTTTCAGATTATATATCTATTGATGATGAATTATTGCGAATTAAACTTAAATGAAGAAAAATCAACACTTCTAACAGTAAATTCGATCTGATATAAGGCTAATACTATTAATCGATTGATGTGGCAATGAGTCGTGCTGAGCGACAACCGGATTATTTAATTGTAGCATACATAGTCGTTCCGACTACGATCTTGATTCTACTGTTACTGTTGCTGTACGTCACATGTTCAAAACGCTTCCGTCTCAACTGGTATGAAAGATTTCTATTGGAAGAAAAATCAAGTGATAAAAAGTTAAGTGAAGCAAAGAATATTAAATTACCACAGAAAGCATCTGTGACTAACATTTTGTCATCTATAGGTGTAGGAAAAGAAAGAAGATATTCAAGGGTTCATTTTAAAACTGAATGGATGCCGGTCTCACGGAAAATGGGCTCAAGCCCGAGTTCTCCTACAAGAGATGTCAGTGAAAAATTTTGGGTACCACCGGCTGTGTTAGAGAGGAAAAGAGCTCAGAGTTTGGTGCCAATTGTTCCACATCATGATAGTGATGACGGTAGGCTATTTTATCTTTTAACAATGAACCGCATCTATTATAAATAGTTATATTTTAACTGAGACATTTTTAAATTTTTATAAAATGTACGACTGACTATCTGCGTTTAAAATCTACCTGTTTAAACTTTATTGAGAATGTTTGCTATGATTTTAAATATATTCTTTATTCTTCGAATGTGTATTTCTACTGATATATTTTTTTAAAGCGGTTGATAGATTTGTCTTTTGATACCAACAGATATATAAGACATCGATAAAAATTGTTAAGAGGGAATCAGAAAAAAATGAAATCTTAAGGACAAACACAAGATAAAGAACAATCAAAATCAGCAAATCAGGTGTACAGATAAACAAGAAGAACAAGAAAAGAAAACAAAAACATTAGAAATAAGCTTTGGGATAAACTATCCATTTAAAACTAAAAATGGTTGTCTGTATGTATAAACGCGTATGTGTGCGTGCGTACGTGTATGTATATTTGAATGTATATGCATATGACATTGAACGTGTTTTGCGTGCATATGCATATATTTGCGCATTTCTGTTTTCAAAATATACTAACATAAATGAAGAGTTGTTTTATCTAAACAGCAAAGTAAATAAAAATGTACAAATATGTAATGATCTGGTGTAAATTGCTTTGAGCAGTTACAGCTGTTGAAACATACATTAAAATGACATTTAACCGTCAATATATACATGATGTATTATAAGTGAAAAGTGAAACATATGCAAGGTCTCATTGATTTTTATCTACATGCTTTTTATGAATTATTTCGAAATATTGTGGAAAGTGATGCGTGATTTTTATACTGCCACGTACCGAATAAAATAAGGTGATGTGGTATGATTGCCAATGAGATGACTCTTAGTTTTTTTTTAAATGATCAAGTATATATGTACAAAATTTGTTATACCTGGGTGATTAATGTCACGAAGCTTATTGCGACAGAATTTTAAGATTTTAATATATATATAGACACAAATATTCTTTCAGTATGAACCTCACACCTTGGTTCCGTTGAAATTTTATTTTTGTTTCCTTCTTATTCTAATTTGAAGTAGAAACCAAAGTTACATCTTATACAAAACATATCCTATCGGTAGAAAAAGAGATGAAATTTGCTTAGAAAATTCTGGGTCATTTTTTTAAGACGCTTTAATTTCAAAATGCCATCAAAAATATTGTTTACTTTTTGGAGAGATATTTCCTTCACTTTTCTGTAATATCTCAACCATTTCACTCTAGATTAAAAAATAGGATATGCACGCAAACTGATTTAAATTAATTTGGTTAAGTTAAAAAATTCAATGCAAAAAATCGAGACTACACGATTCTAGTTATGACAAACCAAGAAAGGATCAGAAACATCTTAATGTAAAAAAAATAAATTTCAAACTTTTTCGCATTTTAAATATATATAAAATCTGATAAGTAGATAAAGTTACAATACTACTCATAAAGTACCTAAACGAATCATGGTAATTGAATAATGCATGTGATAAGTAATATCCAGGAATGTAAATGCTAAACGACTACATTGTTAAGGTATTTTTGTGCTAAGGAATACATAAGGTTTCCTTCTAGGTCTTTCTTTTATTCTTGTTTGCCTTACTTTAAAACATATTGGGTAAATTTTGCTTTGTTGGCATGTTTGTTGTTCTGTGTATTCAATAGATTGCATATTTGATATTTCCTTTTTCCCGCAATTCTGTTGTCACTTCATCCGTACAAAGTTTACTTTTACAGTTCAGTATTTGATATAATTTCCGGCTTTATAATGATGACCAAGAATGCACGCGTTATCGTGCTAAGCATACCCTCACTCGTTATTTATAGTAAATGAAAACAGGAAGTGGGTGGCTGAGGGATCCGAACAGTGAATACACATTGCAACTCAGCCCTGTCATGCCTCTACTCCAAGAATTGGGCTACAAAAATACCTCGTTTGGTTTTCTTTATTTAAATTGTTTAACGTTTCTAAACGTAAAGTATAATCCACAGAACAGATCATCCTCCTGCATATTTAGAATGACTACAATCTCATTTAGTTACAAAATGTTACGCCTGGTTTCTTTAATGAGTTTTTTTCAACCACTGGGCTGAAGCCGCTGCTGGTGGATGTTTCATCCCCTAGGATATCACCAGCCCAGTAGTCAGCACTTCTGTGTTGACATAAAATATCATGGATCGGTCATATTTTTTTTATATAAATTTACTGTTTACAAATTTTTGAATTGTTTTAAATGTTTTGAATAAACTCATCATAGATACAAGGATCGAAATTTTGTACGCCAGACACGCGTTTCGTCGACAAAAGGCTCATCAGTGACGCTGAGTTAAAAAGTTAAAAAGGGCCAAATAAAGTACGAAGTTGAAGAGCAGTGAGGACCAAAAATTCCTTATTAAAAGTATTTTCCACCGCAGGCATATATTCCGTAAGACATACTTTGTAAAAACTTTTTGGATTCTTGAATCCTCAATACTCTTCATTTCGTACTTGCATTGGCCTTTAAACTATTTTAATTCGAGCATTACTGATGAGTATTGTGAAGCCGAAACGCGCGTCTTGCGTACATAATTATATATAGTTCGGTATGAGAACTTGCTCTTTGACTTTGTTATATTTTGATTTCGTGTAACATGTTTGATGTATCGAATTAGATTTAACAGACAGACTATATAGTTCTAACAAGTTTGGTTAAATCCAATTCTGTGACACTTATATAAAAAGTAAAATAACAAAAATACTGAACTCCAAGGAAAATTCAAAACGGAAAGTCCCTTTATTAAATGGCAAAATCAAAAGCACAAACACATCAAACGAATGGTATAAATCTATAAAATAGAGATCTCCTTTTGCATTTCATAAAAGAGAGGCAAAAGATACCAAAATAAAGAGTGTTTTACAGTAACCACCACATTAGGTTTGATCGATGTGAAATTCTGGAGAAAAGTTTAAAAGTAGCTGTGAAACTGTAAACAAACATTTAAATTAACAAACAGTTGCAATAGATAGTTTTCCTCTAGGGAAAGTTAAGCAAATACTTGTTTTAAGGCTGTATATTTATTAGTGATTGCTTCCAAAAAGTTAAATACAAATGCTTCAAATGTCGCACGTCTTCTTTACTGTTTAAATATACCGTCATAAGTTATTTGTATTTCATATCATTATAAATTGAATAACATGTTGAATCAATATCTGAACGTACGGAATATTTGTGTGTATAACCAATATTGCTGAAAGATTACATTTTGCTATGTGAGAAACTATCTATTAACGTAGCAAAAATCATACATAGCATTCATGTTTTTTGTTGTTGAGTGGAAACATTTAAGCATAAGGCTACCATGCAACTATAGTCCGATACATCTTTATAAAAAATTATAATTTCAAATTATGTAATTGTCACCTAAAGGAAAGTGAACATCTCGTTTCTTCGGCAAGCACCTGTTTGCTAATTCTGCTTTAATTAGATGTAAGAAGATGTGGTATGAGTGCCAATGAGACAACTCTCCATCCAAGTATGTTGTGCTTTGAAAAAAATTCGTGAAAAAAATATCTGACCACTCTTTTTTTATATGACGAAGAACTGAAATATTGAAAATGAGCTGGTTAACTAAGGTGTTAGTATTGTACAATGAATGCAACATCGTCCTGTCTCATACTATTACTTCTGTATTTGTATTGCAACCTTGATAGATATAAATGTCAAACCAATAATATTATAATCATTGTTTGCTTCTAAATAAAGAGAATTTTAATTACTGCCTGAAACCATTAAGATTTATTCCGTTCAATTTAGCAGCCCATTACGTTGATAATTTACCTATTTATCACCATTAATTAATAGAAAGGAACAAAAAAATCAATACATGGATATATATTGTTCATTTCCGACAATGTTTCAATAGTTATATGACCATCATCTAGGTACCCTTTTGTATGTGCATGTCATAAGAATCTTAATAAAGATAAATTTGCATTTCAATTTGTACAAGGCACGGTCTGCAATATAGTTTTTTTTTCAGATTTGTGCAAAGTTCATCCATGGAATATTTGTACCTTAGCAATAATTTCATAAATATTATGGACTATCTTATCTATAAAGTGATCTCTAATTGCGTTATACCTGTAAAGTTAAGTGAAAAATTTGTAAGATCAAATAATTTTTTAGTATGATATTATGCATATTGAATATGCCGGTATTATGTGGGATAACAGCACACTAGTTGATACTTACATACAGCTGAAGCTAAACTTGATGGCACAGCTGGTTTTATTTAGTTTGAGCTCTAGCGTGTGGATTTCATTTCATTTTATTTCTTCTATATTTTTATATATTAATTTATTTGATTTATGTTCAGTATTTTACAGCTTTGATTATAACTGTAAATCAAAAACTATCTATTTGATTTTGACTGATATACCAGCTTTCATTTCCATTATAAAGATGACGAGATACTTCATCAAATTTACCAGAACTTTTCGGCCTCACATTTCATCAGGAAATCCTAATGCTAGGTAAGTCATTATAATCTGTACGTTATAATGACATTTGATTACATGATAAACATAAAATGGTCATATTATATGTGTGCGAATATTTGAATAGACAATTGACCACCGGGAGAATCATTCTATTATTAATATTATTCAATTTGATGTCGATGTTCAGGTGTGACAATTTAATAGCTGAATTTATACTTAATTATATCTTTCGTTATTGACCATTATCCTTTATTTGTTATGAACGACTTTTCTGACTTTCGTTTATCTGCTATTAACTATCAGTTGCTTATTTTGAGTTGTATTAATATACTTATTTTTACATGTCAATGCTTTGTTATCCTCTGGGCTTATTACATTCTTACAAATGTGAAATGAAATTAATAAGATGTGGTATGCTTGACAATGAGCCTACGAGGACCATACAGGTCACCGGGCGGCATTCAACAATAACAAAACCCATACCGTATGGTAAACTGTAATTTGCAACAGCATGACAAAATATGAAACAATTCAAAAGAGAAAAACATCATCCTGATGAAAGCTTATACCATAACAAAAAAAAAAAAAGAAAAGAAAGTTCCGGTTTACTTCGGTCCTTTTTTCGTTTTATCAGTTCTTCAACGTTTTTATTATGATCTGGAATCAGGCCTCGAAAAAGTACCACTGTCGATACCTCTACTGGTGGACTGTTAGTTTCCGAGGGTATCATAAGCCTAGTAGCCCAGTAGCCAGTGTTTCGGAACAGTCTATATGGATACTATAAAACAAAATAGAGAATCATTAGAATATATCTATGATGACCATTTATTTTAATTTGCTAAACACCCCTGCTTCTAGTATTTATTAGTCTATACTTAGTAGTGCGAAATGTATTAACCGATATATCTTTGGTACTTGATAATATTGATGTTTTCCTATTTTTTAGCCTAACTATGAATATTATTGTTATTATCAGTTATTTAAGTTATTTGTAACAGAAAATTTTCCTTCTAATACCTTAAACATATGTACGTGTCACCAAATTGAAATTGATGCATCGTAGGCTTTTTGTACTCCAAAACTAGATGTATGAGTTTAAACAGTATCTATTTTCATATAACTGACTTTTAACAATTGTCAAACACGTGGTCGGTTTAGCTAGTTTTAAAATCAGGGTTAACCCACCGTTTTTTTCGGAAAATGTCTGTACTAAGTGAGGAATATGACAGTCGTTTTCCATTCGGTCGGTTGATAAAGTGTCACGTTTGATTTTGTCAGTTTTTATGGACTGCCCCCATTTTTAGTTTACCTTAGTGTTCAGTATTTTTGTTATACTTTTTCAACTCCGGAGTATATAATTTTTCAACTGGTTACTTCTCTGTGAAAGGACATACTGGTATTTTGTCAATTGAGAGCAACTTAAGGAAATAAAATCAAGCGTACAATAATTTAAAAAAATGTTTTATGTTTTCTACATACGACAAACTCAAAAAACGGTTTTCTTTTTCCAAATGAATTGTAAGCTTGATTTTTCAAGTTGCTCTTTAGTATATGAGAGGTTTAGCTAGCTATAAAACCAGGTTTAATCCACCATTTTTTTACACAAGGAAATGCCTATACCAAGTCAGGAATATGACAGTTGTTTTCCTTTCGTTTGATGTGTTTGAGCTTTTGATTTTGCCCTTTGATAAAGGACTTTCCGTTTTATTTTCCTTGGAGTTTGGTATTTTTGTTATTTTACGTTTTATAATGTATAATATGTGTGGTAATATTATATATAACAAATGTTGAACCATATAGTAATGAAATTAAAGTTACTAGATTGGTGAATTGTCATCAGCTAATGGCATATATTAACATTTGAATTTCAGATGTGAAACGTATAATTCTTTGATATTTCAACAGCACGTTTATAGTCAGTTCAACATGCGGAACGAAATATACCCTTATCCTAGCTATGCTCGTATAAAATTAATACCGTTCGTCTTGCGTAAACTACTGTTTACCGTATGATACACATAAGCGTTTCTATAAAAAAAAAGTTTGTAATAAAGGGGAAGGCCCGGGTAACACCAAAATTAACGACTTTTTTTTTCTTCTTACAACATGGAATGAGTAAGGGTACATACATGATCTGTCAAATTTTGTGTTTAAATTATACTGGATATCTAAATCTCACACTGAAGTCACCAGACTATTTCTCAAACTGAAGTCACCTGAATCAACATTCAACACAGCCAATTTAAAGTGTATAAGCTCAAGATCGCCCTACAAGTGGTAGGTCATGCATCACTACTCCAGTCAAAGAGCGGTATATCAGGTTGTTCAATCTACGAAATCGACCATTCACTACTACAACAACTGCTTCTTTTATCACTGGTTTACAGAAAACTCAGAACAACATTAAAAAAATTGAAAAAAAATCCTTCAAAAATTGATGAAACATTTATCGTGTATGCACCCTGATATCACAAACTTTAAAGAATTTTGCAGTTTTGAATAAACAACGTATATTTTAACAATAAGATATAACCATTAACAAGAAAAAAGAAATTGTAATAAAATTTATTTTTGTTTCTACAAAAAAAAAATAGCTTCTACAATGTCTCTTTATAGTATGATTTGAGTGAGTTATTGAAAAGTGTATCGTCCAAATAATAATTGCAGTCAAGTTTATACGGGAAAATCAGTGTTAATTATTTAGGGACGATTTACCCTTGGGGCAAATTGAAATGACATCTGCCATTGATAAAGTTGGTTTCCTTTCCAAAGACAACAAAACTACTTCAAAAATGACAAATACAAAACAAAGTTTCCTATGTTAATCAGACAATCTGTCACTATCTAAGTACTTTCTTTGTGTTAAAGTAAATAATATGTTAGCATTAGCTTGTACTTGTTTGGTTATTCAGATCATCTCTCCAAGAAAACAGCCGTCTGTACTAGGATTATTTGAAAACCCAAGACCTAGCTAAGTACAGTTTTGACCTTAGCACTATAACGTAATACCTTCATTGTTCTATCTCTTATTTTTTTCTGGTTCAATAACACCACCACAACCACCCCCGGCCCGACCTATCAAGATTTGATTTAATGATGTTAAGAGTGAATATCCAAACTCAATAGCACATTTTTGAGAATGAAAACTATGTGGGTTAAAATATTGTCTAGCTGATCATTTTTGCTGAACCAAGTTTCTTTCTATATAAATTATCTTATTTTCAAAATGATGAACAAAAAAGACAAAGATAAATTAAACTTTACCTGTTAATCTTGAGTTGCAGGTCATTTTCGCGGTTCAAAAATTCAGTCTATACATTATAATTTAAAAAAAAAGAGAGAAGATAGTGGGATGTAAAACTTATTGAACTTTGAACTCATAAAATATGTGCAAATCGGGGAACATTGGAACTCTATTCTTTTATATTTCTTTGTTTGATGTGGGGGTTGTGTGTGACTCGGTCCAGTTTTACGGATTTAAAAAAAAGGTTAACCAAAAAAAAAAATAATAATAATAATAAATAAAATATCAAGGTGGCACTTAAAATAATTGACCTAACATTCTCAGTCTAGAAAAGTTGTCATTGAATTCGATAGGGACTATCTAAGATATACCAGCAACAAATAATAAGAAATGTATAGTATATAACATGCGAGTTCCTGGCTGTTAGATACATGAACACGGTTACACTTGTATGTTGAGATCTCAACCATCCCCCTTTTAATTGCTTTAATCATAGTTCATATCAAAATAAAGCTTGAACAAAAGTTCTACCGAAACTCACCAAATTATTAATTTTGGTTTGGGTAAATTTTCACTGAAATGATCATAGTACAATATGTATATTTGCATCAGATATACAAACAAACTAGAATTTTCAAAATGAAATTGTGATTAAATGTGTCAAAATATATACATGACTAAGAGCAAACTAATAAATAAAACGCAATATTCTCCCCGTTAAGATAAACTTTAAAGCGTCTTCCTTTTGAATATTGGTTATCTGATAACCCTTACCTGACAGACCATATTTGACAACATAATAAGAAGTACATCTGATCAGCGTAACCTATATATATCTATTGATGTTAAAGCATCCGATTAAAAATGGGATTTGTCATATAGTTTGCTTACAGCAGTCCATTGAATTCAATGGCACAAAAATAAACAATGCAAAGGTGATAAATGATAAAAGCAGAATACGGATATTTCATTTAAAGGACATGTTAAGGATACATTTATCACCTGAGATCACCCCCAGTTTTTGGTGGGGTTCGTGTTGCTTAGTCTTTAGTTTTCTATGTTGTGTCATCTGTACTATTATTTGTCTGTTTGTCCCTTTTTTTTTTTTTTTTTTGCCATGGCGTTGTCAGTTTGTTTTCGATCTATGAGTTTGACTGTCCCTCTGGTATCTTTCGTCCCTCTTTTATGAGACATCACCTAAACGACATGTAATCGAAAGACATCTAGGTGTCAACATCCGGTCTCAACAAGTGTCTATGCCATATGTCAAGCTGAACAATAGTTTGATGAACAAAATTTAGCTTAGTTGTATGAAAGTGTTGGTTGAAATTATTCTCTTACGGTTGTGGCCTGTTATCTTTTTCCCGCAACGAGATATATTTCTCGTACCACACTGAAATGAGTGTGATATGAATAACTGATATAAAGAATGCGTTAAAATTAGTTGTCCTATCCTAATATAAAAGAGGCGAATGATACTATTATGTGTTACTTAATTGCGACATCGTTATAATTAAGGATGACTTTCAAAGGTCACAATGAATACCCCCCTCCCCTTTGGCAACGTAGGATTGTGATTTTTTTAATTATCTACAAAGCACTAACATGTTTCACCTGAAATATTCTTTTTGTCAAAAGCGTACAAAAAACTTGCAAATGTCTGATGCAAATGCTTGATACCGGGAATAGACTAATCAAACTGTCAATGACAAAATATTAGGGCAAGGAACATATCTAAAACTTCTATCGATGTCATTAATATTGTTGATAAACGACTTAGAAATAATAGGTCTCATGGTAAACGCAAAACCGTAATCAACGTATTAAACATCGTATAAATTATACACTTGCTGATCTGTTATCTATAATAAAGAATAATGGTAGACATCAAGTATTATGCAAACTGGGTCAGATACCTATAAGTAAATTATATGCTATTTTCTTTTTTTAGCCCGTTTTATGAATACACCCGTATTATTACAGCCTTTTGTCATCACAGGCTATTTCCTAGTATTGATAAACCTGAAAATCATAAACGACATTTTCTTAAATTAAAATATATAAATAGAGGTATTGATTTTATTAATTTGTCTAGCATATTTAATGACTCTTCCGTATATAACTTAATACCTCCATATTTTGATAATATAGAACAACCCATTATTTCGTATTCTTATAAAAAACCGAGCAGAAATTTGATTTTTAATTATACGTCAATTACATCAGACGTCAATATAGAAAATAATGTTCCTCCCACTTGAGACTGCGAAACATCTAGTTTTATATATGTTCCCTATGGTCATGTTATTACAGGAGACCTCAACATCGTCGAAGACCGTGAGGTCATAACTTTTCTAAAGAAAGGACCGAAATACCGTCCTCCATCTATAATAGATTGGAAACAGTGTCGTCAGGTCATTAAAGACGCTCTGTCTGCCTACTGTAAAATTGGTGCAAACGTGAAAATCGGATAAAAATCTTTAGACAGTTATTTGAATAAAATTATGAATACTGTTAATATTCGAATATCTCATTTAGAAAACAATTCTGAAATTAATAATAGGATCCATGATATTCCCATTTCAAGAATAAAAATAAACTCAAGGTACTCGCAGAGCGGTTTGTGTTCGTACCGGCAGACAAGGCAGCCAATAATGTAGTGGTGGTGTGACGCATATACTACACGGAAGTTCTTCAAAACGAAATTATCAATTCCTCTACATTCAGGTCTGTTCGCACCACAGAGAGTCAAATCGTTAACAAGCATACCACTGCCACTACCCAACTTAAAGCATCTTCCGAACATTTGAAAGTCCCTACCATGTACTGGTTACCGAAATTACACAAAAAACCATTTAAATTCCGTTTCATCTCCGCATCGAGTAAGTGTTCTACTACTAATCTATCAGTTCTTCTAACTACCTCCTTACTACTATCAAAGAACTGGTTATTAACTTTTGTAATAAAGCTTATGAAAATAATGGTATTAATTATTTTGGAGTGTTAAAAATTCTTTAGAGGTTTTAGATAAAATACATGCTTTTGATGGTCCTTATAATTCTGTTGACAGTTATGATTTTTCTACTCTGTACACTACACTTAAAGGCTATGCTAGATACACTTACTGGAAATGTGAGGATATGATTGAAGCTTTAAATTTTCTGCTAGATAACATTTATGTACGTTTCGGCGATAAAGTGTATCGTCAGGTAGTAGGTATTCCTATGGGCACTAACTGTGCCCCTTTAATAGCAGATTTATTTCTATATTGCTATGAATCTCAGTTTATGACCAAACTCAGTAAAGACCCATCATTGTTATATTTAGTTGATACATTCAACAATACCTACCGTTATCTGGATGATATTTTTTCGTTAAATAATCCAGAGTTCTCTAAATATACTTCCGAAATTTACCCAAAAGAACTTACTTTAACTAAATCTAACATAAACAGCAGCAGTTGCCCTTTTCTAGATTTAGACATTTCAATTTCTAACGGGAAACTACATACTAAAATTTACGACAAAAGAGACGATTTTTCATTTCCTATTGTTAATTTTCCATTTCTAGACGGCGATGTGCCTTTGGCTCCATCATACGGTGTTTATATATCCCAACTCGTTCGGTGTGCCCGTGTGTGTTCTGATGTCATAGATTTTAACGAACGTAATCAATGCATCACTGGGAAATTATTGTGTCAGGGATTTCGATACCATAAATTACTTAAAACGTTTACTAAATTCTTTCATAGATACAAAGATTTGATTAGTAAATTTGGCTGTACCTGTAGAAAACTTATTAAAATGGTATTTCACATCCTAAATTTTACGGTAATATTGTACTTAAAGCGAGGAAATCACTATGTGATCCGTGTAAACTCATCGAACCTTTAAACAAACTTATAAGTAAGGGTTATCGTACCAATATTGTAATTAGATCTCTGAATATAGTTTACATTGGCACTAATATCGATTTTGTCATTAGCAAATTAAAACATAACTAAGTTGTATCTTCTTTTGAGGCGGGATGTTTAGAGACACACACACGTTAATTTTTATCTCTTAAGAAGTAGCTCCTCACTATCCTACTACCTGTCGATACATTTATTTTGGCATTGCACAAGTCATGTCTTCTCTGACTGTTCATGACGTTAAAATACTAAATCCCTGGGATGTGTTTTAGTTGATTTTAGTCTCTGATGCATGATTTTTATTATTAATTGTTTTGGCTTTTAACTAGCTGTCAGTAACTGTGAGTACTCTCAAATCGTACTTTCTTGTTTATTTGACCTGTTGATACTAATTGTAATGCTTTTGTTGTTATTTAATGTTAATCAGGGTTATATCTGGTCTATATACCAGCTTTGATAAGTGTTTGGTACTAATATAAATTTCCACTTCTTACTATGAACATCAAAATTATTTATTTTGTAAAAATATTTCCTTTTCTATTGTAACTGTTCACGTATACCTAACAACAAAATTATTTTCATTTACCTGTGTTTAAAGTTATTGCAAATGGCTGATATTTTTGTTCGAGCATATTGTTTTCTTAAATTGTTTAACATTTCATACCGATATAACATGTTACTTTTATTATTCTTCCTTAGTTTATTTATTTTGTATTTACATTGTATCATAGGTCAAATTTTTTGTTCAGTGTAAGTTCAGTGGTGTTAATATGTCCTTTGATTGAGTTAAGCTATTTCAGTTGATATTTTATAGTGTGTCTTTCTATGTTGTGATGTTACACTATTGTTTCAGAAAAAGGGTGAAGGTTTAATTCGACCTGTTGATACTATTTTAATACTTTTTGTTATTTTATATTAATATGGATCTTGTCTGTATACCAGCTTTGATTATTTGGAATATCTACTAATTTTCACTTCTTTGTACTACATTTGTATTAACATCAAGATTATTCTCCTTTAATCTGTACAGGAAGTTTTATTGTTGATATTTACCCTTATGTATCTAGTGTTAAATTAGGTATTTATATGACAGACCTTTCTTGGTATTCCTAGTTATTGGAAGATTTTATATAGACAGAAAAGTATACCTAAAACGACAAAGTTATTTTTCATTTACCTGTATATATTATGAAAACCGGTTTTTCAAAAGTGATTATTTTCTAAGGGTTTAATATTTCGCGGTAGTGTTTTGCCATGGCTTTATTTGGACTTGTTTGTTTGCTTTTTGGCCTTGAATGTTTGTCCCTAATATTTTATTAACTATGTATTTACTTTCAGGTATCACAGATCAAATTTATTCGTTCATAGTGTGTTAATTTACGTTTTGATTGAGTTAAGCCTTCCAATTGATGTTTTATCGTGTTTTTTCTATGTTGTGATGTTATACTATTGTTTCAGAAAAAGGGAGAAGGTTTGGTACCATTAAAACGTTTAATCCCGCTGCAAATGTTTGCACCTGTCCTAAGTCAGGAATCTGATGTACAGTAGTTGTCGTTTGTTTATGTAATTTATACGTGTTTCTTGTTTCTCGTTTTTATATATACTAGACCGTTGGTTTTACCGTTTGAATGGTTTTACACTAGTACTTTTGGGGCCCTTTATAGCTTGTTGTTCGGTGTGAGCCAAGGCTCCGTGTTGAAGGCCGTACATTGACCTATAATGGTTTACTTTTATAAATTGTTATTTGGATGGAGAGTTGTCTCATTGGCACTCACACCACATCTTCCTATATCTATGTGTAGGTACAATGTTTTGCGGAATTCCCCATTTTACACAATGATAATTTTTATCAAAAGAGATATAGGTTTAACAACTCACGAGAATTGGATATTACTTGATATCATTTTTGTTATTTAATTCAAAGAATGATAATAAACATGCAAATTGCCCGTTTATTATTATATTGAAATTAAATAACTGAAATGCATATCAATAGTTTTGTCGTTCGAATCAAAACAGAAAAAAAGGCCAAAAAAAGTACGAAGTTGAAGATCAAAATTCCGAAAGGTTTATCAAATACAGCTACGGTCATCTATTCCTGGGGTAAAAATCCTAAGTATTTCGAAACAATTCAATGTTTTGTAAAAAGTTGATTTATGAACGTTTCCATATCAATGATAATTCATGTCAACACAGAAATGCTGACTACTGGGCAGGTGATTGGCCATTATCGCGATCATATACACGTGCTTGTGAAAAGACTGTGTATTTGACCCCTCTTTTTCTGAACAAAATCCGTTTTCTCCACTTTCAGTATAATTAAACATATTTGGCAATGTAGTATACTGATAAATCAATGTTACCATATGAAGTATTATTCTTTATAGTAAAAATTATAGGGTATATTATTTAAAGGTATCAGAATTGGTTTATTTTATACGATGTTACAAACTGTTATGTTTATGAAGTAGTTTAAATATTTGAATAACTTGATATTATCAAAAGAATTATATAATCGTCATAATTTTTATTCAAAATATTTTTTGTATTTTTGTAGTCTTTACATGTAATGAAACGTATGAATATAGTCAATATGAAATCATAATAAAATTATCATTGTAATTCATATCGTGTGCTTGGAGATTAAGTTCGTACTTTATTTGGCCTTAAAACCTTTTTTGATTCGAGCGTCACTAGTGAGTCTTTTGAAGACGAAACTCGAGTACGGCGTACACATGTATAGGTCTGGCATCTTTGGTGAGTTTTTTGTAACTTTTAGATTTTGTCTCAGGATAAATTTATTGTTCGAATTATGTCGAAGATATGCACCCCATATAATTGTTATACCTCTTACATGTGTTGCGATGTAACAATTTTGTTTGATTTGCAGTCGATAAGATGGGACCTTAACATGTTATATTTTGCGGTCTGAATCGTGTGAGGCGTTCCGTAAAAAGTATTTAAGCACTTAAATGAAAGGAAATACAGTTGATCTTCTTCTGTACGATTTTGCCATGTTTGTACTGTCGAAATGGCCAACTGTGAAAATTAAAATTTTCTTCTGTAATCTCTTGGAGTAAAAACTCATCACAAATACGTCAGATGCACGTTTTGTCTGCATAAGACTCGTCAGTGGCACTCGAATCATCGAATAAAGGAATGCACATTTTGTAGATATTTAAGTATGAAGATTTGGAAAAGTGAACAGTTTTTATGTTACTTTCTTTAAAGATATATGTGTTATGTCCCTTTGGGAATATTCGAAACTCACTTCTTAAACTCATTATTTATCTGTGAAGTATTTATGGCAATTTTGGGCTTATATTTATTTTTACAAAATTAGCTTATGTTTGAAGTTCAAGATATCAAAATTATTTTATTTTTCATTATGATTATTAGCTGCAATTTTTATACTTTGTTTAAAAGTAATAATTGTCAATATCTCAAAAAATAGATAATTCCTCTGTAGAAAAGTATTACTTTAATACCAATTTATCAATGATAACCAAAACGAAAACAGCACTATATTATGAATAAAGGGAGTAAAAGTAGTTTCAGATTTCAAAATACAAAATCAGCACATTGAATTCTTTTTTTTTTTTTATTGTTCTCATACATGGACAAACTCATCCAAGATTATTTACCACTTGTATTATTGGTGCGTTCAAGCAAAGTTAAAACTATTTTTTTCTAATTTTAAATTCATTGCTCCCTGTGATTTATCTGTCAAAACCCATCAATAAAATCCTTATATATTTATTTTTATTACTTCGATAAATTGAATTGTAATCCTTTATTTCTGTTTGCCTTGTATTGATAGTGGTTTGTAATGTCCTATTAATTTATGACACCCTAGGGTGTAAATGTCATATGCCATTTAATGAATATCTGTTTTCTATTTATACGGCTTAAACTAACAATGCAATTTGTAAATTAATATAAACAATATAAATACATTTTAATATCAAAATCCTATTTATTTTGATTAATAACCTTGCACCGTTAGCGTTTTATCGGAAAAAAATAAATCGCATTAATCGATGTATGTTGCAGCATGACATTCCTGTATGCTAATATTGGAATAAAAGTTCGGCGTGGAACTCTCAGATAACAGCGAAATCAAACAAACGTTGTCAAAGCAGAGTCACATCAATAATATTTTCAAAGCCTATATTTTTTAGCCAAATTCCTTTTGGTGACATGTTTGACTGAATCTTTATTTGCATAGCAATGATGCTATAATAGCATGAAACGCTTACCCTGTCGATCAAACCGGTCTAGTTCGAACGTTTGGTGTTCATTCGAGTTTTTTTTTCTTGGTTGGTATTTACAACTTTCGATCATCGGTAACCTACTGTGCTTATTTACGCCAATTTCGAAGCAATCGTGTAACACCTTTAAAAAGGACAGCACGGGTTCAAATTAAAATCATAATCTCTGTTTGGTACTTGTTCAGGTATAGAAAATTGATAAATAAAGAATTACAATTCGCCCAAAAATGTCTGGAACATTCAAAACTCGAAAGATTAAAAAAAACTCTCTTCTCTACAAGTTGTTCTACTAGTCAATTATTTGTGAATTATAGACATAAAAGAACATACATGTTTAAACCCGCTGCATTTGTTTGCACCTGTCCTAAGTCAGGAATCTGATGTTCAGTAGTTGTCGTTTGTTGATGTGGTTCATAAGTGTTTCTCGTTTCTCGTTTTATATAGATTAGACCGTTGGTTTTCCCGTTTGAATGGTTTTACACTAGTAATTTTGGGGCCCTTTATAGCTTACTGTTCGGTGTGAGCCTAGGCTCCGTGTTGAAGACCGTACTTTGACCTATAATGGTTTACATTTATAAATTTTGACTTGGATGGAGAGATGTCTCATTGGCACTCATACCACATCTTCTTATATCTATGTATTAACTTTTTGTTCTACCAAATAATTTGCATCAGAATTCAAAATAATGTAGCATAATAAGGACAAGTCAGAGCTCGTCTCAATGTGGATGAGCTTAGATTATAACTCTCATTTCAATAAATTGAGAATATCTAAACGAGACTACATTGCATCTATAGGAACAAATACATATACAAACTGTATAAGCTTTCAGATTATGATAATTAGGGGTACACGCGCTTCATTTTCAAACTGAATATCGTTTTGTTTTGCTTGTTAAAAAATGGACAATTCATCATTAGAGTTGTATGTTTAAGTTTTTTTACTCTGCATCGTAGCGTCGTAAACAACTGAAATCGACACATCACAAGTTTTATGCTCAACAACACAAATTCGATGACAGATACGATGTGTCTGTTCCTTACTCATTACCAACATCTTTATGTGATCATAGATATTAGATACCAGAATAATCCTATAATCTGTAATTGTACAGGTTGTGTCCTATTCCAGGTTTTGAAAATTTGACTGAGTGTAGAGTCACAAGGCGAGTGATGCATGCACAGCTAGAGATGCTTAACATGTAGACGCAATTCGTCTCGCTCCTTTTGGGGTTCATGCAATACACTCAGTTATCGTTGTTTGTCTTGATTTTTTTTGTATTTTCTTAATATTTGTATTATATTTGAACTCGATAAACTACTGTGGCCTCTGATTTATCAACCGCGCGCCATCGTACATGGTCGACCTTTGAGACAGACCTCATATGGCTATATAAGGAATTTTTGTTCCATTTTTAACATTTATTTCCGGTTATGTCAAACAAGTAAAACTGCACACATTAATAATGGATGTTTATGGTACAAAAGTGATCAAGTACAAGTTTGAAAATCAATGAAAAATTATTGTTTCAAATTGTTATGCTCCTTATGTTTCAACAATCATGTATATATGCAAGATACATTATTGTAAATCGAACATGTATTGTCGAATAAACACATTAAATACAGACGAATTTTAGCAATGCAACTCTTGAAAATAAGAATACAATAAATTATTCACAAGATAGCATATATGTAATGGATAAAACGAAATTGAGATGGATACATTTAAAACAAAAATAGAAAGAGGAAAATAATTTTGATGAATAACTATTACAAACACATGTAAAAGTAATTTTATTAATGATGTCATTAAAAACAGAGACATTTATATAATTCACATGACCAATATTATACTATTTGTAATCACATTTCAACGAATAAAGTTTTTATCAAACTGATATCTTCATCATCCCTTTGATTACGTATATATGTAACTGTAATCATTTGTCATGAGGAATCATTTGTGTGAAAACTTGCATTATTAAAGCTCTGTTTATTGAAATTAAAGTAGTAATCGTTTATCTCGTCTTCAGGGGGCTTGATCGTTGACTTAATTTATTTGTCCTCAGTGGTACCAGCTTTAACATGCTGGTCTGTTGTAGAGAAGAAATATTGTTGTTTATTCTCATCTAACACAAACCTATACGTGACATACCTAATTATCCATAACTTTCACATTTTTAGTGTCATATATGAAAAGGTGATCTGAATAAAAGGCATTAAATATGAATAAAAGGCATTAAATATGAATAAAAGACAATACATATGAATAAAAGGTATTACATATGAATAAAAGAAATTAAGTATTAATGTGATAAATTTAAAATAAAATAGAATACATGCAAAGAATAAACATCTAGTGACTTTATGGCGCAATTAAATGGAAGGTCTAAAAACCTCTCCTATTTTTTCATCGGGACAAACAGAAATTACATCCCATTTAATTTCTATAAGGGAGAAACAGAACAATACCTGACTAGACTCCTAAATTTGGTCAACCACATTAAAATGTGGATTCGAGTAAATGTATTGGTACTCAACTGCCTCATTATGGTATCTTCATTGGATAAATGAATAAATGATAATAAAACGCTTAAATTTAGCTGCAAAAAATGCCTAACAATACAAGAAAAATAGGAAAATAGAACTCAAATACAAATGGTTATTTTCTTGGGTATCTTTAAAAGATAAGAAATATGGGTATAAGTCAATTCGACAACAACCAAACGGGACATATCTATGAATGATAAGAGATATGGGTCTACGTCAATTAGACAACAACCAATCAAAACCGAAAACAATCAAACACATCAAAAGGATATGTTCTTCATTAACATAAAATTGTATGTATGATATGTCAAGCTCTATGATGCCAGGAAAATAACTGAAAATAATAACAACAATTTGCTATCAGCACAAAACATCCAAAAGGACAAAACTTTAAGATATGAACAGAGACACCCAAATGATACGAAGTTCCTGAAATGGAACATTCATATGAACATGCTGCGAGGGCCAACCTAGTTTTAAGCGCCAAACCTTTCCCTTTTAAATCAGGGAATAACAAGAATGTACGATGAATATTACACCTGCTGATCTTAATATCATGTTTCACTCAAAGGTACAGTACAGGAATATTATGTAAATTAAACTTGAAACCTCAAGGCTTTTTTTGGATTACATATAAATCAAATATTATCACTTTTTACACATATTACATTAAACCAAAAAGGTGTTTGCCTTCAGTATGTCTGTTAAAGATAAAGGTCACGCCGTGTCTACTTCTCTGAATAATTTCTTCGATTCGGCTGTATTTAATTGTTAGTTTGAAGACAATGTTACGTCATTTCTACGCAAAATTAAAACATCTCGTGACTTAATTGATGTGAGTTACCTAACACTATCTCTCATACTCAAGATGTTGCCGGATTTTCTGGTGTGCCTCTAAAATTATTTTACACGCATAATTACAATCAACAATTGTCAGAATCTTATATTTTGTGTGGACTAAAACATCTAAACCTAGATCAAAACAAAATGCAATATAAAAACAGACATATTTTATTAATTTTCTATACTTTAACAAATTGCTTTTCAATTCCTTTAATAAAAGTATTATTATTTCCTTTGTAAAACCATAACGTCTATAATGTAGTCATTATTTATATGTCTTTCCATTACATAGAAGCTGTTTCGCATATAATGTTTTAGGAATCATAAAATTTGATCAGACAGAAAAACCGCTAACCCGATAATTATGTTTTTGTTGTTAAATTTTGCATAGGACAAATATCAATATTTTGCTTTTATTAAATTATGAACCTTTTACTAACATTCCAAGTAATATTGAGAAATCTGTCTGGGAGAGGTTGCTAAGTTTATAGAAGAACTTTTATTATTAGCAATTTAGGTATTTTATATTGGATTTCTTCCTTAAACGAGGTCGTTGATCTACATAGTTGGAGACTTATCTTATTTTTTAACAAATATTCCTTTCTGAGGAAGAAAGGAAACTAATGATTTTTAAACATTAAAATTGCTAAAATGTTTTAACCAGTTTTGTATGCTTTTTCATGAACGTAAACAAAACTTTTGAATGTCCGATAAATCCGAAAATTCTGGTTTTAGTTTAACATACAGAATTCGTTGTTTTCGAGTCGTTTTCTGCTGAATTAACTTTCACAAGGAGCTCAAATTTAAACTTGCATAAATACTTTTAAAAATTCAGAAAATCGTCAATGTCATAAATAAAGACAACTGTAGTGTACCGCTGTTCAAAAGACATAAATCAATCAAGAGAAAACAAATCCGAGGGCAACACATCAACTATAAGAGGAAAACAACGGAACAACAGAAACACTAAACTGCAACAAAAACAAACGCCAACATACATAGAAACGGACTAGTTGATAACAACTGACATATTCCTGACTTGGTACAGGACATTTTAAGAAAAAATGGTGGGTTGAACCTGGTTTTATGGCTAGCCAAAATGATAATCATAAATGATTGTAAGTACCAGTACTCCGACAATATACTTGAGGATGCTATCAATTTTGATTCAGTTGTTTACCATCATATATGCACATTTTTAGTTATTTACCAACCCCCTGTCAAATTCAAAATAGGCTAAACATTTTTTTTTAATCTTGAAAGGTTTGATTGTGGTAGAACTAATGAATCTTCAAAGTAAACTTTATTCTGACATTACTGATTTGTCAGTTAAATGTAGTTTTGAATGATCTATTCTTATGTGATTTAAGGCTATGTGTTCGACCATATTGTGCAGAACGAATTGACTGAACAATTAGCATAATTCTTTGCTGGTTCGTTTCACGACAGGTTAGACAGGCCTAATCAGATTTTTTACCGTCGACCTCATAAGTAATCGTATCAAATCTTATTGGATACATATAATATTTTTTGTTCTTATTCAAAGTAATAATTCTTTTGAAGACATCTACACACATCATCTATGGATTAGCATACAAATATATTGGAACAGTAAAGTGCTCTTAGGTTAATAACAACTTGAATATTTTTAATGTAGACATATATATGTCTTGCTTCCTCTGATTAACAATATGAGCCTAAAATGTTATTTTGTCAGTGAATCATTTAAACAATATGCTTGTTACAAAAATCTCTTTAGTCGAATTATGGAACTAAAATGATAACTGCATGTAAATACATATCTGACCACATGAACAATAACAATAATGTGTCCATAGGGCACGGATGCCCGACTCGCACTATCATTTTCTATGTTCAGTGGACCGTGAAATTGGGGTCAAAACTCTAATTTGGCATTAAAATTAGAAAGATCATATCATAGGGAACATGTGTATTAAGTTTCATCAAAAACTACCTTGATCAAAAACTTCAACCTGAAGTGGGACAAACGGACGGACGGACGAATGAAAGGATGCACAGACCAAAAAACATAATGCCCCTCTATTATCTCTACTACTTTTTTCGGTTGAAACGGCACAACGCACTCAGGCAAAGGCTTTGTTATACTCTCTTTATGTCTGTTTAGTAACAAAGCTCCTCGTGTATTTATATTTTTTTTTTCAACGAAAGTGTTTCTTATGCTGAAAATGAGGAAGGCGTCATTATGTTTTAAAGTATAATTGCATTACCCGTTTTTTATAAAGTATTAATAATTCTATTAGAAATATCTTTTTAACAGTGTTTTTATATTTATATTTATTAGGTTTCTGGTACTTTTACAACGACTTAAGCTATATTGAATCACATAAACTGTGGATTAATAGCATAAATATTTCTGATAAACATGGTTTTATAAGTTGAAAGAGAACAATTGATAAGAGATTATTTTGAAGCCATGTGGATGTTTCATTTTAGTCAAACATATCACTATGCTTAATCAATTTTTCAACAAGAACAAGAAAAAAATTGACATTAAATTTTAACAAGATCGTCCTTTCTGAAACTTTCCTTCTCCAACAAAGTTCTCGATGACATCAACTTGGGTAATATCCTTCACCATAAATCAGTTCAATTGAAAATATCACCCTATTTCAAAGATCAGTATGTACCTATCATTTCTTATACCTAACCAAACCAATTGCAACTAAAATTATCAATTATAAACACGTGTTGAAGGATCTTAATATTAACGACTTCAAGTCTAAACCTCCTGATTGCACCTGTGCTAGTTCCCCATTCATATATATCCCGGCTGGTCACGTTATTATTGGTGACCTAAACATCGTCAATAACACTTCTCTGCGAAATGTGTTATCCAAAGGCCCGAAATATCGTGAGCCTAAATCCATCAATTGGAAACACAACATCAAAATACTGATGGATTCAGTCGAGGATTATGCTAGGCAATGGGTTAAACGCGAGAAAGAAGACGTAGATACTCTTTCCGAATGGATTAAGGCTGTGAGGTCGTTGATACAAATCAAAATTAAAAAAACTGAATGGGTCCATGAATACCTATGTTACATTAATCTTTAAAGACCCAAATGTTGCAAAACACCTGTCCTACCTCCATGACAAATATGTTGTTGTCCCCGCAGATAAAGCGCCAAACAATATCGTTGTATGTATAAATCACTTTACATAAACTGTTTGATAAATGAATTAGGTATTGACAATTCACTTGGAAACTCAACATATACCCCAACGACACTACCAAGGAGGAAATCCTGGATAATCATAGCTCTGTTCTATGTTCCTTTGGAATTTCAACCAAAGATGAAGAACTGGATCTTCCTTCACTGTATTGTAACTACATAAGTGTCTTTACAAACAACGTTATATTGCTGGGTCTTCCAAGTGCTCCACGAAACCTCTTTCTAACTTGTTTACATCAATTTTATCAGCAATCAAAGCCGGGCTTCAAAGTTATTGTGAAATTACCTATTCTAAAGGTGGCGTGAATCAGATGTGGATACTTAAAAATTCCAAAGATCTTTTAGAGTACATACAATCGAAGACTCTTTCATCTTGTAATAGTATTAAAACATTTGACTTTTCTACACTTTACACAAGTATTCCCCATTCCAAACTAATGACAAATTGAAAAGTTGGTCCTGCTTTGTTTCATAAAAAAGAATGGCCTACGTAGATGCAAGATTCTTCTCTTAGGAAGGGATAAATCGTACTTTGTAAAAAATTCACTCTGATTCAAACAAAAAGTTCTCTGAAACTGACATTATCAAGATGGTTGATTTCTTGATTGACAAACTATTTGTTACGTTCGGAGGACGTGTTTTTCAATAAACAATCGGCATTCCCATGGGAACCAATTGTGCTCCTCTTCTTGCCGACTTGTTCCTTTATTCATATGAGACTGACTTCATACAGGAACTTCTTAGGAAGAAAGAAAAGAAGTTCGAATTATCCTTTGACTTTTACTTTTCCCTATATAGATGATGTTCTCTCACTGAATAATTCAAAATTTATGACTATGTTGAACGCATCTATCCCATCGAACTTGAGATAAAGGATACAACAGATACAGTTAAGTCTGCCTCATATCTTGACTTATATCTAGAAATTGACAATGATGGTCGGTTGAAAACAAAACTTTACGACAAAAGAGATGATTTCAGCTTCCCGATTGTGAACTTTCCATTTCTATGTAGCAACATTCCAGCAGCGCCTGCATACGGAGTGTATATCTCCCAGTTGATACGATATTCTAGGGCTTGTATTTCCTATCATGATTTCCTTGATAGAGGATTGCTGCTCACAAGGAAGCTATTAAATCAAGATTTCAAAGTGGTGAAGTTGAAATCGTCCCTTCGTTACAGGAATATTATGTAAATTAAACTTGAAACCTCAAGGCTTTTTTGGATTACATATAAATCAAATATTATCACTTTTTACACATATTACATTAAACCAAAAAGGTGTTTGCCTTCAGTATGTCTGTTAAAGATAAAGGTCACGCCGTGTCTACTTCTCTGAATAATTTCTTCGATTCGGCTGTATTTAATTGTTAGTTTGAAGACAATGTTACGTCATTTCTACGCAAAATTAAAACATCTCGTGACTTAATTGATGTGAGTTACCTAACACTATCTCTCATACTCAAGATGTTGCCGGATTTTCTGGTGTGCCTCTAAAATTATTTTACACACATAATTACAATCAACAATTGTCAGAATCTTATATTTTGTGTGGACTAAAAACATCTAAACCTAGATCAAAAACAAAATGCAATATAAAAAACAGACATATTTTATTAATTTTCTATACTTTAACAAATTGCTTTTCAATTCCTTTAATAAAAGTATTATTATTTCCTTTGTAAAACCATAACGTCTATAATGTAGTCATTATTTATATGTCTTTGCATTACATAGAAGCTGTTTCGCATATAATGTTTTAGGAATCATAAAATTTGATCAGACAGAAAAACCGCTAACCCGATAATTATGTTTTTGTTGTTAAATTTTGCATAGGACAAATATCAATATTTTGCTTTTATTAAATTATGAACCTTTTACTAACATTCCAAGTAATATTGAGAAATCTGTCTGGGAGAGGTTGCTAAGTTTATAGAAGAACTTTTATTATTAGCAATTTAGGTATTTTATATTGGATTTCTTCCTTAAACGAGGTCGTTGATCTACATAGTTGGAGACTTATCTTATTTTTTAACAAATATTCCTTTCTGAGGAAGAAAGGAAACTAATGATTTTTAAACATTAAAATTGCTAAAATGTTTTAACCAGTTTTGTATGCTTTTTCATGAACGTAAACAAAACTTTTGAATGTCCGATAAATCCGAAAATTCTGGTTTTAGTTTAACATACAGAATTCGTTGTTTTCGAGTCGTTTTTCTGCTGAATTAACTTTCACAAGGAGCTCAAATTTAAACTTGCATAAATACTTTTTAAAAATTCAGAAAATCGTCAATGTCATAAATAAAGACAACTGTAGTGTACCGCTGTTCAAAAGACATAAATCAATCAAGAGAAAACAAATCCGAGGGCAACACATCAACTATAAGAGGAAAACAACGGAACAACAGAAACACTAAACTGCAACAAAAACAAACGCCAACATACATAGAAACGGACTAGTTGATAACAACTGACATATTCCTGACTTGGTACAGGACATTTTAAGAAAAAATGGTGGGTTGAACCTGGTTTTATGGCTAGCCAAAATGATAATCATAAATGATTGTAAGTACCAGTACTCCGACAATATACTTGAGGATGCTATCAATTTTGATTCAGTTGTTTACCATCATATATGCACATTTTTAGTTATTTACCAACCCCCTGTCAAATTCAAAATAGGCTAAACATTTTTTTTTAATCTTGAAAGGTTTGATTGTGGTAGAACTAATGAATCTTCAAAGTAAACTTTATTCTCCATATTACTGACATTACTGATTTGTCAGTTAAATGTAGTTTTGAATGATCTATTCTTATGTGATTTAAGGCTATGTGTTCGACCATATTGTGCAGAACGAATTGACTGAACAATTAGCATAATTCTTTGCTGGTTCGTTTCACGACAGGTTAGACAGGCCTAATCAGATTTTTTACCGTCGACCTCATAAGTAATCGTATCAAATCTTATTGGATACATATAATATTTTTTGTTCTTATTCAAAGTAATAATTCTTTTGAAGACATCTACACACATCATCTATGGATTAGCATACAAATATATTGGAACAGTAAAGTGCTCTTAGGTTAATAACAACTTGAATATTTTTAATGTAGACATATATGTCTTGCTTCCTCTGATTAACAATATGAGCCTAAAATGTTATTTTGTCAGTGAATCATTTAAACAATATGCTTGTTACAAAAATCTCTTTAGTCGAATTATGGAACTAAAATGATAACTGCATGTAAATACATATCTGACCACATGAACAATAACAATAATGTGTCCATAGGGCACGGATGCCCGACTCGCACTATCATTTTCTATGTTCAGTGGACCGTGAAATTGGGGTCAAAACTCTAATTTGGCATTAAAATTAGAAAGATCATATCATAGGGAACATGTGTATTAAGTTTCATCAAAACTACCTGATCAAAACTTCAACCTGAAGTGGGACAAACGGACGGACGGACGAATGAAAGGATGCACAGACCAAAAACATAATGCCCCTCTATTATCTCTACTACTTTTTTCGGTTGAAACGGCACAACGCACTCAGGCAAAGGCTTTGTTATACTCTCTTTATGTCTGTTTAGTAACAAAGCTCCTCGTGTATTTATATTTTTTTTTTCAACGAAAGTGTTTCTTATGCTGAAAATGAGGAAGGCGTCATTATGTTTTAAAGTATAATTGCATTACCCGTTTTTTATAAAGTATTAATAATTCTATTAGAAATATCTTTTTAACAGTGTTTTTATATTTATATTTATTAGGTTTCTGGTACTTTTACAACGACTTAAGCTATATTGAATCACATAAACTGTGGATTAATAGCATAAATATTTCTGATAAACATGGTTTTATAAGTTGAAAGAGAACAATTGATAAGAGATTATTTTGAAGCCATGTGGATGTTTCATTTTAGTCAAACATATCACTATGCTTAATCAATTTTCAACAAGAACAAGAAAAAATTGACATTAAATTTTAACAAGATCGTCCTTTCTGAAACTTTCTTTCTCCAACAAGTTCTCGATGACATCAACTTGGGTAATATCCTTCACCATAAATCAGTTCAATTGAAAATATCACCCTATTTCAGAATCGTATGTACCTTACTATCATTCTACTAACAAACCAATTGCAACTAAAATTATCAATTATAAACACGTGTTGAAGGATCTTAATATTGACTTCAAATACTCTTTCCGAATGGGTTAAGGCTGTGAGATTAATACAAATTAGAATTAAAAAAAGACTGAATGAGTATATAAATACTACATCTATCATTCAAAGTCCAAAATGTGGCTTAACACCTGTCATACCTCCATGACAAAAATGTTGTTGTCCCCGCCGATTGAGTCCCGAATAAGATCGGGTATTGTATGTAAATCACATTACATAAAAAGCTTGATAACGGAATTAGGTGTTGAAAATTTACTTGAAACTCAGCATAAACGCCCATTACACTTACAAAAAAGGAAATCCTAAACAATTATGGGTCTGTTCTATGTTTATTTGGAATTTCAACCAAAGATGAAGAACTTGATCTTCCTTCACTGTCCTGGATACCAAAATTACATAAATGTCTTTACAAACACTATTATATTTCTGGGTCTGCCAAATGGTCCACGAAACCTCTTTCCAAACTATTAACATCAATTTTATCAGCAATCAAAGCCAGTCTTAGAGTTACTGTGAAACTACCTAATCTCCGGGCGCTGTGAATCAGATGTGGATACTGAAAAATTCGAATGACCTGTTTGAGTACATACACTCTAAGTCTCTATCTCTTGTAATAGTTTAAAAAAACATTTGATTTCTCTATCTTTTACACTAGTTTTCCTCATTCTATACTCAACAACAGGTTGTTATAACTCGCCAAGCAAAAAGATTGGACAACGTAGATTTAAATATCTTGCTTTAGGAAGGGATACATTTTACTTTGAAAAAAAACCTCACTCTGATTCAAACAAAAGATTCTCTTAAACTGACATCATCAAGATGCTTGATTTTGTTATTGACAACATATGTTTTACGTTTGGAGGATGTGTTTTTTCAACAAACAATCGGCATTTATATGGGAACTAATTGTGTCCCTCTTCTTGCCGACTTGTTTGTTTATTCGTATGAGACAGACTTCACACAGGAACTTCTCAGGAAGCATGAAAAGAAGCTAGCATTATCCTTTTACCTCACGTTCCGTTTTATAGATGATGTCCTCTCACTAAAAAATCCAAACTTTGATGACTTTGTTGAACGCATTTATCCAATCGAACTTGAAATAAAGGATACCACAGATACAATTAAATCTGTCTAATATCTTGACTTATATCTACAATTTGCCAATATGGGTCGGTTGAGAAAACAAACTTTACGACAAAAGGGGTGATTTCAATTCCAAATTGTTAACTTTCGATTTCTATGTAGCAACACTACAGCAGCGCCTTTATATGGAGTATATATCTCCCAGTTGATACGATATTCCAGAGCTTGCATTTCCTATCATGACTTCCTTGATAGAAGGTTGCTACTTACAAGGAAGCTATTGAACCAAGGGTTTCGCGTGATGAAGTTGAATTCATACCTTCGAAAGATTTACGGACGACATCGCGAGCTGGTTGAATGTTATGGAAAATATGTGTGTCACAGATGAACACGGATATGTTCCAATTGTCATAACTATCCCGTCCTTTTTTTTCCTGGATTGTGACATGTCACAGGATTTGTACTCACGTGAGCAACACGACGGGAATTGCATTTGGAGCAGGATCTGCTTACCCTTCCGGAGCACCTGAGTTTATTCCGGGTTATGGTGGGGTTCGTGTTGCTCTTTCTTTAGTTTTGTGGATTTGTTCGCCTTTTCGTCGTTTATTGGGTTTTTTGCCATGGCGTTGTCAGATATTTTTTCGACTTATGAGATTTGAATGTTCCATTGGTATCCTTCGCCTCTCTTTTCATATACATGATATAAAACAGATAAAGGTTTTATCCATAAATTCTAATGATTTACACAATATCTATTCCCGAGTGTGTTTAAACGTTTATGGTAGAATATATCATAATAATGCCCAAAAAATATTAGACTGCTTTTTTTCGATTGAAAACATTATTATAAAAATAAGGAGATGATGTATGATTGCCATTAGACAACTATCCACCATAGTTGAAATAAAGTGGATGTTTATTTCTATATATTATTTATTTGTTATTTTATGAGATCATTGAATGCATTTTAACCTTTTCCTGAGAGTAATTTCTGAAATCAAGAATGTTTCTATAAGTAATTGGTGCAGTTAGACCCTTACTTCCAAGTATGAGATGGAATGTTTAAAGGTTTAAATGATTATGAAATGAGAATATATTATCTGTAATTTTACGAAAAATAAAATCGTAACTCATCTCCACTTCAGATCAACAGCAAGGACAGAATTGATTTTCAAAATCTATTTTTATATGCCTGCCCTTTTTGATCATCAAGTAACTATTTCTGAGTCTAACAAAATTTGAAACATGAAATCTGTCAACATCTCATATTTCTCTGTCAAATCCTTGCATGTTCTAAATTTGTTTCCGATTCTTTCCAAAGTTTAACGAAATCATTTCTCATATTTTTATATATGGAAAAAATTAAACTATTTTGGATAAATGAATTTTGATTTTCTCAGACTTGGTTGAAACCAACTATTTTTTTTCCTTTGCTACAGTTTTATTTCTATTGTATACCAGTCTTGTGTCACGATTAACACTTGTTATATCATTGCATCGATTTGAATTGACAACTTAAAATGAAAGATTATTTAATTCATTCTAATTTTATTTTTCTATAAATCTTAATTTCGTGCCAGTCATTCCCTCACCGGAAGTGGAAATGGTTAGTTGCAATAAGGATCCTAATGAGAAATACTTTGTATTACTTTTTAAGATACAAATATTTTCAGAAGTTATTGAACCAAAAACCGACAAAAAATGAATAGCATCTACTGAACGTAGAATCCTACCCAATTCTCATAGAACATATAAAAAGATGTGCATACGTTTGCTTTTTTTTACACAGGTCGATACACTGGATATAAATCATTTTAGAATATAACTTTGGACGATTAAAGTTTTTAAAGTGCTGTTTTCATTTTTATAGCACTGGGTCGATACCGCTGCTGGCTCACTATCAGTCCAGAGGGTATCAGCAGCTCAGTAGTCAGAACTTCGTCACTGATATGATTTATAGCAAACCTTTCTTAAATTATTTATAAATTATTGAAAAACTAAGGTTTAAAACTCTCTCAGCCGGGCAAAATTTAAAGAGCTGTTCCTTTGTTTTTTGTGTTTTTTACTAAGTTTGTGTCATTGATGATACCTCATATCTTTTCTTTGCTCTTAGATGGATACGGCTATCATTATTATGTCCTTTTAGCTATTCAACCCTTGGCTTTAACATTTTCGGCTATGCGCGTTCCTGATGAAGGTAAATCCAGAAAAAGCGCTTCGGACGCATGAAATTTATTAGGTATTGTTTTCGTTTTTTAATTGCTTTTTTTACCCCCGCTCTGTCTGTCCATCCATCCGTTCATCCGTCCATTCGTCAGTCCATCCGTCAGTCCGTCCATCCGTCCCATGAATATTTTTCGTCGCATCATTTTCAGGAACTACATTTATTTACAAGAATTTCTGAAATTTGGCTTCAGGGTTTATATGAGTCAGCTATACCGTGTGATGCGTTTTCAGATAGATTCATCACTCAACAACTTCATGTTTACCTTATACTTTTAGCGGGGCGGGGGTATCATTAGTGAGCAGTAGCTCACAGATTCACTTGTTTTTTTCTCTTATACGCCAAACGATTATTTCTGTATTGAAAAGATAATACCTAAGAGAGGGTTCTTAAGTTAATGGATCATATTGATCACCAAACATAATACAAAGATCTACGGGAAGAAAATATTATTGGCTTGTTCAGTCGTGTAAATGTTGAGTTATCTGGATAACTTTTGGTCGTAAAACTAAGTACCTTTTGTCTTAGGCGATCGTCCCTTAGTTTTTTGTTTTTGTTGTTGTTGTTTTTTTAGGTTTTTTTAAAAAAAATTTTTACAAAACTGCAGTTTAAGTTAATGGTGGTGTATGTCCATAAACATTTATTTGTTTACTTTAATTTAATTTAATGTCATAATTAAGATACTTTCAATAGTTAAAATCTTATTTCAAAATTCAAAGTACTGGAAGAAGAACTGTCAACATCTCATATTTCTCTGTCAAATCCTTGCATGCATGTTCTAAATTTGTTTCCGGTTCTTTCCAAAGTTTAACGAAATCATTTCTCATATTTTTATATATTGAAAAAATTAAACTATTTTGGATAAATGAATTTTGATTTTCTCAGACTTGGTTGAAACCAACTATTTTTTTTCCTTTGCTACAGTTTTATTTCTATTGTATACCAGTCTTGTGTCACGATTAACACTTGTTATATCATTGCATCGATTTGAATTGACAACTTAAAATGAAAGATTATTTAATTCATTCTAATTTATTTTTTCTATAAATCTTAACTTCCGGGGTAACTACTGCGGTATAAAGTTTAGACAATAAACCAATGTTTGCATACTGAAACTGAAAAAGAAAAATATTAAGTTGGAAAAAAGGTAACACAAATATCATGAACGACATATTTTTTTTTCTTCTTGGTAAATGCGGTTTATTGGTTAAATTGTCCTTCCTTTTCAGTTATCATTAGATATTAGATACCAGAGAAGTTTCTGGTTAATACGGTTTGTTGGTTGCTTCCCATGATAATTTATCTGTTAAACTTTTTAATCTCTCAACGATGACAACTTTTTTTTTCTTTCAAATTTTCCATAAAAGCTTCGTGATGAATAGAATCTGCATGAACGCTTGCCAGTTTGGAATAATTATATAATAATAGCGTTGACATTCAGAAGCTGACAGCATGAATGAATATGCCATATTAAAAAATCCATTACCAGAACTAGTTTGTGTGGGAGTACGGAGAAGAGTGTGGCGACAATATTTGAAGATTAGTGAGGCGCTGTATGATTATTTGTTGTTTAGGGAGTTGTGAGGAGTTGTATATGTTATAGGTTATTGTATTTCAAAGCCTCGAAATCTTTTTTTTTTCATTTGTTTGGGAATATTACTCTAGTGGATTTTTCTTTGGAACAAATAGTGTGAACGTGCACTAAATATATGTTTTATAGAAAATAAATCTCTACTGCTAATGCTATAGTTGTTATATACTAGAACAACCTTGGAATACTTCAGCAAATTAAAAACCCATTTAGTAATTTTGGTTAGTATTGGGAAAAATAAAAGGTTTTATATAGCATTAGTGAAAGTTAACATGATTGTTTTGTCTCCAATGTAAAATTGCTGCTCGTATTGGTTAAGGGTATGTTTTCATGCGTGATGGATGAGTTTTTTTATTTGATTATAGTAAACAAATGTTTCCATTATTCCAATTGAAAGTTACGCAAACGTTGATTGTACTACAATAGAAATTTGTAAATATATCTTTACAATACTTGTTGTAACTAAATGACCAAAAGGAACTTATATAATATTGCATCCTTTTGTGTCCGTCGTTCGTCGTAAGTCTTCTGTCCGTCGTTCGTTATATTTTTATTTCCACAACTGAAACTACTGGAACACTAAAATCTCGTAAACTTTTATCTTTAAGTTTAATAATTTCAAAACTATTTCTGATGCCCCTTCCGACCAAATAACACTACTGTCGTAACTAAAAGGAAAAATAGTACATAAAACCACAACTTACACGTACTATAATAAAGGTTATATATACGGCTTAATTAAACCACAACTTACACGTACTATATATGTTTTATATCTCTCTTATGGGAAATATAGCACATTTATGATTTACAATATGTAATGATGAACGGAGTGTGATACGAATAAGTGATACGAAAAATATATTAATTTGATTGGCCTATCCTGCAATTTGTTACGAAATTGCGATATTTCAATTGGCTATTCGCTATGTCAATGGTGACTTTCAAAGGTCACATTAAGCACGTTGGCCACAGAGCTTTGTGATTTCTTCAGTAATATACATAACACTTGCATGTTTCACCTGAAAATATTCTTATTCAAATTTGAATCCGTTCCGAAGCGTTCAAAAATCTTGAAAACGTTTGATGCTAGCAGCAGTCTGTTTTCTTCACACAATACTCTCAATACCGTAGGCGGGTTTATATTTGAAAGGAAGCTTGCGGAATCGAAAATATTTCACCAGACAGAGATATTTTTGCCACCGTTTGAAGAGAAATAGGTTTAACAACTCGTGACAACTGGATGTGGCTTGATATCCAATTCTCATGCGTTATGAACCCTTCAAGTGACACATACATTAAAGTTTATACGTCAGTATACCATTTAACTTTGATACCATTTTATCATACCTGTTGGAAGAACAGTGTTGAAGGCTATTTAACAATACTGATTGTGCAGTCTGTCAATGGACAATGTTACTATCATACTTCCGGAAATATAAGTCCAACTGGAAAGCTTCTTGATATTTCATCGATAAAATAAATGGTTGTATAATGTAACTCAAGTCTCTCTCGAGTCAGTAATACCATTCCCATTTAATTTACCGGGCTTTAGATTATTCCTCCCAAGAGACAATACAGTAGTACAGACATATATGTTCTATCGTCTTAAATTGTTTACTATGCATTTTACAGAACGTATTTCCTATAAAACTTTGCATGACCTTATCAAACTCACTAATTAAGTACATAATGTATATGCATTTTAGTGTACTTTTACGATACTGGTAACTATTACTGTATTCTATAACAGAATTGATTATAATACTATCATTGCTGTTTACTATATCATCGCGGCCAGTTTGTATTTTTGGAGGAAGCCGGAGTGTTCAGAGAGATCCATAGACCTACTTCAGGACAACTCGCAATCCTAGTCAATAAGATCGGAGTCGAATGCAACTTACAATAATCACGGTTCGATGTAGATAAACTACTTGGATCACTCGGCCATCCAGGCCCCTGTTATCAAAGACTCTACATACATTTCATGTTATTAGAATACTTTAAGAAGATATTTATAAACGCGTGAAACCGATTTCATTGTACACAACACCTGTGTCTTGAATAACATTAAGTTAATGAAGTACACTCGATATTAAAAGATTGAACAGTCAAATACATATTAGAAAATTAATTGTTTTTAGCATTCTCAGATTTTATTATTCGCACCATTATGTAACTGATTTTCATAGAGTGTAGATCAATCTTTGATAAGGAAAACAGATGGCAGATTCTCAAAAGAGTAGTCTAAGTAGTTCTTCTGTAGTATCACTTGCCTGTTTACACTCAGGTTGTAACTGCATGTGACAGGTGCGTTCGACTCCAATCTTGAATGACTGGGATTGCCAGTTTTCCTTCCGAAGGTTGGTGATTTTCTCAGGGCACTCCTGCTTTCTTCACTTATAAAAACATAACAGCTACGATAAGTATGTTTTCATGCGTGATGGATGAGTTTTTATTTGATTATAGTAAACAAATGTTTCCATTATTCCAATTGAAAGTTACGCAAACGTTGATTGTACTACAATAGAAATTTGTAAATATATCTTTACAATACTTGTTGTAACTAAATGACCAAAAGGAACTTATATAATATTGCATCCTTTTGTGTCCGTCGTTCGTCGTAAGTCTTCTGTCCGTCGTTCGTTATATTTTATTTCCACAACTGAAACTACTGGAACACTAAAATCTCGTAAACTTTTATCTTTAAGTTTAATAATTTCAAAACTATTTCTGATGCCCTTCCGACCAAATAACACTACTGTCGTAACTAAAAGGAAAAATAGTACATAAAACCACAACTTACACGTACTATAATAAAGGTTATATATACGGCTTAATTAAACCACAACTTACACGTACTATATATGTTTTATATCTCTTATGGGAAATATAGCACATTTATGATTTACAATATGTAATGATGAACGGAGTGTGATACGAATAAGTGATACGAAAATATATTAATTTGATTGGCCTATCCTGCAATTTGTTACGAAATTGCGATATTTCAATTGGCTATTCGCTATGTCAATGGTGACTTTCAAAGGTCACATTAAGCACGTTGGCCACAGAGCTTTGTGATTTCTTCAGTAATATACATAACACTTGCATGTTTCACCTGAAAATATTCTTATTCAAATTTGAATCCGTTCCGAAGCGTTCAAAAATCTTGAAAACGTTTGATGCTAGCAGCAGTCTGTTTTCTTCACACAATACTCTCAATACCGTAGGCGGGTTTATATTTGAAAGGAAGCTTGCGGAATCGAAAATATTTCACCAGACAGAGATATTTTTGCCACCGTTTGAAGAGAAATAGGTTTAACAACTCGTGACAACTGGATGTGGCTTGATATCCAATTCTCATGCGTTATGAACCCTTCAAGTGACACATACATTAAAGTTTATACGTCAGTATACCATTTAACTTTGATACCATTTTATCATACCTGTTGGAAGAACAGTGTTGAAGGCTATTTAACAATACTGATTGTGCAGTCTGTCAATGGACAATGTTACTATCATACTTCCGGAAATATAAGTCCAACTGGAAAGCTTCTTGATATTTCATCGATAAAATAAATGGTTGTATAATGTAACTCAAGTCTCTCTCGAGTCAGTAATACCATTCCCATTTAATTTACCGGGCTTTAGATTATTCCTCCCAAGAGACAATACAGTAGTACAGACATATATGTTCTATCGTCTTAAATTGTTTACTATGCATTTTACAGAACGTATTTCCTATAAAACTTTGCATGACCTTATCAAACTCACTAATTAAGTACATAATGTATATGCATTTTAGTGTACTTTTACGATACTGGTAACTATTACTGTATTCTATAACAGAATTGATTATAATACTATCATTGCTGTTTACTATATCATCGCGGCCAGTTTGTATTTTTGGAGGAAGCCGGAGTGTTCAGAGAGATCCATAGACCTACTTCAGGACAACTCGCAATCCTAGTCAATAAGATCGGAGTCGAATGCAACTTACAATAATCACGGTTCGATGTAGATAAACTACTTGGATCACTCGGCCATCCAGGCCCCTGTTATCAAAGACTCTACATACATTTCATGTTATTAGAATACTTTAAGAAGATATTTATAAACGCGTGAAACCGATTTCATTGTACACAACACCTGTGTCTTGAATAACATTAAGTTAATGAAGTACACTCGATATTAAAAGATTGAACAGTCAAATACATATTAGAAAATTAATTGTTTTTAGCATTCTCAGATTTTATTATTCGCACCATTATGTAACTGATTTTCATAGAGTGTAGATCAATCTTTGATAAGGAAAACAGATGGCAGATTCTCAAAAGAGTAGTCTAAGTAGTTCTTCTGTAGTATCACTTGCCTGTTTACACTCAGGTTGTAACTGCACGTGACAGGTGCGTTCGACTCCAATCTTGAATGACTGGGATTGCCAGTTTTCCTTCCGAAGGTTGGTGATTTTCTCAGGGCACTCCTGCTTTCTTCACTTATAAAAAACATAACAGCTACGATAAAGCCAGGAGTGGCGTTAAATACCAACAATCAATCAACCAATATCTCCTTTGAATTTATATTACGTCATCTCCGAACTAAATATATTTGAATTAACAATTGTGAACATTTTAGATCTCTTTTACATTATTTTTGTTGTTTTCATACCTGGACTATACGAACAGAATGGACCTGTATATTGTGGACAATACGCCATTTTTTAACTTAACTATAAACAGTTGCCTTAGAGTGACCTTTTAATGAAATCAGGCATTCCCTTCGGCAACTTATTTGTAACTCTATATAAAGGAGAGTTCTAGCAACAGAAAATTCCTATCGTCTGTAAAAGTGAATCAATTTTGTTATCGAGAAGAACATGATTAAATCGTGTAAGGTGCTAATGCATAAGGAATCTCCCTAATATAGTATGACTTGAAGCTGTCCCCATCAAATTAGAATTAGATACTTGACCTTTGACCTTTGTAATATAAAGCTTTTGTTAACGGACTGTTAATCGTTTATAGGCACGTCAGTTTTGTAAATAATTCAGGAAAACTGTCTATTTCAATTCACACTTGAATGTATAGGGTTAATCTTCCAATTACTAGCTCGCTATAAAGTTTTATTAATGCAGAAAAATTCTTCGTCGTCGCCAAAGATGCGCTATATGGGTTTCTATTTCTATGAACTTGAAATTAAGGATGCAAGTGATTCAAGATGATTTGTTTCATTTTTCCTGATCTTGTCCTCAGACAAAAACGATTGAAATACAGTAGTTCTTAACTTGTTCTCACTTGAAGATTCGTAAAGGGTACTGCGGAAACCTATGTCTCACCTGTGATAGCTGCTGTCAGTGTAAAAGTGTAAGCTAGTTTATCAGTTAAATGCTGCATTTTTAAAAAAAGAAATAAACTTTATCATGACAAATAGAATCTGTCCAGTTTCATAGAAATCCATGAAAGTTAACAAATTTGTCATGTAAAAGAAGTTTATTCCAGACAGTCTGTAATTGCTAACTGCAAAAAATTAAATCGATCTATCAGTAAAATACTGAAAATGAAAAAAAAAATGTTTTCAAAAATTTTGCCTTTAGACATCATCTCTTAATCATAAAAAAAAGCTTCTACCAAAGTTTCATGAAATTTTATGAAGTTTTTTACTATTGCCAATGAGACAACTTTCTACCAGAGACCAAATGACATAGAAGTTAACAAATATAGGTCACCGTACGGCCTTCAACAATGAGCAAAACCCATACCGCACAGTAAGCTATAAAAGGCCCCGAAATAACAAATGTATTTTAACAATTCAGACGACAAAACTAACGGCCTGATTTATGCATAAAACAATAAACGAAAAACAAGTATGATATACAGCAACAAACGACAACCACTGAATTACAGGCTCCTATAACTCCTTTTATTAGTAACATACGGAAAAATGAAAAAAAAATCATATTTTTGCTCTGGATACTGTCTTTTAATTATAAACAAGCTTCTGTACAATTTAGGTAAAGTTCCATTGAGGTTTATTAAAGTTATTGGTGAATAAAAAACTTTAATCCTAGCCTGTATCTAAATGTTAATTGTTAAAAAAAGAAATAAGCTCATTTATCAGTAAAATAAGGAAAAATTAACCTAAACCTAAACACGAAAACGTTGACCAATGAACCATGAAATTGAAGCGAGTTTCAGATGTATCTTACAGACGCACGTACACACCATCATTCCATACTTCAAAAACTAAACGTTGATCACGGATCAATGAAATGTTGTCAATATCAAGTGAACCCTGTATGACGGACATGTATACCTTGCAATGATTCTATATACCAAATAAAGTTGTCCTTTTACTCATACTAACTGAGAAAATAACGTGATAAAAATTATTCAATTTTAAGTACCGTTGACCATAAAAATGAGGTCAAATAAAATAATCCTGAAGCAGAGGAACTAGTATGTTGTTGTTTGCATGTATTGTCCTGCTTTGTAATAGTCATAGATAGATATAAGAAGATGTGGTATGAGTGCATGTATATTAAATCTTGTTTTATGAAAATTGTGAATGTATGGAAGAAATATACACAATTGAATTACGTAAAATAAATTATATAGATATAGAAAGATGTGGTATTAATGCCAATGAGACAACTCTCCATCTAAGTCACAATTTGTAAAAGTAAACCATTATAGGTCAAAGTACGGCCTTCAACACGGAGCCTTGGCTCACACCGAACAGCAAATAAACTCATCATAGATACCAGGATTGAAATTTGGTATTTGCGCCAAACGCGCGTTTCGTCTACAAAAGACTCATCAGTGACGCTCGAATCAAAACAAGTTTAAAAGGCCAAATAAAGTACGAAGTGAAGAGCATTGCGAACCAAAAATTCCTGAAAGTTTTGCCAAATACAGCTAAGGTAATCTATTCCTGAGGTAGAAAAGCCTTAGTATTTCAAAAAATCAAAGTTTTGTTAACAGTTAATTTATAATTAAGATCATAGCAATGATAATTCATGTCAACACAGAAGTGCTTACTACTGGGCTATAAAGGGCCCCAAAAATGACTAGTGTAAAACCATCTAAACAGGAAAACCAGCGGTCTAATTTATATAAAAAACGAGAAACGAGAAACACTTATGAACCATATCAACAAACGACAACCACTGAACATCAGGTTAGTCTATTTTAAATCTATTGTTACTTTTTTTCAAGATTTTATTTTCAACAGCCCAGGCACACAAGTGTGCAACATAAGCAAACACAAAACAAAATTGTATACAACACACAGAAAGCAATATGATCTATAATGAACAATTTAAGGATATTCTCTACTCTGTTTCAAATTAAGAAGATTTTCAAAAGACTGTTATAAATTAATAGTATATAAATAAAGGAACTGAAAAAGCAGAAAAAAATGAAGGGGCCGTGTGCTTGTTTTCGAGATATAAGCCATTAAAAATTTGGCGGGAAATAATTCTCTGTCGACTTTTCACATAGGAACCTTTTTTTCTTTCAAAAATTATGTAAAAATAACAAGGATTTCATAGCATTTGCAAATATGACTTTTTAAACTATATGTAATAAAATTATGAAAAGAAAAGTAGGAATTAGTTGGGAAAATTGTTTAATGGCACTACATAGATAAAACCAGAGGATTCCGAATATCTGGCAATAATTCAAAAACAAGAGGAGTGAACATCCTTAAATGGTAAAAACATGGGGGATAGAGAGGATACAGGAGCCCAGGTTTAAAACAGTGGACTATTTTTTTTAATAAACAAAAAATATTTTGTAAGTAACTCTGTATGACATAGCATACCTCATATTTTAGCTTCACATGGATTATTTCATTAATATTTTTGGAATAAATCTTTTTCGGAGGTCCACTATCGTGTCATTTTGACAAATAAAAAGATAGTGGAACTCGTCTCCAACTAAACCAACTGAGCATTTTTCACATAATCGATTATTTTTGGGAATATTTCTCCAACGACCAGTTTCAATCGGAAATTTGAGATTTGATAAACTTAATTTAGTGATATATTTTCTTTGATGCAAGTTAAGTTGTAATAAATATGGTTCTATAATAAATTCTGTTTTGAATGATAGGTGGAACTGTTTGCCAATTCTGCATTCCACTTCTGAATAAACTGATCATGTAGTATCTGTTTTACATATAACTGTAGTCATTCAATGCTAACATGTTTAACCCCTCCACATTCTGTATGTACTTGTCCCAAGTCAGGAGCCTGTAATTCAGTGGTTGTCGTTTGTTGCTGTATGTATGTGCCTGTCCCAAGTCAGGAGCCTGTAATTCAGTGGTTGTCGTTTGTTGCTGTGTTACATATTTGTTTTTCGTTCATTATTTTGTACATAAATTAGGCCGTTAGTTTTCTCGTTTGAATTGTTTTACATTTGTCATTTCGGGGCCTTTTATAGATGACTATGCGGTAGGGACTTTGCTCATTGTTGAAGGCCGTACGGTGACCTATAGTTGTTAATTTCTGTGTCATTGGGTCTCTTGTGGAGAGTTGTCTCATTGGCAATCATACCACATCTTCTTTTTTTATATTTACATGTCTGAGAAAATAAAAACTGAGCCCAATTTCGTCAAAAGTAGACTTGATAAAATATATCCACTCATTTCCATGCGTATCGTCCGAAAACAATCTGAATAGTAAAGTGGCAAATTTGGACGATAGTTTGTTGGATGGTAAAAGACTATTCCAGTATGTTGATATTCTACATTTAATTGTCAAAGGAAAACGACACAGTTCTCCATACACTAAATAAGTTGGTGTGGTGGTTCGTACTTTTAGTATTCTCTTTAAAAATTGTATGTGTACCTTTTCAATATTATCATTTTTCTCAAAACCAACAATTTTACAAGAATAAAAAAAAAATAGGTGAGACCAAATGTGTCAAATATCTTCAACTGTAAATCTATAAGAATATTTATGTTCCTGATCTTGTAATAAACAGAATGTAATGCCTTCTGTGCTTGCTCAACTAACCTTTTCTTTCTGTTACTAATGTTTTTGAATATATTTTATCAATATTGTTTGAGTGTCGATAGATCTTAAGAAGTCTTATTATCAATAAAGTGTGTCAGCTAGTTTAATTTGACGTTGTCTTTGAACGAAATGAGCTTGAAACTAGATCTTCGGAACAAAAGAAGTCTGATTAAAACTTCTGTCAGCAAGGGAACATGATATTAATAAAGTAGTCTCTTTTGTGTTTAATCTCATCAGATTCTTGTAATGAAGATATTGTTGTCTTTCTTATTTGTCGCAAATGTGTCCGCCACATAAGTCAGATGCTACCAGTATTTTGTTATTGCAATCAACTCTCTCTTTACAATCACTCTGCACTGATGTATAATAATATATAGAGAAAGTGTTGACTTTAATATTTTCTTTGTTTTGTAAACGGAAACATGTTTATTTTATATAAATATATATCACTGCAAAGACTCATTCAAGGAGACAAACATATTTAATTGAAAAGGTCATTTGCCTTAGTTGAAGAAAAAACATATGTGATATGATGCAATTAACATACTACAAAGTCGAGGCAGATTTAAGGGAACTGAGTCCCCACTTATGCAGCTACATATAAGATTTATGCTTAGACGTTGTACATGTCCCACTCCAAACGTTGCCTAGTTTGCCCCTTCAAAATCCTAGATCCGCATCTGCAAAGCTATAAGAATTACGAATATATATAACAACATAAACGTTATATTATTCTTAGTGGTTTATAATTAAACAAAGATAATCATAGATGAAATTGAAATCTGAAATACATATTGATATATATATATATTGGCAGAAATTAATTTAATATTCGTGTTGAAGTTGCCTATTTATGACTCCATCACGGAGTCTATCCACTATACTAAATATCATTTTTATAGCTCATTTCATATATCCCTCCGACAATCACGAATTAAATGACTTAATTCGCAATCATTTGATATATCTCTACAAGGAACAAATACCCTATTATTTGAAGCATACCTAAAAATAAGGTGAAAAGTCGGTAAAACCATCGAAGTAGTATATTGACAATATAATACTCATACGGTATAACGTATCACAATGGCACCAGTGCACACCAACAGCATTGGAGTTAAATCAATGACTGATCGGCTCAGAGACCGGATTATGTATCCGGATATTATCTTGTGAACTATGCAAGTGTCAAGTGTCAGCGTACCTGTCTAGTACAAAGTTTGGTTCATATTTATTTCGACTTTAAAATGGAAGACTTTCGACTTTTGTTTGATGTTGATTGATATGATATTTCAAACTTTATAAAACTCAAAATACAAAGTAGCAACGTAATGATTGAAACGAACATGCATAGAAAAAAGTATTTAAACAATCGAATGTGAAATGGAAGATGAGTAATACTTCAATATAAACTTTACTAATGAAACTCCAAGAGTTAGGAGCTAAGTTCTTTTATAAATTGTATAGTATTATACAATATAAGGTCAACTTCAATCTAGCCATTCATCCATCCACACAGCCATCTATCAACAAAATGCAAATATTTTTGTTTTCAATTCTGGCTTTCTACTTATTGAATAAAGATTCCAAGCTTCTCTTGGTGTGTTCTCTACTACTCCATGGAAAACTCAAAGAAGTAATTAGTTGTCATCGCTGCAGAAATACAAAGGTCTAATTGACAGAAGTAGATTTACGCAATTATATAATTTTTTAAATTTCATTAAGGAGAAATCAAATTTATACAATAGCCCCACAAGATGGAAAATTGGAATTTCAGATATAACATAATCAACGCTATTTAATCCAATAATATTCAATGCAAACTAACAGATTAAATGCTCTAATATTTTGCTGAAGTTAGCATTTCTATGAAATGTATAGAATTTCGATTTGTTTGCTTTTTGTGTTATTTTTCTTTCAATGTCGTTTGTTTCAAGCTATTTATAGTTCTTTATTTAGTACATCTCTGAGTTTTGGAGACAGGAGTGATATATACTTGTCGGAAATTTCAAATCTTTTCGTCAGAAATACTGTGATAGGTGAAGGTTACTGGTATAACATCATATCTAGGAGATTATGATATATGTATGTCTGAAGTTTGAAATCATAAAGTCGGAGATGATATGACATAATTTGTGCCAGAATTTGAAATCTTGTTGTTTGTGGAAACTTTATGTATGTACGTCAGTCATGACTGGGACAGTTTTATATATCTAAGACAGTGGTTTTAAATCATAATATCAGAGGAAGTATGATATATGTATGTAAAACTGCTGTCAGCGACAGTTCGGTACATGCTTATCAAAACGTTTTAGACTTCTTGTAGCATATAGTTTTGATGTTTGTATGTCTGATTTTGATACCATTTTGAAACCATGTTGTCAGAGATAGTTTGTTATTTGCAATTTTGGTGTTGTTGGCTAGTATGATACCGGGTATTTTTATTGAAAAGATGAGAAATAGATTTATGTCGGGGATAGTCTGATATGTGCTTTAATCGTGAAAATTTTGAAATATTGGTCTCATGGATAGTCTGGGATATATATGTCAGAAGCTTGAAATTTGTTGTCGGTTTAGGTATAATTGCACCTGCAGGAATTCAATGAAATGGTACTTCACATCCAGGTTTTTACTCTAATACTATTTATAAAGTTAACAATTTTAGGAATTGTCCTTTAAATCTTCCTGTTTATTTCAATAAATCTATGACAAATGTTATATCAGTGTTCAGTCATTGATAAACATTAACTCACTAGTTTGTAGTTTGAAGCTATACTAAAACGTATCTTTTGTTATTTTTCTCTTTATGAAATTATATAAAGTTTGCTCTGAGCATTGAACACGATCGTGTCAACCTGTACTGTTTACGACGTAGCAGAATGAAACCGTCATTGCAATACATGTGGTGGGCGGCATGGTTTTATATCACCTGGCTTGGTACAGGAATTCTACGAAGAAAATAGTGGGATAAGGATCGTTTTATAGCTAGACAAACCTTCCACTTGTATGACAGTTGTTTATAGTTCCGTTATATTGACAAAATTGCGTGAGCAACCCATACAGGCATAATTGGTTAATTATAATTAATACCATAATATTGTTTATTTATTTTATATTTTTAACTAATGATTTTTTTATCTATCATATAAGAATAAGGAGATGAGATAACTATCCACCAAAGACCAAAGGACGAGGATGTGAACATTGAATTGCAGGTCACCGTATGGCCTTCAACAATGAGCAAAACTCAAACGGTATAGCTAAAAAGACGTAGGGATGTCAAATCTGAAATAATTTTAAAAAAGAAAACCAACGGCCTGATTTATACTAAAACACAATTATGACGAACGGTAACGAACCACAACAAATGAATAACAGTATAAAATGAAGAGATGTGGTATAATTACCATTGAGAAAACTATTTAACAGAGTCCAAATGGATTTACGCAACTTTAGGTCACCGTAATGCATTCAACATTGAACAAAACCCATACCGGATAGTCAGCAATAAGAGGCCCGCACATGACAAAACGTGAAACAACTCAAACGAAAAAACCAACGGCATGGTTAATGACAAAAAAAAAAAATAAACGAAAAACAAATATAACAGACAGTAACATCCACTGAATTACTGACTCCTGACTTGGGACAGGAACATACGTATAGAGTGTGGCGGGGTTAACATGTTTGTGAGTGCTCAATCGTTACCTAACATGAGACAGTCGGGTAACAGGACAATATAAGAACAAACGGTAACCATAAGTTTGAAATAGTTGACTCATTATATTAGTACAAAGCACAAAGCACAAATAAAACTAACTTAAAGATAAAAGACATAAAATACCGATCTAAGAGTAGTAATAGTAGCTAAAACTAGTTCAAAACCAATAACAGCTAAAAAATAAATTATGTTCTCCAAGACTAAAGGCTCCTGTGACAGGAACATATAGAATACAGTGGGTTAAACGTGTTTATGAGAGCTCAACCCTCTTCCCAACCTGGAACTGTTGTGTAAAAAAACTATATGAATACCGCTATTTCATGTACAGTGTCGTAATTTTTATTACGTCCTTTCTTTCTTTCACTTTTTTAAGTAAACTAATTGGAATCAGAAAGGGAGAGGGTAAACAAAAAGACAGTTTTAATACCATGTGCATGTCCCATGCAAGGAACCTCGTCAGTGGTTGCATTATGTCATATTTTACTGGTTTTTATTTTATTTTGGGTTTTCGTTTTAGGGGGGGGGGGTGTTGTTTTGAGAATTTAGGGGTATTATTTTTGATAGTTTCTATTTAATTTATTTTCAAGTTTCTTTGCCACAGGACAATTTAGAACATGCCGCCATATTGTAAGCCACAGGACAATTTAGAACATGCCGCCATATTGTAAGCCACAGGACAATTTAGAGCATGCCGCCATAAGACACTTGTTCATTTTTGAAGGCTGTGTTTATTTTTTTGTTATTTGTTTCGTTTGGTTGTTGTCAAATTGACGTATACTGCAAACACTATTTTGTTCATCTATACGACCTTCAGAAGTTTACAAGTCAGAAACGGTTTGATGTATATAATAAAATATCTGCTACAGGACGTCCAGTTACCAACAAACAATCATTTGGACTGGTAAATTTGACGAATCTTACAATTAATCAGCCAAATCTACTCGAAAATTGATCATATTTCGAACATGTTTACTTTCATTTTACAAAACCTATATGCAGTGTATGCCTTTTTTAACACTCGAATAAGATTTAGTTGGATTTCTATAGAAACATAAGTTTTACAAAATATGATCTGAGATTACGTCTTTGGTATCCTAAAAGATCCCTTCTTCAAAGATTTCGCATCATTTGATAAAACTTGAAAGATAAAATTTATTTTTCAGGAAATAATAGTGTCTGAAGTGCCAGTTATATGAGCAAGATGACCTTTATAAAACCAAAGTCTAGAAAATTATATTAGCCAATTTTTCCAAAAATAAACTATCGAAGTTACGTCTAATGCCCAACATATCTCCGAAATAGCATTTTCTTGATTTATTAAATAACTATCTGATTTTCCAAAGAAGTCAATACTTCCTATATATCATTTTTATATTCATTAATACTTGTTGCGTTGACATTAAAGTTGCTCTTTCTAAAATTACATTTTTGTAATAATATATGTAAGACTTCCCGTCAACATGACTTGGAAAAGTCGCAAATTATAGGTAGTTTATATATCGATAATTGGGTTATCCTAAATGTGTTGCGGCTGATTATGTTATCCTAAATACGCTAAGGTTTAAGTTTTAATTTTAATTAAGGACACCACATTAGTTGCTTCAAATTTTAACATAATGAAACAAAACAAGGCGGCTCTTGAAGGTCTTCAGAACTATCACCAATGCTGACTATTAATGAGGCTCTTGAAAGGTCAAAGAAACTTTCACTAATGTTGACTTGCCAAGAGTAACAAGTCTTGTACTTACTCTTCTTGTAATCTCGTATTTTGTTTTTGTTTTTGTTTTCTGTTTTTGTATTTTTTCTTTATAGAATTCATATTGCTCAATGAAAATTGTAGTTTTTTAACTGTTGTCTGTCTTTCTTCGACTTATAATTTCCTTATGTAAACCACGATCTGGTTAGATAGCTCTACCCTTTATAACGTCTTTTTCAAGATTTTCAGCAACTCTGAGGGACGTCCAATTTGCTGAAAACACAGTCACACCCGAATGTATTTTTTATTTTGACAGTCTATGAAAGAGTTCTGAGGGCAAAACGTAGAACTTGAGCATTGTCTTTAGAACTATTGATGTAAATTCAATTCACTTTCCTTTCAAGTGATCGATTTTTGATTGGTCTACACGAGAGGGTGACATTAAAAAAATTATCTCCCGCTGAGCAATCTGGCAATTCAACGTGAAGTATAATAAATTAAATCATGGATTCAGAAGACATCCTATATAGGGGAGAGTTTATGACTGTTGAAGGAACGTTTATGGCCCTTACTGGATCATATGAAAACAAAACGAAAAAGATAAAACATATTGCTAAATAAAAAGGGAGAACAGGAATCGACCAAAATACCACAGAGTACAACAGACAACACCAACATCCAACACGCGACTCCTACGGAATAAAACAGACAATGACATACAAACAGAAACCAAAACAACGAACAAAACATTGTCTAAATAGCCTGCGTTGGTACAAGCTACAAAATGTGGTGGGGTTGGGCTTAGTTTAATGCGAACATCCCCCTTTATATATATAGTTTGTCTAGACACAAATAATACCTAAAGGTACATTCAAAATCTGTGTTATATCCATATAGACGCATACTATTTTTATAATAACAAACGTTTTTATATTTCTAGTTTAATCAAACTTGGCAAGTTGTCATATGTGTAATCTAAGTTTAAGAGGAAGTCAATTTGATAGCGTCCAGATCAACAGTTAATCAAATATATTTGTGTAATAATCGAATTGTTGGAAGCTGAAGTGACACTTGGTGATTTGCTTCTGTTTTAATTCCTAGCACGATAGATCGATCTCTAACATGGCGGCACTGTGTAATTACTATGTCACAACAGCTAGTGTGCTACTTCCGCTTTCATGTAGTAATGAAATGAATTTCGGATAAAATGAATATCCGAGAAACAAGAAACGAAGTTATAAAAATTGGATTACATACAATTATATTCAAGAATTTTTGTATGCACATGAGTAATCGGAAAATAAATCTTGATAATAAGAGTCTTTGATAACGTTTGTAACTATGTAACGATTAAATCGAATAATATCAGGATATAAATCATGGCTGCACATGCAAGATAAGCAAGGATTTATTAAATACATAAATATTGGCTAGAGGTATAGGGGGAGGGTTGAGATCTAACAAAACACGTTTAACCCCGCCGCATTTTTGCGTCTGTCCCAAGTCAGTAGCCTCTGGCCTTTTTCAGTCTTGTATGTTTTTTAATTTTAGTTCATTTATATGTTTTGGAGTTTGGTGTGACGTCCATTTTCATTGAACTAGTACACATTTTTGTTTGGGGGCCGACTGGGGCCCGCCTTCGGGTGCGGGGTTTTCTCGCTGTGTTGAAGACCCGTTGGTGGCCTTCGGCTGTTTTCTGCTCTTTGGTCGGGTTGTTGTCTCTTTGACACGTTCCCCATTTCCATTCTCAATTTTATAAATACGAAATATTCTGAATAACTACGCTGCATATACACAATCGAACCGTGGTTTTGTCCTGAGTTCGTGATATTTAAACTATTTTCATTCCATTGTTCGTATGCGCGTACATGTGCATAGGATATTTTTCTGTGCTTTCTTTCTTATTAAGCATGACTTTGACAAAGAAAATGTCCAAGCATATGTTACAAACATTTGTATGTGAATATATTTAATAAGACGCAATGTTCTTTTTTATCAAATGATATGCGTAAAAAAACTTGTAACAACCAATATCAATGTACATGTTTATTGTATGTTTGCTCAAACCTGAACAGCTTGAAAATAAATAAGTGTAAGCTTTCAAGAAGCTAAACTGTCATTTCCAAATATTCTTTCTTTTTTAGTTCATAAGAAGTTTTTAATCGCATTTGATGTAAAATTAGGGACCTGTTAAAAATACTAGGCAATGATAAATAATTCAAAAAGTAATAGAACTTAACAAATATTTTGACATGTAACCGCTTTAATTAATGCACCTTTCACTATAAAAATATTTATCATTCCCCATAATTGTCTGATTGGACGATGATTTAAAATTATCTACTAAGATAATCTTAGTCAAATTATCTTCCTCTAAACCAATATGCATATTTTCTCTTGATTTTCTGTCCTGCATTTCATTTAAACAACCTAAATTAAAAGAAAGGAAAAAGAAACCAAGGGACAGTCAAAAACAATAAGTCGGAAGAAAAACGGATAGTACCAATGCCTATAGAAAAAGGAGAAAATGCCAAAACTAATGATTGAGCGACACAAACCCCACCAATCACCGGCGTTGGACTCATTTGCTCTGTAATGGTAAGCAACTTCTGTTCCACTAGTAGCACCGTCGTGTTTACTCGTAGCAAATAAAAATCTGATAATAAGTCGATGGAGGCACAATCAAGGAAAAGAGAATTGTGGCTAAGACAAGTGACACGGATATCCCATAACGGTCAATCAAATCAGGCTGACTACTTTAAAACTTTGAAGGATTGACTTAACCATTAAAATCCTTTGGAATAATAGCTTTCTTTTACGCAGCAACCCTCTATTAAGGAAATCATAAGAAAACGAAGAATTAAATACTGTATTAATTAAAAGAGATGTATATCCATATGTGACTGTTGGATACTGCTATATAGTAATTGAAAACTCAAAATCCGAAAATTGAAATCATTTGTTTTGTCATACAGTTTAGTTCTCAACCGAACCTCGTCGTCAATTTCTAGATGTTAGTTGAGAGGTGATTTCACCCTAAACAGGCTGCTTATCTGAAATTTTTATCAATGTTTGGAGATAATCACTACTTTTCTTGGTTTCATTTTTGTTTTAACTTTAATCTAGCAAACCCAGAAAATGCAAATACATAAGTTTATATTATCCCAAATATTCTTGTTTCAGAAGGAAGTTCCGGAAATGTAACCCCTGGATCTATTTCTGGTTTCCGTGACTCATCCTCGTCCTTTTCGTTTGCAAATGACGGGTTACCACCATTGCCATCACAAAGACAACGAAGAGCTTCAATGCAAGATGCCATTGATTTGAAGAAAATTGATGCTAAGTTGTATGATAGAAAGGTATTTATTGTGTAGAATATGCAAATTTTATATCTTTATTATTAGGTATACTAGTATTCGATATTAGAAATCTTTTTGAAATATGACAGAATTAAAAATGCAGAAAACTTCATTGGTATTACAAAATCTATGCTTGAAACAATCGATAACAGTTTTCATACATATGTCAAATATTTTGTTTATCAACCAACATTGCCGATGATAAAACATACTGCGGTATGGAATTTGCACATTGTCGAAGGTCGCAGAGTGACCTATAATTGCTAACATTTACGTCATTTGGTCTCTGGTGGATAGTTTTCTCATAGGCTCTTTATTTTATGCAGGTATAGATATGAAATAGGTAGTTTTATGACTTGTTTGCTGATACTTAGCTAAGGGAACGATCATTTGATATTCAGAGGTCGATTTTATCTGACGGAAAATTTATTTTCACTTTAGTACACACTTTCATATTGCATTTTTGGGGTTATATATTCATTTTCATTTTATTGTTTTTACCAGGCCATATTATACATTTTCAAAATCATTCTGCGCCTAGAATATTAATTCTAATGCAATTATTGTGTATCAATGGTTCTGATTGGATGACAATCAGCGTACAATTCTCTATCTACCTGTCTGTAACTAAGAGGCGCCGAAATTTTGAATTCCGGAATGTAATTGACATGTAATTTCTCCAATAATAATAATAGAGTTAACGCCACAGTACCCAAATTGCACCGAGTACCAAAATTGCAACCTATTTAGCAAAAATAGCAGCGGAAATCTTACAAGTTTTCTTAGAGACTAAACAATTTGTATTTTTATGATTTGACATTATGCACGTCTTTCAACATAGGTAAATATATTCAAATATACACAATACGTTCACAGTATATATCAACAGATGACGTATTCACTGGTAAAGTAAAATGTACGGAAACGTCGCCTAGCGACGTCCACAAAAAGTCATGTTTAAAAATGAGCCAAAAGATATGTTACAAGCATCTATTTCTTAAAAAATGAATAGTAAGCATGGACTAATGTTAAATTGTTCAAAATATGTGAAGAAATAAAACAAAACATCTGTTATTCGATTTTGAAGGCTGTGAATTTAAGTATGGATGCAATTCGCCGTTTCAGAATCTAATGCATTCTGGGTAATATTTTCAAAAGCGTACACCAAAACGGTGTGATTGGCTAACAACGTCCCAAACAATTGAAATTCAACCAATGACGTGACGTCGTTTTCATTTTGGGGTACGAACAATGAAATTACCCAGAATCCTTTAGATTCTGAAACGGCGAATTTGGGTACTCCTCATTACAGAATCATGGATCGTTTGGAGATCGGTTCAAACCCATTCTTCTATGATTCAATATGTATTCAAAATGTATTCAAAATTAAATTGGTTGAACCATATAGTGAATAATGATACATCTACAAAATAAACACAGAATGGAAACTTTTGTCTGGATCATAAATAAACGTAGGTGAAAAATTGTCAAAAAAGGTGCAATAACGTACTTAAGTTAGATAGGTTTGGATGAATTTAAATGATAATCTTACTTTATGTAAAAAAAATTACTTTTAACAAATTTTATCCTCGTTTATTTATGTTTCCTTGTTTTGATGACTTTCAGTTTCACAACCGTTTATATTCTTACGTTATTTTCAATGACGTCATATACACCGATTGACGTCGGGTAGCTCATTCTGAAAAAGCATATGACGCGGGAGTATGATTAGAAAAGTCCAAACAAATCATGACGTTGCCGATCAGCTGACATACAAATAATCATATTTTACCATGGGTGTGTACTGAAAGTGTTTGAAGAACGTCATATTAGAATTTCAATCTATTAATTACGTCCATTTAATGAATGGCTATTATTTATTTTGAATTTATTGAACCATAAAATTAATTTAATGGGTCAATAAATTCAAAATAAATTATTGCCATTCATTATAAATAAATATCTATCAAAAATCAGGCTCAATGAACTTTTTATATTATTTATATTTACAATAACAACGTACACACATGTTGGCGTATGAATACACAACGTCAGAGTGGGCGTGTCGCCATAAAATTGACAACATTGAAAATAAAAGTAATACTTTTAACCAATCAAAAGACAGTAAATACACCAAATTTATTTATTGTTAATTGTCCTGTAGATCATATGATTACCAGGTGGATATTTCATGATCGATGATGCAATGTTTCAAATCACATGTAAATATCATTTCAGTTTACGTTATTTTTTCATATAGTTAAGCCATCTGTTAATCGTCATGTATACTTAGGTTTCATGATAAATGAAAATTGGGTATGGAACAGATATATCATGTTATGGAGGGGTATTTGCGAAAAATACCAGTCAAGGGACTGTGAAATTCCCGAGCCGCTAGGCGAGGGAAATTTGGCCCCAAGACTTGTATTTTTAGCAAATACCCCTTCATAACATGATATATCTGTTTAATTACACCGAATAGATTTTGATTGAAACTCTCTGTACAGGTGAAGAGAATTTTTTTTTTTTACATGCAAGCTGTAATCCATAAACATGTTTATGCATAATTTTGAGGGTAAGTAGAGACTATCATAGTACCGCGGGAATTATACATGTACTTATACGCGTTAGCGCTGTCTTTCATTGTATCTATGTGTAAACGTCATTGTCATTCCATCATTAAATCGTTCATTTGTATAGACGTCGTTTTCCACTTTATATACACAACGCATTCTTCAATATACGATCACGAGATGCCGTGCAGTCGTGTTGTCTGACATTTTTGTTTACAGTTTTCGGATTACCTCTATCAATCAATATTGCTTAATCATGTTGCCTTAATAATCGGAATAAGGTGAGAAAGGTTCCGAATAATTTTGGCGGAAGAGGCTCGCGAGGGTAAGAAAGGAATATCCAAAATGGCAAATACCATAGAGGGGAATTTGAGGCATATTCACCGGCAGTGGTAAAAAACAGGCAAACTCGTTTGAAATGAGGAAAAAAAGTTAGAATATGCGAAAAATACACTGGCTACCAACCAATCAAAATCCGGCATTCTTATACAAGGTGTAAGTACGCTTGATATCAACTCGAGGTATTTTATTTCAGTATAATGATAAACTAACCTTTGCGATATCAAAATAATTACTCCGACTAGTTACTTTTTGTTTTGTAGAAAGATAACGTCGAGCTGGACGATTCTCGTATTTTATATTAATGTTCTACCATTTAGTTTTCTTTCTGTTCACATGTTAGTGCGTTTTCCTGTACAGTCCTAACATAATGAGATTTTTTTTTGCACAATCAGTGGTTTCAAAAAAATATCTCTCTTTTTTATTCTATTTTTTTAAATGACATAAAATAAACTCCGACGTAACTTTAAAGTGTGAATTACAATCTTTTTATACTCGTCAACTCCAAAGAAGCAATTGTCGCTATTTCATGAAGTTTGACCTGAGGACGCTAATCCGATTATTGTTAAATAAGATTGAACAATGATAATATATATTTTATTAAGAACACTTAGCGATTAATTTTGAATGAATGAATAATAGATTTTGTAAAGTGTTGCTTGTGGATAATGTAAAAATAAAATAACTATTACGTTTTATTTTTGGGGGCGACGATCAACAAAACATTTTTGCACATTATATAACGAAATGAATTATTACGGGGGAAATTTTGTAATAAACGTTAATTTCTCCTTGATGTTATTATAAATTAAACAACATATTCTAAGTTAAATTAAGCGTTTTGACTGCAGTCTTTCATTTCCCCTTAATGAAATGGAATATTTTGATACAATTACTGTTTTTCTCGATCGTAACCTTGGTTATATTTTCCTTCACACCTACACTTTGAAATCTTATTACTCGTTAATTCAAAGTGAACTTTGATGATGACTGATAAACATAATTCCTTAAACTCATATTTAAAACTTTAATATATACGATGGATGGTTAGGTCAACATGAGTACGTTTGATAGGAAATTCAATTACTTTTTATAAGAGAAAGTAAAACATTGGTAAAACGTAAAACTATTCATTTAGGAAGCTACTGCAATAAAAGTTTAAAAAGAAAACAAGGATAAGAATTGAACAAAACGTTAATTTGATATTGTTTCGAGTATGGAAGATCATTAGTTAGATTCAAGGTCGGGTAAAAAAGACTTTGAAATTGAAATATTCTGGAAATGTTCGTCAGGCAAGCAGTTCTAATTAGAAGAAAAAGAAACACTAAGACAAGTATTGACCTTGATGTTTAAAATGTTAGATGTTTAGTCTATCTTTGAAAAACTAACAATTAAAATAGGAAACGTATGTACTTTTTTTCCACGTTTTCACATGCAACTTTGACAAACCATTCAAATATCAATAATTCTACTCACTTGATATTAATTTTCTTGGGAAATGGAATCATATACTATTACTATTAAACACAAACATTGGGGGCATCACTGAACTAGAGGCTCGAAAGAGTCTGTGTCGCTATGTGTATCTCCAAAAAGGTTAAAAATTCTCATTTAAGGGCAATGATTTCTATAAGAAGTTAACTGTGTGAATTTAGGTTCATCGCGAGATTTATCAATCACTGCAAAGGTGTAGCGATAGAGCAAGAAAAGTAGATTGAAAACACACGGTGAAGGATAATGAAAATTTCAAAGTAGGAAAAGAAAAAGTAATGGTGGAAAGAAAATAAAAAACGTCGAAATAACTATAATGACATAAAATCGAAAAATTCTAAACAAAAAAGGAAATATTTGCCAACTACTAAAAAGAAAGATCCGCACTGTGTTTACTCTCTTTAACTCAAATTACAAGAATTATTTAGGAAATGTCAAATTTTAAGCCAAAAGAAAGAACTACAAGAAAGAGTTAAAACAGAATAGCATAAACCATAGCATGTGAGAACATAGATGCACACGGAAGCAAAATTTATTTCGCAAGTCAAAATTTATAATCAATGGGACAAGTAGCATGATCCTAAATTCCTGCTGACAGTCACGATAGTTATACAAATTTAGCGAACAATTTAATTCTGTCAATAGTCATTGTATGAATAAAGCATATTACATCACTCGTCACTTTAAACCTATTCTTTCCAACTGGACACACAAAAAAGCATAGACTATCTAACATAATAGAATTGAAACTGCTAAAAGCTATTTGTGGTATCATTCTTAATGTCTAAAATTGCATTAAGACATTGATCAAACTAAAGTTCTGTCGACTGGTGACCCATGATGAATCAATTATACGTTGGATTATGGAAATTTCCATGAAATAAAAGACGTGAAGAGAATCAGATATGTTACGATTCCTACTTTATTGCAAGCTGTTAACATCCGCATGATGAAAACATGAATGGGAAATTAGGTGTCATTGCGTACTGAATAATATCACGTTACGCTGACCATCTATGGAAAGAAATGACAGTTTTGTTGCACTTTTATAGCAATGCTGTATTGCTGAATAATTTTTAGAAATGCAATTGCCATAAAATCGTGAACAATGAACGAAGATTTGTTTACATCGTTTCCTTATATATTTTACAACATATTGTTCGTATGCATGGTAAACCGTCAAGACGTCCATAATCATGTTCAAATCAATACTGTCATATCATACTTTGCAGCAAAATCCGATTTTTTTTTTTTTTTTTCTTCGACAGTTCTACCTAAGCATAAAATAAAATATGGGTTTAAATCTTTTTGAATCGAGTGTCACTGATGAATCTTTTGTAGACGAAACGCGCGTCTGACGTACACAATGTTACACCTGGTATCTATGATGATTTTATTCATCAAACCTCAATGAGACAAAAAGAAGAGAGGCGAAAGATATTAAAGTGATATTCAATTCATAAGTCGAAAACAAACTGACAATGCCATAGCTAAAACCGACAAATGACAAAAAGACAAACAACAGCACCCAAAACACAACATAGATAACTAAAGACTGAGCAACACGAACGCCACCAAAATCTAGGGGTGATCTCAACAATTTAAAAACAGACGTCAAACAATCGGAATAGCTCATAGATATAAGAAGATGTGGTATGAGTGCCAATGAGACAACTCTCCATCCAAGTCAAAATTTATAAAAGTAAACCATTATAGGTCAAAGTACGGTCTTCAACACGGAGCCTTGGCTCACACCGAACAGTAAGCTATAAAGGGCCCCAAAAATTATAGTGTAAAACCATTCAAACGGGAAAACCAACGGTCTAATCTATATAAAAAACGAGAAACGAGAAACACTTATGAACCACATCAACAAACGACAACTACTGAACATCAGATTCCTGACTTAGGACAGGTGCAAACAAATGCAGCGGGTTTAAACGTTTTAATGGTACCAAACCTTCACCCTTTTTCTGAAACAATAGTGTAACATCACAACATAGAAAGACACACTATATACTATCATGCATGTTCACACTATACGGACTTCATTAACTGCTACAACAGAGATATGAGGGAAAATGAGTAAAATCGACACTACTTTACTTTTACAGTCAACCAATTTAGGATCAGGACACATATGTCTGTATCCCAATCCACTAGCGACAATTTTTTTACGGTTCTTAGATCTTTAGATACCAGGAAAAGCGCTTATTTTGTACGGTTCCCCATGCGATATTTTGACTAGCGAATATATCAAAAAGTTACCGATGACTGTTGAAATCTACGCCAACTCACAAATATTTTGTCAATAAAAAAAAAACAAAAGCAAGCATCTAGATCATTTCAGTTTCAGAGAACAAATGGTTCTGAGTGTATTTTTAAACAGTATAACTGTTATTCTCCTAGACATTGTCTTTCATGCCGGATGATGCATACATAGGCAGGAGTTGCTTCCCTTGTCGACAACCTGGTCTCGCTCCTTTTGAAAGGTTATGCCACAGATTTTGTATTTACCTTGTGTGTATCTTCTTAATGGATTTATGTGATTTTAACATCAGTTAACTACTGCTGCCTCAAAGTTAACTCAGATAACCAACATTCAACCTTTTACGATTGGCAAGAGCCTGTAATAACAATGAAAACAACGTTTTATCAATTGCGTGCGTTTTTCTAGATTTATCTTTATCAGGAACGTTTTTAAAAGTAGCTTATATTGTACTGCGAAGTTTTAAAATCTGATACCGGCGATGTGTTATGACAAAAACGTGAAGTACATGTACTTTATAACGTCCTGTCAATTCCCACGGTCATGCATACTACTACACATTTTTCATGTGATGAAGATCTGAATGCCAGAGTTTTACTATAAAATTACGATTCTTATTGGTTTTCCTCAAACAGGTCTGATAGAAATATAGATATGATTATTTTCAGGCATGCAATCAATTTTTAATTTTTATAAAAGTGTGTTTGAATGAAAATCTAATTTAACAAAGACATTTTTATGAATACCGGATTTGACAAAACAATTAGGCAGAAATCTTTGCTGCACACCATTCCTCTCCATTGCTGCGAATCATGCCTATCTGTTAGAAATGGAAATAACTTGTGTCGTGGAATTCTGCCTTTCACTATTCCTCTCTAATGCAAATGCTGTGAACCACTACTGTCTTCCAGAAAAGAAAAATAATTTATATGAAGGGATCTTTTCTTCTCCCTATTCCTCTGCTATTTTGCCAAACAATTTTTTTTCTGTCAAAATGGGAAATATCCCGAATTGTTGAAAACTCAAACTTATGTTATGACATTTTGTTTCATTATACATCATTTCATCTGTTAATTTATTCATTTGAATTGGGGTTGGAGATATAGATTGTAAAGTTGCACTGGATCTTAACATTCAATGGTACATTGAATTTATAGGTGTATATATAATGTGAGAATGGAAACGTGGAATGCTTCAAAGAGACAACAACCCGACCAAAGAGCAGAAAACAGCCCAAGGCCACCAATGGGTTTTCAACACAGCGAGAAAATCCTGCACCCGGAAGCGGGCTTCAGCTGGCCCTTAAACAATAGTGTATACTAGTTCAGCGAAAATGGACGTCACACTAAACTCCAAAACATATAAATGAACCAAAATTAAAAAAACATACAAGACTAACAAAGGCCAGAGGCTCCTGACTTTGGACAGGCGCAAAACTGCGGCGGGGTTTAACTTTTTTGTGAGATCTCAACCCACCCCCTATACCTCTAGCCAATGTGGAATAAACAAACACACAGCAATACGCACAGTAAAATTCAGTTTTAAAAGAAGTCCGAGTCCGATGTTAGAATAGATAACAGAAGAAACTAAGCAAAATGACAATAATCAAATAAATTAACAAAGGACTACTAGCAGTTACTGACATGCCAGCTCCAGACCTCAAGTAAACTGATTGAAAGATTATGTCTACATCATATGAAAATAAAGCATAATCCATCCCGTTAGGGGTTTAGTATCATACCATCATAAAATATATAACTGGTTTTAGAATAAATGTGTTTATTTCCGGTGCAAAGACCCCATGAGTGAATCAATATTAATTCCAAAAAATGCCTTCTTTAATGACCTGACAACAGTATCGTAACTATATCCCTTCTGAATAAGTCTGTTTAAAGGTTTGGTAAGCTTTTGAGGTAAATGGCGACATTTATGTGCTTTTTATAGAATATTATCATAAAAGATTGAATCTGAAATACCTGAACGTATAAGATGTCTGCACGTTGATCTATATTTTTTTTTTACTTATTTCCTTCTTATCGAAGATTTTGCATATATATAAACAATTTCATACAACAGTAAAGTAATTACACATTAATCAAAAACATTAGAGTTGAATGAGTTAAATGTCACATTTAAATTAGAGCGATTGAATCAGTTGAATGCCATATTTAAATGAACTATATTTTCTCTCTGAAAATAGATGTACTAAGAGTTTTCGATGTTTGAGAATATCATTTCATCTGCTTGTATATACGCCTACCTAATGCAAATATTAACAATTATAGTTAGGAGAAAAATCTTATAACACTTGAGAATGGTGGGATCTTGCAATCATGTTTTTGTCGAAATTTAAGTTTGACTCTTTTATTTTTGGGACGTTGGTGTCCGTCTTTCTACGACTTAAGGTTTTGAATTGCCACTCTTTATCTTAATTATAATAATAATATATATAATATCTTAATTCTTTAACTTCAATTTGACCACAGATTCAGACAGTTTGTATTACATTGAAACATTTTAAGGATATTATTTTATTTTATATGTTCCACTACCTTATAAATCATTTTGATTTAACATAATTGCAGTAATGTTTCAGTGTCTTTGCATTGTGGAAACTTGCTTTCAATCTGACAAAGTCCTTGCGCATAATTAAATCAATATTACTAGGAGAATGTAAGTGTGTTCTTAAATTTCGTTCCTCGTAGATGATTTAGTACCGATCCTTGTTTGAAGTAATTGCACGTTCATTCGAACATTTTTCTTTGGTGATATCGACTTTGTATAATAAGCAAATAAAATATCCTGTTGACAACACCTGATACCGCTAAACAATGTGTGTTGTTTGTCTACTTACACATTATACTTATTAACTGTAAGATTATGTTTTGCTTGAGTTCATGCCCCCACTAATATCTTTATATGGATATTAAAAAAACGAGAAAAAAACTCAAAATTTATATATCAACAACTGTTGCATCAATAGTAAAATTACAAATTATTTGATGCTATTTAAATGAATGGCGTTTTGATTCACAAGCCAGGATACAATTACACAACACCTATCAGAAGCATTGCAAGCATTATCAGACAGAGGTTTGTCTTGTAAACCCCACTGATAAGAATAATTAAGTTTAAACATGCAATAATTTCATTTTAAAAGCTAATAAATTCTAAAATAAGATAAATAGTTTTGACACATGCCTTTATTATTCAAACTCATGAGTTGGTTATTGAGTAATCAGTAAGCTTTAATAATTATAATGTGTATTCATAGAAGGCAATTGGGTGTGTGTCTGTCCTAAGTCAGGAGCTTGTAATCTGTGTATTCTTTTCTTTCATTTTTGCTTTGTCTATATGCCATTTTGTTTTTCTTTGTTGACATATTTGTTTGTTTATGTAGTGATTAAAATTATAACACAACGTTGACTGCTGTACCCCTATTTTTGACATTTTTACCTATTATGTCTGTTTGTTTTGTTCACACATTGTTGTCAATATAATGGAATTTTATGCGACTGTCATACAAGTGAAAGGTTTAGCTAGCTATAAAACCAGGTTTAATCCACCATTTTCTACATAAGGAAATGCCTGTACCAAGTCAGGAATATGGCAGTTGTTTTCCATTCGTTTGATGTGTTTGAGCTTTTGATTTTGCCTTTTGATAAAGGACTTTCCGTTTTGAATTTTCCTTGGAGTTCAGTATTTTTGTTATTTTACTTTTTAGTTGTTGCTGTCTTTCATATTTGTTTTTTTTTCATTTATAATGTGCAGTATAAACCAGGGCGTTAGTTTTCTCTTTTGAATTGTTTCACATTTTGTTATGTGAAGTATACATCAGGCCGTTAGTTTTCTCTTTTGAATTGTTTCACATTTTGTTATGTCTAATGCCTTCTATAGCCTACCTTTTTCAACTGATTTTTATAGTTTGTTCTTATGTTGTGCTGTTACACCACTGTTCCAGGTTAGGGGAGGGATGAGCTCTCACAAACATGTTCAACCCCGCCACATTCTTTATGTGAGGAGCCTGTAGTTCAGTGGTTGTCGTTGGTTGACGTCTGTCATATTTATTTTTCGTAAATTGTTTTGTTATAAATTAGACCGTTAGTTTTCTCAATTGAATTGTTTCATCTTTTTCATATCGGGGCCTTTTATAGCCGACTATACGGTATGGTTTTTTCTCATTGTTGAAGGCCGTACGGTTGCCTATAATTGCTAACATCCATTTTATTTGAACTTTGGTGGATAGTTGTCTACATCTCCTTATTTTTATATGGATGCAGGTTGCTTATTATTGAAGGCTGTACGATAACCTATATTTTATTAGTTGTGCTCGGGAATCAAAACAGTTTGAATCACAAATCAGTTTCGAAGATGAACAGCATTGAAAACCAAAAAGTCTTTATAGTAGTGCTAAATCTGGATGATGCTATCCATAGATGTATACAGCTTGATACATTATCAGCTATCTATGTAGATGGTAGAAACACCCTTAGTATTTCGATATATTTGAACATTTTAGAACCATGAATTTATAAAAAAAATTACTGGATCAATGATATAACTTTTCGACACAGAAGTAATGACTACTGAGTCGGGGACGAGACTGCCACCAGCTGTGGCATAGACAAGATAAGTTAATAGGAGTAAATTGGTAAATAGATCAGTTATCCGTTGAGGATTAGTCTGTAGTTTTTCATGTAACGTTTTTGTACTGTTGTTTGTCTTTTTCGTCGTTTTTAGTTCTCATGGCATTGTCAGTTTGTTTTCGACTTATGAGTTTGAATATCTCTTCGGCAGCTTTTGCCTCGCTTGTATTTCAGGTGAATTGGTATGATCAAAGTTACTTTCCTGTTTGTTTTTCTCGATGCATGGGCACAAACTAAACCGTAATATTTGATTTCTTCTTTAGTAGCAGAGATGATGCTGCACGTTGAGGAAGAAAAAATACTTGCGCTACTTGATAAACAAGGAACTTCGTATTTTTTGTGTAATGTTTTACGGATGTATTATTTCTATTTTTCAGGCAATGTCAGATTTTACGTCCGTCCATTTACTTTTTCTCCTTTTCCTATAAACATTGAATTATAATGAATATAATATTTTTCATGAGCACATTTTTGTTTTCAGCAACTGTGTAGACAACATTCATTAACAAGTAACGAAGAAGAAAATCTCGGTGCAATAAATTGTAGTCTACAGTACAACAAAGAGACTCACCTGTTGTCTGTTAATATAATTCAAGCAGAAGATCTCGTGGCATGTGACGTCATTACCGGTACCTCGAACCCATATTGTAAAGTATCATTATTACCAGACCATAAAAGTCAACTTCAAACCAGAGTCCACAAGAAAACCTTGGCGCCAAAATTTGATGAGGAGTTTATATTTGACATATCTCCATCAAAACTACCAAACTGTTATCTAGAAATTTTAGTTCTAAACTATGATCAATTTTCCACACATGATTGTATTGGTCAAGTCAAAATTGCCTTACTGGACAGTTTGAATTTAACAGATAAAGTGGTAATGTGGAAAGGAATTTCTCCATATCAAGAAGAAGGGAACAAAACTGTGAGTATGAAGAAATAAAATATATTTTGACACCATCCTTAAAATTCATTTCTATCTGAAATGGAAATATCATTTTGTTAGTCTTATATGTCTTCTTTTGTTTAATTGGTAATTATTTCACAACTGCTACAATGAGTATATACAAAAAGATGACTTAAAATTACTTTATTTTCTATATCTGTGACAGCCTTAAGCTGAAAGAAAATTAAAAATGTCAATGCGATATTTCTATTGGATTTTAAATACATTGAGGAAACCTAAATAAATGTCAAACTACTTGGAACAAAACCATTAAAAGGGGGTGATTAATGTCAACCGATTGAAACAAAACCATCAACACGGAGATAAATTAATGTCAAACAAATTGAAAAAGGGCCTAAAAAATTAATAGGCTCGAAACAAAACCACCAAAAAGGCCCTAACAATTATTAGAAGGTTTGGAACAAAACCACCAAAAAGGCCCTAACAATCATTAAAAGGCTCGGAACAAAACCACCAAAAAGGCCCTAACAATCATTAGAAGGTTTGGAACAAAACCACCAAAAAGGCCCTAACAATCATTAGAAGGCTCGGAACAAAACCACCAAAAAGGGCCTAACAATCATTAGAAGGTTTGGAACAAAACCACCAAAAAGGCATTAACAATTATTAAAAGCCTTGGAACAAAACAACCGAAAGGGCCTAACAATTAGTAAAAGGCTCGGAACAAAACCACCAAAAAGGCCCTAACAATCATTAGAAGGTTTGGAACAAAACCACCAAAAAGGCATTAACAATTATTAAAAGCCTTGGAACAAAACAACCGAAAGGGCCTAACAATTAGTAAAAGGCTCGGAACAAAACCACCAAAAAGGCCCTAACAATCATTAGAAGGTTCGGAACAAAACCATCAAAAAGGCATTAACATTTATTAAAAGCCTTGGAACAAAACAACCGAAAGGGCCTAACAATTAGTAAAAGGCTCGGAACAAAACCACCAAAAAGGCCCTAACAATCATTAGAAGGTTCGGAACAAAACCATCAAAAAGGCATTAACATTTATTAAAAGCCTTGGAACAAAACAACCGAAAGGGCCTAACAATTAGTAAAAGGCTCGGAACAAAACCACCAAAAGGGCCTAACAATCATTAGAAGGTTCGGAACAAAACCATCAAAAAGGCATTAACATTTATTAAAAGCCTTGGAACAAAACAACCGAAAGGGCCTAACAATTAGTAAAAGGCTCGGAACAAAACCACCAAAAAGGGCCTTACAATTATTAAAAGCCTTGGAACAAAACCACCAAAAGGGCCTAACAATTAGTAAAAGGCTCGGAACAAAACCACCAGAAAGGGCCTAACAATCATTAGAAGGTTCGGAACAAAACAACCAAAAGCCCTTATCAATTATTAAAAGCCTTGGAACAAAACCACCAAAAAAGACTTAAACAAAAATCCCTCTTGTGCTGACTTGTTGAATATAACATTTATTTGCTATTTAGAATCACATAATTCATAAACTGGTAATATTCTTGAACTGTATCTTTTAAATAATGTTTCGAGTGTCCATTAGAAGATTTATCGACGCAATGATTAAAATAAATTACAACATTCCTTCGTAAACATTGTGTCGTAAATCCTTACCCAAGTCATCGTCCCTCAGCTGAAGTAATTTTATACATTTTTTCAGAAAGATGTTGGTGAAATAATGTTTTCCTTGAGTTATCTTTCAAGTGCAGAAAGGTTAACTGTTGTTGTGATGAAAGCGAGGAATTTAAAACTGGCAGCAGACGAAAGTAAACTTTTAGGTACGTTATATCAAAGTCAATGAAACAAAGATGATGTTGACTTACTACACACTTTAATTACTAGTATTAAGATTTAACACGTTGTGCTATCTTAATTTAATGACTTCTTATGCCGTGCATGTTTTTAATCGGACAATGATTCTTGTGTGGTATCGTGGTATCGCGCGCACATATTTCCGTTGATACAATATTCCTGCACATGCTTTCAATATGGCGATTTAACTATAAGGGGTGTATGTATATCCTAATGTCTAACAAATCTCCAGAAATGTAATGAGACGACTGAAATTTTCACTTCACAAATTACACGGTTGCGATCACGAATTGGACTACTGTGTCTGAGATTCTAAATCAGAAATAGACATTTACTGTCATCGATCCCATAAGCGTTACGTTTTTATGCCCCATTTATGGGAATTATGTTTTCTGGTCTGTGCGTCCGTCCGTCTGTTCGTCCGTTCGTCCCGCTTCAAGGTTAAAGTTTTTGGTCGAGGTAGTTTTTGATGAAGTTGAAGTCCAATCAACTTGAAACTTAGAATACATGTTTCTTATGATATGATCTTTCTAATTTTAATGCCAAATTAGAGATTTTCCCCCATTTTCACGGTCCACTGAACATAGAAAATGATAGTGCGGATGGGGCATCCGTGTACTGGGGACACATTCTTGTTTGCTTTGTTTTGACATGGCTTTGGAATAGTATGAAGTATGACGCATGCACAGGAGACATCATTTACTTCATTTTAATTTCATGCAAAATATTATTGACTGTGCACTCCTGTATTCATGTTTATACCTATTCTTATAATTTTCAACTAAATAAAATCGGTTACCTAATATTATGCTTTCTTGATAAGTGTGTACAGAACGTAATTAAATTTTTGCTTTTCTTCCAGCTCTATCAACATTATTCTTTGTTTAAGAAATTCATCACATAAAGCTTCTGTCATTTTCTTTTTGTGTTTTTATAGTAGTCATTGAATGCTCAGCAATGAAGAAGAGTATTAAGCAAGTTTATCTTAAAGCGCTGACAGAAATTGTTAGTTGAATTTTGAAAGATCGATGTTATATAATTTCTTACACCAAAACCTGATTTTCTGTCAGCTAATCTAGAATATTTAATAAACATGTAAAATCATGTAACTGTTGACATTTCTGCAGTTTTACTTTGATTTTATTTTCATCCACATCTAACTAGTAGTTGAACATGCCCTAATTAACCATACCATGACATAGTTACAAATTATCCTTGTATAAAAATGATGATTCATGAGTCAGATTTGTAAATTAAGCCTCAGAATTAGAATGTTTACAAATGTTTAGAAATTATCGTAATATTCTTGATAAATCAAATCAATGAGCTCCACGGTGATCTCACAGTAACATGCACGCCTCGAGTGTAGGAGGTTGTGGGTTCAGTCCCTGGCCGGGTCAAACAACATTCTTTAAAATTTGCATTTACTGCTTATGTGCTACACAAGCGGCATTTAATGCGTAAGATCACTGATTGTTTGGGTATTAAAGAGTCAGAATAATAGGTCCAAGTAGGATGACATGTCATCTTGCGGACTGAAACCTTGTGAAGTAGCACGTTAAAAATCTGGCGAAGCGTGTTGATATTATAAAAAGGGTTAATATTCATATTACATTAACATGTCATCTTCCTGATAAAGTTATGAAAATGACATAACCGTTAATTTTAATTGTAAGATTTGGGGATTCCAAAATTATTGAAGTTTATTCCAGACCACGTGTCCACTAAAATGGGTATCACACGTTTATATCTCGTGACTCATCAGTGAAAGTATTATCATGTCTAGTAATTGAATTGACAGTTAGGGTACAAGTATGACATGGAATCAGACTTTTGAATATTAGTTAGTGACAAATGCACTAATTACTGCCTAATAGAAATTGTAGAGATTTTATGGACAGGGGTTTATTGCAGACGACTCGTATTGTTAATTGACAGGGATTTATTTACAGACACTTTGTATTGTTTCGATACAAATGCATTAACTGTTGAAATTTTGGATGACAACTTTATTTTTTTAAATAACATTGAAATGATTTTTTTTGTTTGTTTTTTTTCAAAATGACAGTGACCTCAAAGTGCTTATGTAAATTAAATGATATCAGTTTTATTCTTGGTAAAGATTTGAAATGTTGAGATATGTATAGAATAAGAATAAGAACATTTTATTTCCAATTAAAGGGCCCTATAAAGAGCTTTCATGACATTACATACAAGTACATAAGATTAGACATAAATTAGAGACATATAAGAAAACAACATCGTTCAATACTATTAAAAATGCTATAAAAGGCCAGGACAGAACCAGATAATACAATTTACATCTTTAAAATATACCATTTAAAATCATATACCACTCAAAATATGTATATTTGTGGCTAATTTGCAATTATTATATTTGAACTTCTCCTTATCTCTAGATTTTTAGATAAATACTTTCCTAAACATTTATACACATTTAAATTTTCTTGTGTAAATAGCCATGAAAACTTTGAAAAATTGTCTAAAGATTGAAAATTATTACAAGTTAGAGAAATTTCAGTAAAAAACTCATTTCTGTTATCAATATATAGTGGACATTCAGTTACAAAGTGTATCTCATCTTCAACTTTATTTAATGTACAGTATAAACATTTTCTCAGTGTTCTATTCACATAAATATTCGCATATCTATCAGTCTCAATCCTTAATGGATGAGCGCTTATTCTAATTTTACAGATTGATTGCCTTAACCTGAAATCTTTTAGATCCAAATATTTTTCAAAACAAAACAGAGTTTTAAAGGAAAAATAGGTATTAAGTTTACCTTGATCTGATTGTAAAACTTTATTTCTATTTTCCTTCCAGAAATGGAGATAGTTTTTATATAGCTTATCTTTGATAAATTTTGTGAAAGAGTAGATACTGGTTTTTAAATTACATGTTTGTATGCCCAGCTTTTTTAAAATACAGTCTATGCTTGAGAACCATGTATTCACTTTATTATTGTGAAGTTCTTTACTACATAAATATGCATCATATAATAACATGTTCTTAGAATTATCGAGTCGATGATAATATTTTAACATTGCTAATATAATATAAAAATACATTGGGTATCTCCCTAGTTCAGAAGTCACAGCAAGATTACTGGATTACTGTATATGATTTAATTTGTACCACAAAAACAAAAAAGAATCTGATTAGATCCCACAATATCACCTATGCAGAGGAAAGATATTTTTTTAAAATAAAAATATTGATCTTTTCCCGTTTTCCCCGTCCGTCCGTTTGTTTATTGTTTTTTCGTGCGTCCGTGTGCTTTTCGTGTGTCCAACTCCTTTGTTAAGTTTACATAGAATCTTTAGTATATAATTGCATTGGGAAACTTTTATTTTATTTGTTTATCCAAATTGTTTTTGGGATTTCCTACATGGTAGACATCTTGTTCACGCAACTCTTTCTGAAATTTTTTTTTTTCAATGAAACTTTCATTAACTTATTCTTACTTAATGAAATTTTGCATCTCCGATCCAAATACGTTTGGGTTTTAACTCAACAAGTCATGAAGTTTTCTTAATCCACACAAACGGAAGAGATGTATGTATATATGAGTTCTGTTCACAATTTTTCTAGTTTATTTTTATTTTTTGGCAGATCCTTATGTAAAAGTATCAATCTTATGTGACGGAAAAAGAATTAAAAAGAAAAAGACATCGACAGTGCACGTGACACATGAACCAATTTGGAACGAAGCTCTTGTTTTTAATATTGGAAAGGAACTATTAAAAAGACTTTCGGCAGAATTTCAAATATTTCATGACAATACAATTGGAAACGATGAACTGGTAGGCAGAATGAAAATTGGCTACGATACACAGGGTGATGGGAAGATTCATTGGAACGATTTGATGGCAGGTAACAGTGCCGTTCCTCGTTGGCACGAGCTTCAAGAATGACAGCAATATCCGGTTCTGTTATTTTGGGTTTCTATTGTGATAAATAAATAATCCTTATATTAGTCATACGCTTACTTCAGTGAACGAATGGTAATCATTGTAAGAACTACCACAGTCAGTAGAAGAGAGTTGTTCCGTAAACTAAACTTTTCTGTATTATACAATCATATTTGGTATTCATTCAGTCTATTTTTTTCGTTAAGTAATTATACAAAATATATATAGATACCAGCAAAAAAATCCTGTACCCAAAATATTTAACTATATATAGAGTTTCTTTGGTTACCATATTTTGCTTAAATTCGATCATTTGTTGAAATATGCTGACCTTCATTTACAGAACTATATGGGCATGTAGCTTCTTACTCTGCTATATTTTGAAACATAAAGTTTCAAATAAAATTGAGAATGGAAATGGGAATGTGTCAAAGAGACAACAACCCGACCACAGAACAGACAACAACAGAAGGTCACCAATAGGTCTTCAATGCAGCGAGAAATTCCGCACCCGGAGGCGTCCTTAAGCTGGCCCTAAACAATTATATATACTAGTTCAGTGATAATGGACGTCATACTAAACTCAAATTATACACAAGAAACTAAAAGTAAAATAATACAAGACTAACAAAGGCCAGAGGCTCTGACTTGGGACAGGCGCAAAAATGCGGCGGGGTTAAACATGTTTATGAGATCTCAACCTCCCCTATACCTCTAGCCAATGTAGAAAAGTAAACGCATAACAATACGCACATTAAAAGTCAGTTAAAGAGAAGTCCGAGTCCGATGTCAGAAGATGTAACAAAAGAAAATAAACAAAATGACAATAATACATAAATAACAACAGACTACTAGCAGTTAACTGACATGCCAGCTCCAGACCTCAATTAAACTGATTGAAAGATTATGTCTTCATCATATGAATATCAGGCACAATCCCTCCCGTTAGGGTTTAGTATCATACCATCATAAAATATATGAGAAGAGCATAACCCGTGTCATGCCAACAACTGGTTTTAAATAAATGTGTTTAGTTCCGATGCAAAGACCCTATAAGTGAATCAATATTAAAGCCAAAATATGCAATCTTTAATGACCTGACAACAGTATCGTAACTATATCCCTTCTTAATAAGTCTATTTAAAGGTTTTGTTAGCTTCTGAGGTGAATACTGACATTTTAGTGCTTTATAAAGAATATTACCATAAAAGATTGGATGTGAAATACCTGAACGTATAAGAAGTCTGCATGTTGAGCTATATTTACGAATGATGTCCTTGTACCGATGATAAAATTTAGTAAATGTTTTGACTAGTTTGTGATATCGAAAACCCTGGTGTAATAATTTTCTGTAATACATAAATTTCTTTCGTTAAAATCTGAAACGTTGTTACATACACGAGCGAATCGTACAAGTTGAGATATATAAACACCGTAAGATGGTGACAAGGAACGTCACCATCTAAAATGGATAATTAACGATAGGAAATGAAAATCATCTCTTTTATCATAAATTTTGTATTAAGCTTTCCGTTAATGATATAGATATCAAGATCGAGGAAAGGGCAGTGGTCATTGTTAGTATTAGCTTTATTTAAAGTAAGTTCAACAGGATAAATTTCTTTAGTATACATACTGAAGTCGTCATTATTGAGAGCCAATATATCATCCAAATATCTAAAAGTATTATTAAATTTTTGTATCAGATGTCGCTTTATGATTATATGTTTATAGCCTATGTATAAAAATAAGGAAATGTGGTGTGATTGCCAATGAGACAACTATCCACCAAATTTAAAATTAAATGGATGAAAGCAATTATAGGCAACCGTACGGCCTTCAACAATGAGAAAAACCCATACCGTATAGTCGGCTATAAAAGGTCCCGACATGAAAAAGATGAAACAGTTCAATTGAGAAAACTAACGGCCTAATTTATACCAAAACAATTTACGAAAAACAAACATGACAGACATGAACCAACGACAACCACTGAACTATAGACTCCTGACTTGGGACAGGCACATGAAGAATGTGGCGGGGTTAAACATGTTTGTGATATGTTTATACTTTAATAGTCCATTTTGCTTATATACATATTCAAAAATGAAATATTAGAAATCCCAAATTATTATGTGGTATTTGATTTTATATCCCATATTTTTTAAATGAGAAATCTGGCAATTATCGCAATTTTTTTTTTTACATTTATAAAGTTTAAAAGTTTCCTGTTTTGTCGCTATAGTAAACATTTATCTTACAATCCGTCCTTTCTTTAAAAAAAGATAGATATGATAATTTCAAAATGCATATGAAATGCAGATGTCATTTTCGCAGTCCCTTTGGAATCTACATTGAATTATAAAAGTGAACATAACATAACTTAACAACGTAATTAAAAAAATCAGATTATTGATATATCTTTTTTTAATTTATAGAACGAAGACAGACTATATTTAAGCTCAATCTACGGTGGTTTTTATCGTTAATTGTAATCCTTATTTTTTGTTATTTTCTAATTAGCTCATTTCTTAGGCTATGAAGTGACTTTTTGAATGCCCTCCAACAACTTCGATGAAGTTCTTTTGATTAATTTTGTCTTTTCCCATTTGCCAATATTATCACAAAAAAGTATTTTGTGGATACAAAATTTCAAACTTACAAAAATAACTGTCAACCGGTCTTTAGAGTTTAAAACGTGCTTTTATTTGTTAAATAATTAAAAAAAACCGCTCTAAATCTATCTAGCTGACACTAAAGATGCAGGTCAACGAGTTCCAAATGCATACAAGGTTTCATAAACATTTGAAATACAACCCACTTATGTATACTTCGCCTCAAAATCTAACTATAAAAATTGAATGCGTCTCTCCGTAGTTTAATTTTGCACATCATGCAAAATGTGCTAAATGCCGACTACAAAAAACAGAATTCAATTCCTAATAAGACAGACCTCCTCTCTAAAGGCGTAGCTGGTAAGATTGCTATTTACTGTATCGCTACATTAATATTCACTGATGTGACAAGTAATCTCCGTGGTAATGTGATTATATCAAAAGAGTTCCTCTAATGTGACAATTCATAAAAATAATTCCATTTCAAAAGAACGACTGGCCGTAAAATGACCTAGCTACAGCCCATTATTTAGCTGAAGTGCCAACTTTCAGCTACATTCAAGAATGTATTTGTATAATGCAATGATTAAGTAAAACTTGTATCAATCTGGTGTCTTCTATTAGCAGTTAATAAAGACAGACATTTATTAAAGGTTTCTTCCTTCTGTTCAGCTTGCTTTTATATGGTGTTGGCCTTTATCATATACATTTACAAAACACTAAAGTGATATGTCAGCAGTCTAATCATAGACTGTCGAATAACCAATTTAGGACCCGTGCAAGATATCTAAATAATGTGATATGCTTATTGTGTTGATGCTCTTACTAGAACATTCTTGTCATAAAATTTTGCTATTTTTCCTAATTTCAATATTCATTTTAAACATTTTCTTTTCTTTTTTGGCCTAGTCCTATGTATACTTATAGATTTCCTTAAATATGGAATTAATTTTTATTTAACAGTTGTAATGTTTTGAATATTAAATGGCAGTTTTATTGATTGTATGTATTATGTATATATTCGTATAGAGATAATCTTGTCAACATTATCATATTTTTAATTTGTTTACCAGTACATTATAAACATAGTAAAGGTTAATTGCAAGCTTAAACAAATCTAAACTAAAATATATTGCTGATAAATAAAAACACGTCATAAATTCAATTTCCGAAGTAGAGACTCAAAATGCACGCGTAGATCTTCTACGCAAAATAAAAAAATGAACACTTTATAAATTCCGTGAATCCGAAGCACTTTCTGTATATACCTTTGTGAGCAACGTTCAAATCCGAATATTTAAAAGCCAATGATGTATAAGAACCGAAACATTTGAACAGCTTAAGCTAGTTTAGGCATTTTTTTTTATCATAAAACTAGCATTTTGTTGTTAATCTCTGTCCAGTGTGTGTCATATGCGCTTAATTATTAATTGCATCTTAATTTGGCGAGGAAGTTAATTATGTGTATACGGTGTATGTTGAATGAAAAGCCTGTTTCAGAGATTATTGTACATTTTGTTGATCTATATACCACACCGTATTACCGGCTATCACTACAATATGATATGCCTTCTTAATGGTCATTGCTAGATGTCGGGTACATCAGATTTTTGTTTGTTGATCTTTATACCACACCGTATTACCGGCTATCAGTACAATAGGATATGTCTTCTCAATTGTCATTGCTAGATGTCGGGTACATCAGATTTTTGTTTGTTGATCTTTATACCACACCGTATTACCGGCTATCACTACAATAGGATATGTCTTCTCAATTGTCATTGCTAGATGTCGGGTACATCAGATTTTTGTCTGCTAATCATATGGATTTTGCAATCGTGTGCAGTAGATTTTGATCTGTGTACATCCGATTGCTGGTAATAGGATGTCTATAAAATGAATGACTTATAAATTTTCCTTGTTATATTGGAGAAATAAAATTTTACAATTCAACATTTGAACGTTTTAATGTGTTTTATTCATTATCATTTATATAAAGACTTTCGTCATGTTTTAGTCGACTGAATGTACCCATCCAAATGACACACATTTTTACTTTTTTGATTCGAGCGTCACTGATGAGTCTGTTTCAGACGAAACGCGCGTCTGGTGTACAAAATTTCAATCCTGGTATCTATGATGAGTTTATTCTATGATCTCTTAGTTTATGAAACGTGAAGGATCATTCGAGGTATTCAAGATTTGAAATTCGATCAATATCTAAATCGCATTGTCGAAACCAAATTTTTCGAAATATACTATCAGACGAATGAAATAAAATGTATTTCAACAAACAGGCGTCCTTTTCATACGCCTGTCGAAGACGGAAGTATATAGATTTTACCACGGCATCGAGTGTGATACAGTGTTACTACATTCGAGATAGCTAAATTTTCAAATTCAAAAAGCGAGGCTTGTATTGTTTGATGTTCCAGAGTAACGGGCCTTTAACTGTCAGATTAAATTAATGTTTGCACATGTTATATCATAATTTGAGTATGCTTGGCTTGATTCTAGAAATTGGTGAAAGTAAAATAAGTATTCGATTTTGAAAAAAACTATGACTTGTCATTCCCGATTTATGAGACTTTAATTATCGGATTAATAAAAGGCAATTTTACATGTCTAGGTTATGTTTGGGTCAAATTACTACAAACTGAACACGCTGTTAGGATTGGCGAATGTAGAATCGCTTTTGATTTTGAAATTTTCTGGTTTCGTAGAGTTGAGGAACTTTCAACAATCATAGTCGATGCAATATTTATACCCTAAGGATATCTTTATGCAAGATTTTCTATAGAGCCATTTTACTTACCTTCTAGAGTACTCCATTTTATTCTCGCAAAAATTATAATACGCACAAAAAGTTATATCATACGCTCATGGCGCAGCTGCTTTTTATTTTGCCATCTTTGACAGTTCAAACTGTTATTTGTATGCCCTTTTGGATCTTATGCTCTCAAACGTTTTTTTATATTTTGACCTTCTTCCAGAGTGTAGGTTTGTAGCGTACCTCAAGTTATTCCAGAAAAACACGATGTGCGCTCGAAAATCACATCATTTGGTTTTGTTTTTAAAAATGGTTTAGGACAGAAAGTACCCAGCCAAGAATGCTGAAAAAGAGAAAATAAATAATCGAAGTCTAGAGAACCACAAAGAATCTAACCTGACAAATTAAAAGGAACGAATCAAATGTACGGGCAAACCAATAAACACATTTACTCGCATCGAACACTAAAAACTAAAGCTTTGGTCAATCCGACTAATACAGTTAATCGACAGGTTCTATGTGTTCCTTTAGGCACAAATTGCATTTGTTTAATAGAAGACCTGTATCGTTTGAATCACAGTTTTTTGGAAACTTAATAAAGATCCGTCTAAAATCCATTGAAAAGCAAATAACACTTATTACATTTCATGCGTCCGAAGCGCTTTTCTTAATTTACATTCACCAGGAACAATCTTTTCTGGATATTTCAAAGTTCCGCACGGGAAATTATATAAATAGGCAACAGTAGTTTAACGATGTTCAATTCTCATAAATTGATGAAGAAGACAAGGTGAGTCGACAGGGTCAGCGTCTCTGCTATGCATGCATCACCCGCCATGCGAAAAAAGTATAACAAAACTACGGAACTCTAAGGCAAATTCGAAAAAAGGGAAGTCCATAAAAACTGACAATACCAAACGATATTAATCAACGGAACAAGTGAAAAACAACTGCCAGATTCCACACTCAATCCACATTCAATCAAAATACCACATTTGGGAATATGACACAATCGGTAAAAATTACAGATTAGACGACTAATCTGGTATTTAAAGATCTTAGACTGCAAAACCGTGTCGCAAGTAAGCTGACACACAGACATGTCGTATCGGTCAACAATTTCGTGATGAGGACCGTAAAACTTATGTAGTGTCTATTTCATTGGTTCTTCACCATAACTCTTTTGGAGTGTTTGTGTAAGAAGCACACCAATACTTATAAAGGCCGTATAGTGTGAACATGCACGAGCTTAACGTATCAATTGAGGTGTGTAAATGCCATACGACGGGACAGGTATGTTTGATACTGCTTACAATTGATAAATTGACAATTGGAAAGTTCTAATCATCACGTTTCTTGTAGATTCTGGTTTGAAATAGTTCATTTGTGTCAATATCGAGGTAAAGACCAAGATAAGAAGCAGACCTTAGTTTCGTTAGTATCCTTAATCTCAAGTCCACTAGGATATATGATTTGTCTTTGATTAATAAAAACATAACTAAATATAGAATGTTTTACATCCTGTCGATATTAATATGTACTTATATTTTGGCATTGCAGAAGGGTTTTCTGTGACTGTTTGCGACGTCTTTACACTAAATCCATTGGATGTGTACTGATTGATACTTTAGTCTGGAAGAACATGATTCATTCATAAGTTGTTTTTGGCTTTGAACGAGCTTTCAGTAAATGCGAGTACTCTAAGATCGCTACTTTTTGTCTTTTAACTTAATGTTAGTTGATTATTGTCTTTCGTGCCGATTAAATAAATCGATTCAATTCCAACTGATATTTACAGTTTGTTCTTATGTTATGCTGTTACACCATTGTCCTAGGTTAGATAGATGGTTGAGCGTTCAAATAAAAATGAAATTGAGAATGGAAATGAGGAATGTGTCAAAGAGACAACAACCCGACCAAAGAGCAGAAAACAGCCTAAGGCCACCAATTGGTCTTCAACACAGCGAGAAAATCCCGCACCCGGAAGCCGGCTTCAACTAGCCCCTAAACAAAAATGTGTACTAGTTCAGTGAAAATGGACGTCACACTAAACTCCAAAACATATAAATCAACTAAAATTAAAAAACATACTACAAGACTAACAAAGGCCAGAGGCTCCTGACTTTGGACAGCCGCAAAAATGCGGCGGGGGTTAAACATTTTTTGTGAGATCTCAACCCTCCCCCTATACCTCTAGCCAATGTAAAATAAACAAACACACAGCAATACGCACAGTAAAATTCAGTTTAAAAGAAGTCCGAGTCCGATGTCAGAATAGGTAACAAAAGAAACTAAGCAAAATGACAATGATACATAAATTAACAAAGGACTACTAGCAGTTACTGACATGCCAGCTCCAGACCTCAATTAAATTGATGGAAAGATTGTGTCTTCATCATATGAAAATCAAGCACAATTCCTCCCGTTACGGGTTTAGTATCATACCATCATAAAATATATGAGAAGAACATAACCCGTATCATGCCAACAACTGGTTTTAGAATAAATGTGTTTATTTCCGATGCAAAGACCCTATGAGTGAATCAATATTAATCCCAAAACATGCCATCTTTAATGACCTGACAATAGTATCGTAACTATATCCCTTCTGAATAAGTCTGTTTAAAAGTTTGGTTAGCTTTTGAGGTGAATGACGACATTTTTTTGATTTGTATAGAATATTACCATAAAAGATTGGATGTGAAATACCTGAACGTATAAGATGTCTGCATGTTGATTTATATTTACGAATGATGTCCTTGTACTGATGATAAAATTTAGTAAATATTTTGACTAGTTTGTGATATGAAAAACCCTGGTGCAATAATTTTCGGTAATACAGAGATTTCTTTCGTTAAAATCAAATACGTTGTTACATACACGAGCGAATCAAACAAGTTGAGATATATATACACCATAAGATGGTGTATAGGGAACGTCACCATCTAAAAATGGATAGTTAACAATAGGAAATGAAAAATCATCTCTCTTATCGTAAATTGTGGTATTAAGCTTCCCGTTAAAGATATAGATATCAAGATCAAGGAAAGGGCAGTGTTCATTGTTACTATTAGCTTTATTTAAAGTCAGTTCAGCAGGATAAATCTCTTTAGTGTACACACTGAAGTCGTCATTATTGAGAGCCAATATATCATCCAAATATCTAAAAGTGTTATTAATTTTTTGTATCGGATGTTGTTTCGATGGGTCCTTGCTGATTTTAGTCATAAATTGTCACTCATAACAATACAGAAACAGGTCCGCAATAAGTGGTGCACAGTTAGTCTCCATTGGAATTCCGATAACTTGACGATATACGGAATCTCCATAGCGAACAAAAATGTTTTTTAGTAAAACATGTTTAGCCCTGCAATATTCTGTATGCGCCTGTTCCAAGTCTTACCTGTAATAAAGTGGTTATCGTTGGTTGCTGTCTGTTTTATCTGTTTTTCGTTTATTGTTTTGTCATATCTCGAGACTTTAGTTTTTGTTTCAATGGTATAACATTTTTTCATGTCAGTGCCTTTTAGAGCTGACTATACGGTATGGGATTTGGTCATGGTTGAAGACCGTACGGTGTCCTATACTTGCTTAAATTCATGCTAAAATTCAAAAGCATTACAAAGAGAAGGGTATGGGGCCTTCAAATACTGCTTTCGACAGAAGATATAAAACAACTAAATAAATGAACAAATTATCCATTAGAAGCAGTCCGAGAGCACTGAAAATTAATCAGTCATTTTTAGTTAACCTGTGTATCAAGTTTATTCATATTTATTATTAGGAGATTTACTGCAAATTAATGGACAAACTTTCGCAGCTCTTATGAATCTTTACCAACTGCTAGAATATGTGGACCTGCATCAGAACATTTAAAAATCATATTTGTATTTTTTTACTTCTAGACATATATAGATTATAAACATCAGAAGGTTGCGTTAACTTTTGTTTCTATGTTTTCAGATATGACGTAAACACTCGACAGATTTGTAATGCATAACCAAAGTTGGTGACTCAAATAAATTTGGTATCAATAAAGCTGAAATATCAGTAGCAAGAACATACCATGTTGACGTACCAAGGCCACTGATACAACGATAATTCATAAATTCGTGGAAAAAAACTGTCATATGCATCCAATAAGCAAATGGTTTATAAACTGACATCAGCGTTTTCCATTGCATCGCATATTATTTTCTATTTCATAAACGATGATCCCGACTTTTATTTGATATAAATTTTGTGTGTTGTGTGCATGGAGTGATGTGAAAATGGAGTACGACAAAGCACATAAGTACATAGCTGTAAGGTTTTTTCTCCTCTTTGTTGTTTTATAGATATTGGCAAAAGAATCTTGTGTAGACAATACCGAACTCCAAGTCACATAATACTACATATAATATATTTGTTTTAGAATGGCTGAATCCATCAGAGTTGGCGTCTGGTGGTCTAGTAGCCGATTTTGCTGGTTGCTTTTCAATGTGTTTGTTTTTCTTTGACATTATCAAGCTATTGTCGATAATGTTAATTCGTTAATCGTGTTATTCATTTTACTTCAATTGGCCTTTTTACTTCTTTGATCCGAGCGTCACTGATGAGACTTTTGAAGACAAAACGCGCGTTTGGCATACCAAATTTTAATCCGATTATCTATGATGAGTTAATTCATACTTGTAATGTCCAAATTAATCCATTAAAAAAATGGCCAAGCAAAAAGTAAAACAACAAAAATATCGAACTCCAAACAACATTATATAGCCATTGTGTATCATATTACACCGGATATTGCCGGTAGTGTATAATTTTCAGCTACGGATTGATAAAGAACCCCGCTAACCAAATTGAAATGGCAATAGGTTATATTCCTTAAATCGTCATGTATATACACGCGTTCGTGTCTTTTGTAGACCAAATGTTGACCTCTTCATATCTTTTTCTATTCTTATGTTTTGCAGGGTGGGCGTTTGGTTGCTGTTTCATTGACATTTACCCCACAGCTCCATTTGTTCATATTCTGTTAACTCTTTCCGCTCAGTACTCTTACCACTGTTTACAACTCCAAAAGACATAAATTCTGGGGGAATGACGCCGTAATACAGCTGACTCGTTTTATTTGTTTTCAATAGATATAAGAAGATGTGGTATGAGTGCCAATGAGACAACTCTCCATCCAAGTCAAAATTTATAAATGTAAACCATTATAGGTCAAAGTACGGTCTTCAACACGGAGCCTAGGCTCACACCGAACAGTAAGCTATAAAGGGCCCCAAAAATTACTAGTGTAAAACCATTCAAACGGGAAAACAAATGTCCATCAATTAATTTCCCATTAAAACAATAAACAGTAACATTGTAACGACTTCGCACCAAATGTGTATACGGCACTATTCTTATTCACAACACGTTCTGTCTGATTATGTGATTAAATGTAATCGATTACAAAATGGTCTGATGTCAGAACAATTGATAATAGGGAATTAATCACTTTCAGACTTCAGTGGAGTGCTTACATTTTAGCATGTTTAGTCTTGAGGATTACTTGAAAACGAAATAATTCTATTCACGAACAATCCCGGACAGTTTTTTTTTTTTTTTTTTTTTCTTTTTGTGTCAAAAGATCGATTATAGCATCTAGGTTAATGTAGTTAACTCGATCTTGAATTACCTAATAAAGACATTATCCGAATAAAAAACTAATGAAGAAGACAATCAAAATCCGTAAGTTCTAATGATATTAAAAGATCAGTAAGAACTATTCATTACACCTGACACAGATACAATGCAGAACTGAGAAACAGAAGAAACAATAAACTTTTTGAGATTAATCTTTTTATAATACCAAGTTCACTGTGTCTGAACTAACCCGACTCATTAGTATTTAATATCCAGTACGAGGACGGATCATTTTTAGACAGATAAAAGGTGCGATTTCTGTTTCTGTTTCTTATTTGTTATTTGTATAAAATTTTAGAAATATATATTCACATATTACTATTTTCGATTGAGAGATATCATATTTTCTACAACCATTCTTGATAATAATGGAGAAAATATTAAAAACGCACGGCAAAATGATAAATAGAGTGACCCTTACCTCGAATCTTTAATTTTTCATTTAATTGCACACATTGCACGAAAAGAAATGTATAAAGGACACGGTTTTGTTTCATTTAAAAACACAAATTTATGAACTCGGATCTTAACATTTTCCGTGGAGAGAAATTCAATATTTTTTTTATTTTGAAACAAACCTGTCGAGTTAAGATTTATTTTCCAGAGGAGTTTTTCGAAACAGGGAGTGAAACATATTTTGCGTTTTCAAAATACGTTCATTATATTTATTTGCACTTATCTACAAACTAAGTTGTAGTGGAATACAAACACTTGATATCACTGACATTTATGTTGTAAACATTTAATAGTCAGTATATATGTAATGGCGATTGCATCTAGCCTGTTTAGTAAATGCTCGATTGGAGCTAATATCTGCAGTCACAAAAATACCAATGTGAAATTACAGATTAAATATGATCATCAAATTCACATACATCCAGTTTCGCGGATGTTTTTTCTCGTTTCTTATAAAATTTTAGTATACGAAATAGTTAGAAAATAAACCTGACCAACGTCATTAAAATGTAAACCATATGTCAATGTACGATAGTCATTATGCTATTGAAAGATAAAAGAACTATGTATTTTTCTTATATTTATAAAATGTTCTACGTTTGATTTTCCGTAGGGGTAAGAGGATTTTTCAACGCATGATTATTGTCAATCAGTGCACCACATGAAAATTCATTTTCAAGGGCAATTTTCTGTGCATATATATTTTGAATCGTTTACTTGCTTTATTATGTTCAACATGTTGTGGTTAGAATATTCATTTTCAAACGATCATAGGAAAGGTAACACTCCTTAATCGCTCCTAAGATAGAGTTGAACATTTACTTACTTAACCATCCTGTGGTCAAAGCAAATTAAATGGACGTCCTCTAAATTTTAAGGATGTACATACACTATCATAGTTTGAACATTACATTCTACAGAACTCATTTTGACAAAAACATTTAGACTTCAGAGAACTTAATTGCTTTACACTCTTTATTTGTTTATATATTGCCATTAAGTGTATTCAAAATTGATATTTTTTTCCAATAAAGCAGGAATTCAAGTGTTTACGGATTCAAATAAATAGTCAATTGCCCCTTACAGAAGTTGTCCTTGAGCTCATGTCTGACATCAGATTTCAATTTACACAATACTCATATGCATTATTCTCAATCACAAAACCAGGTCCTGCTTTGTGAATTTGTTTTTTTAACGAAACCGGGTCGTTCCCATTAACAAAACTGGACCGATTTTGACAGACCCATTTCTGTCGTTCAGTGTATAGAAATATAAATAAATCTCCATGTATTTATCTTTCTTTCCGTACATTTCTTGTTGTTCCCTTTTGCGCAGTTCAATGAAAAGGTTAACAAATATCGAGGTAAGCGTCACTCCATTCATCATTTTGCTGTGCATTTTTATTTATTTCTCCATTGATCTAGAACGATTGTAGAAAATATTAAATCCCACAATCGGAAAGATTTTGTGTATTTACATTGTACAATTTCATTCAATTATATATATAAAAATAAGAAGATGTGGTATAATTGCCAATGAGACAACTCTCCACAAGAGACCAAATGACACAGAAATTAACAACTATAGATCACCGTACGGCCTTCAACAATCAGCAAAACCCATCAGCATAGTCAGCTATAAAAGGCCCCGAAATGTCTGTAAATGATCCGTCACTCGAAACATTTTTTGCCGGGGTAGTTTAGACATAGTGAAGTTATAGGGTTAGAGTTTGTACCTCCTCTGAAAAATCAATGTAATCTTTATCATCCTACATCAACGCTTTATGGTGATACACCTTTGAAAAGAATATATTTTCTTTATTGCTTTTACTATGAATATTACTATATATCGTCTGTCGTCAATTTAAATAAAAGTCCGCATGTTTGATCCGACCTTAGGGTACTTAAATTTATGTTTCTTCAATGATTTTCTGAGATATATAACAATAAACAAAAAAGAAATTTCAATAGTTCTACTGTTTCTGCTCTTTGAGCTTCACTATACACTCGTTTTAAAATAACAATATGTTATATGTTCTCTTCATGATTTTTGGAGAAAAAAACTATTTCACGTCACCAGTACTTTTAAGTCTATTCAAACCAAATTATAATACATGAATACTGTTGAAAAAATCAATTAATTTCAGGAGAGCATGGCTTGCCCCAAAGCGCTTTTTAAAATAGCACTCTAACACTGTTCAACTTCGATTCGATATAATATTAAATTATTTGGCATGCTGTAGACATGTCTAGTTAATCAGATTTTTAGAGGTTTAGTGTACAACCCTACGGCATAGTGACACATTGAATTCCTGACTAAAAAAAATTTACGAATGATAACTGCACGAATATTTTAAACAATGCCGCAAAGCTATTACATTTTGTAATTCGGTGTATTTAGTAACACCTGCCATCAGTGTCATATTTTTGATGTCACTGCTTTTATCCAGGTTTCATTTAAATATCGGTTATGTAAGATTCTTTTAATTTATAAATACGTTTCAGCGGCTCTACATTTTTGTCAAAGAAATCCTTATCGTTTAAGTGATAACTTAAATGTTAATTCATGTAGTTACTACAAACATCTGTATAAGCAAATTTTATAGGTTTGTGATTTGAACAATCAAAACAGTGTGTATCTCTTATCAAAACGTCGTTTACAAAACATTATTCACAAATTCAATGATTATTTAATTTTTCACATTCAATATTAATTTCATTTTTCAATTTCAATTTTTTTTTTTTTTTTTTTATTTTTCATTCTTCTATTTTGTTATCAATTTATCTGGTTATTGATTGCTTTTATCTTAACTCGATACGCTAAGATACTACTTTAAATGGAATATTTGAGAAGAAAATATCATATTCCACACGATGAACGAGGTCATATTCTAAACAATAAATGAAATGCTGAGACAAACTCCGATAGATACCAGGCTTATTATTTTGTACACCAGAAGCGCGTTTAATCTAGATAAGACTCTTCAATGATGCTCGAATAAAAAAAGGTAAAAGGTCAAATAAAGTACGAAGTTGAAGAGCATTGTTAAGAGCAATTCTCTGTAACCACCAAAGAAATTCTAATAGGTAGATATAAGAAGATGTGGTATGAGTGCCAATGAGACAACTCTCCATCCAAGTCAAAATTTATAAATGTAAACCATTATAGGTCAAAGTACGGTCTTCAACACGGAGCCTAGGCTCACACCGAACAGTAAGCTATAAAGGGCCCCAAAAATTACTAGTGTAAAACCATTCAAACGGGAAAACCAACGGTCTAATCTATATAAAAACGAGAAACGAGAAACACTTATGAACCACATCAACAAACGACAACTACTGAACAAAAGGGTCTTGCACACATGGTCTCAGATTTTGATGAAACTTTTATATAATAGCCAGTACCATACCTAAAGGCAATAACAGGTAACAATTTGTTCTGGAATATTCTGGTTGCCATGGAAACCACATAGGTTGAGTTTAGCAATAAAAGGTCATATTTTAACTCTTGAAAAGGGAAAAACCGACATTTTGCACTGTTTAGTACTTGATTTATGTATAACATATCCTTTTTTTCTGAATAATATAATATAACTGACCTTTAAGCTGTTTGAAATTCACATATGTTTTACATTTACCATTATCAGTTATTTTGCTACCAGCTAGTAAAGATATACTCAAATGGCAAATTTGGATTTCAGTGAAAAATGCGTAAATACAGGATATTCAACAGGATTATTTTCTTAAATGCAGCGTCTCCTAGTAAAATGTGAGGTATATTTAGAAACAAACTATATAGGTCTTTCGGAATATAAAATAAAATCAATGGGCAAATAATTGCAAAAAATATTATTAATGAATGAAAAACACAAGATTTTCAAATTCCGTAAATTGTATTTTTCTACAAGTCAATAATGATCCAAGTAATTTACATATTTAAACAATACAAACATGGCATTAAATTCCTTACAATTTAACAAAATTAATCAGTTAAATTTTTCAGTCCAGAAAAATATTTTTGTTAAACAGTCAAGGGTGTAACTTAAATAAGTTATTAGAGGAAAATAACATACATGCGCTATTACAGATACTTTCATGAGTTTTCTACTCATTTTCTTCTTAATCTGTAGTAACATATGTTTATTATCAGTTAAATGTATCATAAAAAAATTATTTTCAGTGGGCACTTGGGAATTCTTGAAACTTGCGCAGTAACTTAATACATAACCTTGAAAACATTTTTGATCAACCATGGTAAATCAATGAGACAAGGCTTTTAAGTGATAACCTTAGCTGTAATAACTAGGCTTAGTTATTACAGGCATGCAACTTATTATATGAGACACTTGGGAATGACTTGGAAGCTTGCGCAGAACCTCATTACATGCTCTGATCATTATTTATTACAATAAATTTTAATACATTGTGATATATGTCTGAGAAAGGGCTTTGAAGAGATGTACAGAAGCTGTAATAACACCCTTTAGTTATTGCAGGCAGATTTTTTCTGTAATAACATAGGTGTACTGTGCATGATTGGCAAACTGTGGACTGTTATATCTTTCTTAAGTTAAGTATACATAAAGAAAATTATAATATCAAAAGAACTTGTATACAATTTAACAAAATAAAGGATGCATATTGCCCCTTTGAAACATGTAACATACATGTATTTAAAAAATTGAAGGAATAGACAACCTGGGACCAAAAGACTGTATTATTCATGTAAGTCCCATGTGCGACAAATAGTCATTAAATAAATAAATAAATAAACTGTACAAAAAAAACCTTCACTTTGTAAAGGCAAAGAATAAACTGAGTCATGCTATTGTTTTAGAAACAACAGTTTGTAATGGCATTGTAAAAAATGAGTTTATGCTATTTTTTTAGAGTTACATTTTGCAGTGGCATCGTATGAATTGGGTTCTATACTACTGTTTTAGAAACTTCTCTTTTTAATGATTTTTTCCCTTTCTGCGTTCTGGGTTTTATTTTAAGAACTATAATAGACAGAGATATACTTTCAGTAAAACAGATCAAGTAGAAAGAGTTAAAATACGTTGACATTAAAGAAATTGTCATTAATTTTTTTGTCGTTCTTGAAAACTTTAAGGTAAAGAGATGCAATATACAGGTTAATATGCTTAAAGATAAGATTTACCAATGGGTTGATATTGCTGAAATTGTGAATCAACTTTCTTTAACAGTTATTGCCCGAAAAGAATTTTTTTAGCTAAATTTTGAGATTTTACCGTTAGCTTAAAACCTATAATAAATAAGGAGAAAATGTGAACACCAAGATAAAATCTACATGAAAAAAAAAGTAAATTTTGCAGAACACACATTTATCTATGTATTTAAGAAGGATTTTTTTTTTTTTTTTATTATCCACAGAATACAAAAATAGCAATTGAGCGTATTCAGAGTAGTTCTATTAGCTAAGGAAGGACCATTCTATATTTTGTGATGGGGATAAGGGATGCTGAATCAAATGAATGTGATGGTGTCTAGAACTGAATATCATTGCCAAAGACATGCTGAAAATGAATTTTCTGTATATTTAGATGCGCATACGATTTGATAAAAGAAATAGGTGTGTACACGACGGAAAATATTTTTTTAGACGAAAAAAATTAAATAAGTAGTCCAGCCTTATAAAGGGTAAAAATGATTATTCTGTCCACGCAAAACATTTTGCTCAAAAGCCCAACACTAAACAAAGAAAAAAATGGTCGTTCTATAAGCATCTTTGCTCGTCTCGCATTGTTTTTGTAGATTTAGAAGATCAATCTTAAATATAACATTTGGTCTCTTGTGGAGAGTTGTCTCATTTGCAATTATACTACATCTTATTTTTGTATTTGGATTTGTAATCAAACCCTTATTTTTTTCAACCTTGAAATTCAATTTTCTATATAATTAACTGTTCTGGATTATGAATGTGTACAATCAAGTCAGTGCAATTAAACAATTCGGTACACACAATGTGTGTTCTACAAAGGGATAACTAATTTAAAGAAAACTGCATGTTTGATATCAATTTTATTCTGATTTTTGTCTCAATGAAACCGAAAATATATTGTTGCTAGGCACTTTTCTAATTTAAATAAATGGTTGTATGCCAATTTTCCAAAACAAATAAATGGTTGCTAGGCACTTTTACACTATAAACGAATAGCTGCTAATGACTAATGTGATAACATTCACCCCTGACCCTGGTCTGTGTAATAATCCATACCGTCCTTAATTAAAACATATATGGTTGCTAGGTTCTTTTGTATCAAATAAGGTTGGTTGCTAAGCACTTTTGATAAGACCTTGACTTCTTACTGTTTACCTGTAAACAAAATGGTGGCTTTAATCGTCCTGAACATTTTCCTCAAATATTGTTTGCTTCTTTCTATTATATTTTCTTACAAAAATCCCATTTATACGCAAGGACAAAGGTCAAGGTCATCTATGACTTTTGACCTTGGATTAAATTGGAGCTCATGTAATGCTCAATAGTTTTCACATCATAGTCATTCATATAATAACTGAATAATAACTGTTTTCGGGTTATCTTAATAACATGGTCGAATTTCTGAAGAAGATAAAAACAAAAATTACTAAAGTTTACATAGCAACCATCCTAGCACCCTGAATCCCAAATAATTTGTTTTAAATTATTGACTAGAAACATTGATACTTTATATTTATTACCACAACCTAAATGGAGGTGGATACAAAACTGTATATTTTGTTCATGCTAAATGTGTATAATTTGCCTTTACAAATGCGATGAAATTGAACTGTGCACATGCGTTTGTAACTACCTTTTTTGATTCGAGCGTCTATGATGAGTCTTTTATAGACGAAACGCGCGTCTGGCACAAATACAAAATTACAATCCTGGTATCTATGATGATTTATTGTGACAATATTCAGCTAGAATATTATTTATAAATGACATTGCTGATATGTTTGTTTAGTATCATGTTTCTAAAAAAAATTAACAAATATCATTAAATGAAATCTGGTTTTGCTTCAGAATGCCTGCAAAGTAGTTGTTTTTTCAAAGCTAAATTCCCAAAATGTACGGGAAAACTCATTGACTTGGTTGCCATGGCAACCGTGGACGAGCAACACCTATGGAGACATTTTCTTACTTGTTCACGTAAATATATGGTCAGGCTAAGTTTAAGGAAAATCGGTGACTATGCGTGCCGACCTTCTATATGAAATGATTGGTGATTACAGAGAATTTCTCTTAAATAAAACAGCTGCAATATTTCTCCTATTTACGATTTTACTACTCCTATTCAGGTTCCGTTCAGCATCAGTATGAACACAACTCACATATTTGATTAGTCCTGTATTTGATTAGGAATAATTCGGGTAATCTTAATAACATGGTCGAATTTCTGAAGAAGAAAAAAAACAAAAATGACTAATTTTGGTTTACATAGCAACCATCCTAGCACCCTGAAATAATCACATATTTGATTATGACATAAGTCATGTTTGTAGATATCTGCAGAAATGAAGCTTCAATCAATGATTTGAATCGTTGATGTTGCCACTGTCTAATAATAAATGTTCGCCTGCTTCACCAGCTGTAATGAACAATAGGGACTTGTTTTTGTTGATATTTTTTTACCAGTCAGCCAGTTTAATGTGCATGTAGATCTCTAATTAGTATTTCACATTAAAAAATAAAAAAAAATAATAAAGTGTTTGATGCAGTATGTTGCGTTTTACAAGCAAAGCAATTTCGATAAATTTCTCCTTGCCAGCCTCTTCTTATTTTCTTATGATTCGGAGTTCCTTCAGCCACTTGTCAAAAACAAGAAGATCAAAGAAGCCAGATCAAATAATTTCACATTCAGATATATTGATGATGTTCTTTCCATTAACAATCAAAGCTTTTCTGATTGGGTTTCATTTATATATCCTCCAGAACTGGAAATTAAGGAAACAGCAGAAACGGCTTCCTCCGCTTCATATTTAGGCTTATACCTCGATTTTAACAAAGTGGTCATATCAGTACCAGAGTCTATGACAAACGAGAAGATTTTAATTTAGAAATTATACATTTCCCCCACCTTAGCAGCAATAAACAAACTTCAGCTGCATATGGGATATACATCTCTCAACTCATGCGATATTCAAGAGCTTGCAGCTGCTACTCAGAATTTATAAAACGTCACCAGTGACTAAGCAGAAAGTTTATGAACCAGGGTTGTGTCAAAGAACGTCTCGTCCTTTTATTTTAAAGTTCATAGGAAGATACCAAGACTTTGTTGATAAATATTCCGTATCAACTTTACAAATAATACATGATGGTCTTGAAGTATAGATTCTAGGTACTGACGTTGTTTATCATCTTTATTACGTGTTATAGTATTCTTTTTATTTTCCTTTGTATATTTCTAACCTTTACTGTTTAGTAAATTTTTTGTTATATCCTTTTGGCGTGGCTCAGTATTTATACATCGCGCCATTGTGTTATTGTGCTATGGTCATTTTTTGTATTCTTGTCTTTCATTTTTGTTTATGTGTTTTGTCTATACAGTGTCTTTATGCCTTTTTTTCTTTGTTGACATAATTGTTTTATAGTGATTAAGATTATAACACGATGTTGACTACTGTACCCCAATTTTTGACATTTTTACCTATTGTGTCTGTTTGTTTTGCTCACACATTGTTGAAATCTATGCGACTGTCATACAAGTGAGAGGTTTAGCTAGCTATAAAACCAGATTTAATCCACCATTTTCTACATAAGGAAATGCCTGTACCAAGTCATGAATGCGAGAGTTGTTTTCCATTCGTTTGAAGTGGTTGAGCTTTTGATTTTGCCATTTGATACGGGACTTTCCGTTCTGAATTTTCCTTGGAGCTCGGTATTTTTGTTATTTTACTTTTTAGTAAGCTATAAAACCAGATTTAATCCACCATTTTCTACATAAGAAAATGCCTGTACCAAGTCAGGAATATGAAAGTTGTTTTCCATTCGTTTGATGTGTTCGAGCTTTCGAAGTTGCCATTTGACAAGGGACTTTCCGTTTTGAATTTTTCCTTGGAATTTGGTATTTTTGTTATTTTGTTATTTTACTTTCGAGGTGTTAAAATGCGCAATCTTCTTTTCATTTTGAGCCGCCTTAATTGTCTCATGGTAGAGTGCTCACCTTGAGTGTGGGTTCGATCCCTCACCAGATAAAACCAAATGCTTAAAAGGTTTTTTTTATCTTTTATTTGTTTTTCAATAGTCAGGATTTTACATACCCCTACACTACCACCTGACAAAGGTATCAGGGGGTTAAATATAGAGAATAATTCAGTATACAATATATCACTGACAAATTGATTTTTACAATTATAGTATTTAAGGTTACATATAAATTTTATTTGATTAATTTCTCTCTCTCTCTCTCTCTCTCTCTCTCTCTCTCTCTCTCTCTCTCTCTCTCTCTCTACGATACAAATACTCTTCACTCATCTGTTTCGCTACAATATGTATCTTGACTTACTTTTAAAAACAAAATATTTTAAAGACAAGGATAATTTTGCTCATAGTACATACATATTTTATTTTCACTAATATGAAACAATAATTAATTTAATATTACATGTAAAGGAGACCAAAATTTTCACATACTTGGACTTTATTATTTTTCTTTGCAATATGATATTCAAGAAATTGGTATTTCTTTATTCTATTCTTTAACTCAATCATATTTGGTTTTGTTTCATTTAATTTACATTTATATATATAATTCTTTGTAATTATGACTAACAGATTCAGTAATAAACTTTCATGTTTGCAACCAAGAAATACATTCTCTTTGTTTAGAACAAAGTTAACAAAAAATTTTTTAACAATATTCGAAAAAGACTGCCACAATTGAAAAATTATTGGGCATTCAAAAAAAACGTGTTCAATGGTTTCTTTTTTAAATGCTTAAAAGTTGGTATTGAAAATAAAATATCCGGGTAGGGTGACATGATTGTATTTCCACAGACTGTTACCTTGTGAACAAGCACGTTAAAATTAAGGCTCAGCATGTCGGAATAGTACTATGCAGGGTTCATTTATACCACATTAATCTGCTTCGTCCTAATATCCATGTGATATTTACTACAGGATGTAATACACATACTCAGCCATCCATCCATCCATCTATTCATTTTGTGCCGTTTAAATAGTCTTTACGGTCTAGAAAGCTAAACATGTATAAAAGAGCTATATTGAAATAGAGGTACATCTGATGCATGTAATGCACATCATAGTGATATTATGGTACTGTACACATAACACTATACAAGTACATATATATATGGTGAAATTTCATTCATCTACTGTCAATTCAGAGTTTTTTATGGCATTCATAATTTTTTAAGAACTAACAAAAATGCAAGTGAATGTCAGAGTTTAAAATTGCGAGGTTTGTTTTTACTATTGCGATAAACTATTTTGTCGCAATTTTCCCATAATAAAAACATTGCAAAAATTTCTCAATTCACAGTAGAATGAAAATAAGGTTCTCGTGACCAAAATTGTACTGGAACAAATATTTCCCTAGGAAAGATATTATTGAGTTATTGCTAAAGGTTTGTAATAAAAAGGAAATCAATACAAAGTTAACGACATTGGTGATTTGTGTACTGGAAACAAAACATTAAAAACTCATGGATTCAGTCGAGTAATTTGCAAGACAAAGGGTAAAATGTGGAAAAGAAAAGAAGGTGCAGATACTCTTTTCACACGGGTTAAGGTGTTGAAGTCGTTGAATAGTCAAACTACTTACACATGTTACAAACAACGATGTATTGCTAGGTCTGAAAAATAAACCACGACACATATTTCCAAATCATTAACATTTGATACTATTTATCATAATCAAGACTAAGAAACTACATACTTAAGAGGAAGAATGTATCAGATAATGATACATGAATATTCCACCGTTCTGTTCGATTATATGCAACTATTCTCTTTACTCTTGGGATGGTATAAGAGCATAATAAACTTTGACCTCTGTTGTGCCTCTGTTGTCACAATGGTGGCCCGAGGACAAAATTATTCTGTAGTGCATTTCTATATTACAAATGAATACAGATCCCATCTGCGTTTTTCTCAATAATATTTTTTCAGTGTACATTTTTTGGGACAAATTATAGAAAAATTAGAGAAAAGTCCACCAGGTCTACCCAAAATATGATCAGTTTTAGGTTAGGGATGTCTTTTATTAAGTTTGATTCGGTCATATTCATTTTTGGCTTATAAAACTGGATCAAATCACTACTTTACCTCGATTCATCACCAAATTGTTTTTACAGGTACTTTAATTCCCCTACTTCTTCTAAAAAGTCATCTGAAGATACTTAGACCTTTTTTTGTTGATAAATATTCCGTGTCAAATTCACAAATAAAACATGATGGTTTTGAAGTAAAACTTATATGTACAGACGTCGTTTTGTTTCCTCTTATAGTTGGTGTGTTTCCCTCAGTTTTTGTTTGTGACCCGGATTTGTTTCAGTTAAATCGATTTATGACAATTGAACAGCGGTATACTGCTATTGTCTTTATTTACCATCTTAGTTACGTGCTATACTGTTCTTTTCATTTGTTTTGGCGTGGCTCGGTATTTATACATCCTGCCATTGTGTTATTTGGGAAAAGTCCACTCTGGTTCAAACATAAAGGTCTCTGAAACTGACATGATCAAGATTCTCTTTATTAACAACATATTTATTACGTTTATAGAGCCTTTTTTTCAACAGCCGATCGACTTTTTTTATGGGAATCAACATTGTTCCTCTTCTTGTTGACTTGTTCTTTTATTTGCATGGGTTTATTTCTTTCAAGCGTCTTTGGATGAATGACAAGCAGCTAGCATTATCATTTAACCTGACGCTCTGCTTCATTGATGATGACCACTGGACGTGAACCAATCAACAATCAAATCAAATCATTAATGATGCCTTTTCACTAGATGATTCAAAATTTAAAGACCATGTTGAACGCATAAATCCAATCGAACTTGTAACAAAGGATACCACAAATACAGTTAATTAATGCTTCAAATCTTAACTTACATCTAGAAATTGACAATGGTTCGTCAAATAAACAAGTGACCAAATTTAAATCTAAATGCTAATGATAGAAATTAGAATTATATAAGAGAGGCAGAAGATGCCAAAGGGATAATCAAAGTCGAAAACTACTGTATTATGCCATGGCAAAAAAAAAGACATTAGTACCAAAAAAAAACAGTCTACAAAACACAACATAGAAAAATAAACACCGAGTAACACAGCACCATCAAAACCGAGGGGAGGGTGTAAAAAAGAATAACAAAAATAACTCCAAGACAATTTCAAAAAGGGGAAGTCAATTAAAAACTGTCAAAATCAAGCGCTATCAATCAACGGAACAAGAAAAATAACTGCCATATTCCTCACTTTGAATGGGCATTTTTCGAAAAAAAATATGGTGGGTTAATTCTGGTTTGTAGCTAGCTAAACCTCCCACTTGTATGGCAGTTGTTTACAGTTTCGTTATATTTACAAAATTTGGTAAGCAACCCAATCAGACATGATAGGTCAATGTGACAGTAATAGGGATCCAGCAGCCTAAACTGTGTAAAGATGCATCACAGATATACAACACAACTGACTAAAAGTTTCAAAGAAACACACAAATTTATCTAACAAAGACGACAACAATAAGGGTGTAGCAGATAGTAATAAAATCATTGATGCAAGGATTAAAATTGTGTAAGCCAGGCGCGCGTTCCGTCTACAATAGACTCATTAGTGACGTAAATTTTACAGATTTGTTCCACCTGTGGCACCCGTCGAGTTGGTCATTTTCCGGGTTTAAAAAAACTCATCAAAGATTCCAGACTTGTAATTAGGCACACCAGACGCGCGTTTCGTACAAAGCTCAGTTTTGTCACCCCTTGTTTCTTCTGGGGAAAAATTCTACCCACATTACTCCATTCTCTTTTAAAACTGATATATAGTAAACAATATATTTGACTGCCATCTTGCATGATAAGAATAATTTCACTCAGCAGATTCTTTTCATATTTGATTTTTCTCCACATTGACTAAACTAGTTTATGTCTACCAATAATCTTTATTATTTTTCCTTTAATTTACACAAAATTTCCTTCCACATTCCGTTTTGAAATATTGTCAGTGTTCTTAATCATTCACCATGTCGAAATGGCAAAGCCACTCACTCTTCAACAACCTTGTATTAAAATAAATCAAAACTAAAACATGAACATAGATTGTACGAGAAACATCGTAGAATTTCCGGTAAGTTTTGGAAAGAAATTTTGTAAAGTAGTGAACTGTATTTCTGATTGACATCTTTGTTCAGGTACAGAATCAAATATAATTTGTGCCTTTTGTTGTAATATAAGTTTGTGCTTCGTACCAATCTATTATGCCATTTGCTACTGAATTTTGTTTACAGATTGTTTTTATGTTGTACTGTAATACCACTGTCTCAGGTTAGTGGAAGGGTTCAGCGCTAATACACATGTTTAACCCCGCCACGTTATTTATGTCAGGAGCCTGTAATTCAGGGGTTGTCCTTGTTTCATGTCTGTCATATTTGTTTCGTAACTTTTATTGTATAAATTAGGCCGTTAGTTTTCTCGTTTGAATTGTTTCACATTGTTGATATCATGGCCTTTTATAGCTAACTATCTGGTATGGGGGTTTTCTCATTTGTTAGGACCGTACGATGACCTTTAATTACTTTTGGCTTCGTCATTTAAAAATAAGGATTTTGTGTTACAAAATTAAAATTTTTGAAATTATTTAAAATTAAGGAATGTATCTCCCTCATCCAAAGCTCTTGATTCCTTGCCCGGCTTTGGCTATACTTTTTTGTCCTTTTTGGTTTAGAGCTCTTCATCCTTTTAATAAGCTTTTGATTTTCATTTTTTTTTTGCCTCGAGCATCACTGAAGAGACATTGATTGTCGAAATGCACATCTGGTGGAGAAAAATTGGTACCGTTTGTGTTATTACTACCACAGGGTCAATGCCTCTGCTGGTGGACTGATAGTCCCCGATGGTATCACCATCCCAGTAGCCAGTACTTCGGTACTGGCATGAAAATACGGATTTTGTGATATTAAAATTTGCTGTTACAAAATATTTTAAATTATTTAAAATTAAGGAATGTATCTCCCTCATGCAAAGCTTTTGATTCCTTGCCCGGCTTTGGCTATACTTTTTTGTCCTTTTTGGTTTATAACTCTTCATCCTTTTAATAAGCTTTTGATTTTCAAATATTTTGGCCTCGAGCATCACTGAAGAGACATTGATTGTCGAAATGCGCACTGGTGCAGAAAATCTGGTACCGTTTATGTTATTACTACCACTGGGTCGATGCCTCTGCTGGTGGACTGATAGTCCCCGAGGGTATCACCATCCCAGTAGCCAGTACTTCGGTACTGGCATGAAAATACAGATTTTGTGTTATTTAAATTTGCTGTTACAAAATTTTTGAAATGATTTAAAATTAAGGAATGTATCTCCCTCATGCAAAGCTCTTGATTCCTTGCACGGCTTTGGCTATACTTTTTTGTTCTTTTTGGTTTATAGCTCTTCATCCTTTTAATAAGCTTTTGATTTTCAAATATTTTGGCCTCGAGCATGCATCACTGAAGAGACATTGATTGTCGAACTGCGCATCTGTTGCAGAAAAATTGGTACCGTTTATGTTATTGAACTCTGATGGATGGTTGTCTCATATACAATCATACCACTTCTACTTATTTCTATTTCGATTTTTTTATGACATCCGCATATGCTTGAATAATATAAAAGATGTCTTTTTTATTTAAAAATCTTAGAAAGAACATACTGTTGAGCCTTGATTTTGTATTTCAGACTTTTTGTTTTGTAGACTTTGTAGTGATTGAATATATATTTAGAATAAGGAATTTAAACGAAATTTATAACGAGGGGATTTACATGAACACCCTTCAGGAAAAATTAAATTTGAAGAGAAATCAGTAAATTTTGATGCGGGAATGATTTGTGAAGGGAAGAGAGTACTGTTGAGCGAGCTAATCGCTCGTTTTAAAAATGATCACTCAAACTATCCCCAAAAGAAAAACAACTCTAGTAAAACAAATAGCTATTCAAAGAATATTTGGAATTCAAATTCATGTTAGAATAAAAGAAAGCATTATAAACTTGTTTGAGATATAAATATTACTCTGATGTATTACCAAATTATAAATAACATTGCTTAGAAACACAGAACACCTCACAGAAAAGGAATTAAATCTTACTGCAAGTACTGTTAATCAAAGGGAGAAACATTTTCATCGATTTTGCTTATACTTTGTAGTTTAAACAATTATGGCCATGGCACTATCAATCTATCTTTAACTTATGAGTTTGAACATCCTTTTTGAAATATTCCGCGTCTCTTTATTAGCTTTCAAAATTTGATATTTACTTTTGGTATCGACAAATGTATTTACTTGCAAGCTGTCAAATATATATATTGCAAATTTAGGTGGATTCCTTAGTTTTTTATGGTTCTATAACAAAGTATGGATTTCGCAACACCCGATGCATTTCAACATATAGTGTCTCTTTATTGATGATCGAGTGTCGACTATATTGGAATTTGAAAGATAAAAACACTCTGAAGCCAAAAAATATGAAAAAGTATAAACAAAAAGTAGCTACTTAGATACACAAGCGTTTTGAATGTATATTAGAAAAATGAAAAAAAAAACACTTCATAAATTGAATTCGTCCGAAGCACTTTTCTTGATTTCCTCACCAGGAACGCTCATAACCACGTATTTGAATGGATGTGTGAGAACCAAAACACGTGAAGAGTCATATGACCGTATTATATTTGTGGATAATATCAATATCAAAGAAGCATTTTTAAAGATAACCAATACAGTAGAGTTCTAAGTAGCTGTAGTGTATAAGATGTGGTATAATAAATGATAGACTAATTTTTTGTTTTCATTTTGTGATATGTAAATTGTATCAATAAAAGATAATGACTTTTTAGAGGATAGCTTAATCAAGATGGACATAAAAGACCCTATAAAGAAAGAAATTAAATCTGATTAGTAGTCCCTGTCAATGTCTGTAACTATATCAACGGAAGTGTAGAAACATTCAGTAATAGAATCTTAGTTAATGATAATACCTATTGAATACAATATTAGTCTGGGAGTGGTTGTTATGGACAATTTTATTATAGAACTGGTTTGTTATTTTGGGTTTTGAAGGTTTTTTTTTTTTTTTTTGGAATACATGAATTCTTAATCTGAATTGTTGAATAACTCTTATATTCTGTTATCTCCTAATATCATTGCTTTATTTTGCATCAACAATGAGGACAGTTATTTTTTACAAAGATTTTCAAGTATTTCTTCAAAACCGATTTCCAAAAGTGTGTTTCTGTTCTAACGATTTGGTATCACCCTTTTGTATATATTTGGACATGAAATAACCGTAAATATTTGCATTATCCTCCCTATCGTTTTTGCCGGACACTTATTCATTTATTAATCAAAATACCACCTCCTTAGGTTGACATTAAACAATGTTTTTGTACTTTTTAAATATCTTATTGTATATTATATGGAGTGTATCCCACGTGTGGACTTTCGTTTCCTTTTATGTTTTACTTGATAGACGGTTGCTTTTTTTCTAGACAATTACTGAAGCAAGGATTCAGAATGCTAAAGTTGAGATTGATTCTAGAAAGCTAAAGTTGAGATCGATTCTAGAAAGCTTATACGAACATGGTCAGGAATATCACAGAAAATATATCAGAAACGACTATAGCATAATTTATTTGTCATTTCCACGTTACGCTCTCTTGGTTCCAAACTCCGTACAGTGATCGTTTCCGTTCCGGAACTATTTTCCTTTACTCCATCAAGTGTAGAGTAGTATGCGGATCGGAGCTGGAACTGCCGGGGAGTTTGTCTTGATTCATGACTTATCATCGAATGCTACCAATCTCATTTGATCAATTGATTGGTTGATTATTGATTGCCTAACTTCCAGTAGCAAATATTTCATGTATGTTCATGACGAGAACAAATTAGCATCAAATACAATAGGTAAGTCCAGTAATAGAGGCCGTCCGGGATGAAGGTCGGGGAAATTTGACAAGAGCAACACAACAGAGATGGAATTGCTAGTTCCTCTCGATCACCTGAGTTCACCCCGGCTTTTAATGCGATCACATGAACAAAATTCCAATTTATCATCAAGAATACCGACACAGCCGTCTCCCAGAATAAAATTTCCGAACTTGAAATTACTAATTACATAGTGTCGTCAAAAAAAGAAGGAAAACAACAGTTACTATAGGATACTTTAAACTTACTAAAGTGTTTTCTTTGGGACTGTGGACTGGTCAGTAACATGATATTTGGATTTTTATTACTCAGAACGGCACTGGTTTATATTATAAGTGGTAAAATCTTATCAAACAGATGTCAGTTCACTTTTTATTTAACTAAAGGATGGTCTAAATCATAAAATAGTTGGTGTAGTGTACGGACTCTGTCGACGAAACGATGGGTACTGTAAACAAATAACTGTATGATTATAGTTTATACATCAATAATTTTTACCACCTAAGACATCCAATATTTTGTATTCAAGTTCACGTCATCGATCACACACATACTACAGAACAAATAATCGTCATCTGGTAACACCTCTACTTTGATAAAAGAGAGGCTGCAGGATCCGATAACTTAAAGTTGGCCTTACATGGATTTGGCTATTTTATTAGGTTATTTTTGGTCATATAGCTTTTCAATTGTTCCTGTTCTTATAAATTCTTGACTTTCAAATATTTGGCTTTGAGCGATCCTGATGAAGGTAAATCCAAATAGAGCTTCAGATGCATGAAATTATATAACGTGTTGTTTTCATTTTTTAAACGCTTTATGGTGGTAGTAAAATATTGATGTATTGATATTTTACCAAGTCATTCCGACACCCCTTGAATGTTATGGATAACTTTCAGTTTTGCTTTCATTATAGATTCGCCGAAAGTTGTAAAAATGAACACTTTACTAGTATATAAATTGCATGCGTCCGAAGCACTTTCTGGGTTTAACTTCGTCAGGAATGCTCAAAGCAGAATGTTTGAAACCCAAAGATGTATAAGATCCGAAACAATGGAAGAGCTATATATGACCAAAAAGTACCTAAAAATAATAGCCGAATCTATCTAAGTCAACTTTGTCAGAAGGATTTGAAACTTTGTAAAATATCATGGCAGTACCGAAGAGCTGAATACTGAGCTGATGATACCTGATAGCTGAAATCGACATTCATGCATATTTAGGTGTCAGACCACAAATTTACTCCCTCCAATTTAGAACGTATGTAAAAGTAGCCCTACTCTGACACAAAATAGTGCCTTTGATGTCATTCTTTACTTAAACTTACCATCACATTTGCAGAAATTAAACTTTTGGTGAAAGAGAAATATGTTTAGATCATTTTGAGCCAAAATTTACTTGTCTATGAGTTTCAATTTAAAATTGAGAATTGATGCGCTCCATAGTATACTAATTTAAGATTTTCAGAAAACCAGGGGTTATTTTTAGTAGTACTTGTGTTCCGAAGGTCAGTTCTTTCTTATAAGACTTTAAAGGTACGTTGAAAATTGGCGTGTAGAAAGGTGATACATGTACAATTCAGGATAGAAGTTAAACTTTATGTAACATGTTAAGAAAGCTGTGAAAATGCAAAATTTGGTTGAATAGATAGGGATTTTGAATTGGTGGTCTGACACCTATATGCACGTTTGTTTTTACACGTACAAGGCGTTTATAGCTTTATAGCTAGGATTCTGTCGTTATATTGCTGTTAAATAGTGTGTTTTTTGTCATTGAAGCCTATTCAAACCCTTGCTATTTCGGTTGATTTTTTCACTTTCGCTTAGCCATGTGCTATGGCTATTCAATGCAAACTTTACTTTATGGTGTCTGTCAATTAACAGGAACTGGAAATATAGAAGAAAGTGGTGTAAGGGTATTGTAAAATATTAAGATAAGCAAAAGTGTTGAGAAACACACGAATTATAATAAAATGTTGTGTAGACATTGATAGGGATTGTTAGCGAACTTCTATTTTAACGTCATTCTTTATGCAGTTGTTACTCTCTTCTTCTATGTGGCTTACGTAATACAAATATATTTTTCTTTCAACTTTCGTTTCCTTCTTAATACGAAGATCCCAATGGTGAGCGATCAGGGCCTATAAGATCTCAATGTTTAGCGATCAGGGCCTAGAAGATCCCAATGTTGAGCGATCAGGGCCTAGAAGATCCCAATGTTGAGCGATCAGAGCCCAGAAGATCCTAATGTTGAGCGATCAAGGCATAGAAGATCCCAATGTTGAGCGATCAGGGCCTAGAAGATCCCAATGTTGAGCGATCAAGGCCTAGAAGATCCCAATGTTGATCGATCAAGGCCTAGACGATCCCAATGTTGAGCAATCAGGGCCTAAAAGATCCCAATGTTGAGCAATCAGGGCCAAGAAGGCAAAGTTGTATTTTGTGGTTACAGCATTTCAGCTATGTTTTAAAAAAGAAATCGAAGAGATGAAATTGTGTACAGCAGCAGACAGATGTTTTTTTAAATAATGATGGAAATAAAAGACAACAACTTTAGCATGGCGAACCTGGTTGAACTGCAAATACATTGTCCGAATTAGATATCGTATATTGGGTTTTTTAGAAAGCAGTTACTTTCAAAGTTTATTGAATTATGTCAAAGACCTCCCTTCAAGTAGTTTACATCAGAGAAGATAGTTATGCCGAATACAATTTACAAAAGTATTTTCACTATTGTTTGTACAAAGTACTGAAAAAGTTCTGGTCAAAAAAAGGGCAAAAATAAATGCAGTTTATGTACACACTTATATAAACTTATTATTATGCATGGGTGTTTCATTGCATTGGCTGACAGACACAAAAAAGGAACAGATGGAGGAAACATAGGAAAAAAAATAATTATACCGAATAAATAAATTTGAAACTGAATTACATTTTCATATTTCCATGAGTATTTTTGAATTTCCTCTATAACTACCTAGAGCACTCATAGCTAAAAGTTGCACCATCCAAAGTTGAAGAAATAAATTGGAAGACTAAAAGGGTCCAAAGAGAATATCCAAAATAACAAAGGTATGACATATTTGTAAAATTATGAAAATCAATCGCTAATTAAGTTAAATCGTACCGGTCGTACGCAAATAAATCAGAAAGCTCGGAGAAAAATCTTGCCCGGAATTCGCAGATATAACACAATAAAAAACAAAAAGCAGAAAAAAGAAAGTAAATAGATTGGAGTAACGTGCAGAATTTCAACTCCATGTTTGGACAGCAGTCATGGATTCAATTTGTGTCTTGCGTTTATAATTTCTTTAAATTTGGTTCCCTTTTCTCTTCATAAAAGGCAAAAATTGCTTGAAAATAGGACCTTATATGTTGAAATGATCAATGTTGTTAAAAGATTTATAGTTTGTAAATTTCTGTTGTGTATATGACTATGTTATGTAGCGATGAATTACAGTGTATGTCTGGACAACACAATGGCAAAATGTGATTTAATGGCTTAATCTAAAAAAGAATATGAAAATGTAAACGATATGCCTTTTTCATTAGATTCCTTAATAACTTAATTATGTTTCGACTTTATTTCTGATACCAGTTACACCTTTCTACAATTTGAAAATAACAAATTTGGCAAATGTAAGTAAAAGAAGTAAAAAATACCCAGGTGAAATTAGAAAACGTCAATAAGAAAAGATAAAAATACCATGACTGAATAACAGACAAAACATAAATGATCGTGAATACAAAAAATACGACTGATAAATAGGAAACCACTAAATCAGGCCTAAAATTCCATCGCACATGCATGTTATCAAAGTGAGTCGTAATTTCAACACGCATCATCCCTTTTTCTCCGATGACAGAAAGATTGGTCTCCCTAATCCTTCAGTTAATTACAGAAAAATCTTGTTATTCCGGTAATAACAAACACTGGTGATTCATTTCTTCTGTACATCGTTCATTTATGTAAACAGTATTGTATCACCTTATTCTTTATTCGTTTCTTTTTACACATTTATTTTTTATACTTTTGTACCCCATTATTCTCCATTCTTTAATTTTTTGCTTATTTTTCTCTATTCATTATATTATTTGGCCATTATTCTCTATTCTGTCAAAAGTAAAATAACAAAAATACCGAACTCCAAGTAAAATTCAAAACGGAAAGTCACTAATCAAATGACAAAATCAAAAGCTCAAACACATCAAACGAATGGAGAACCACTGTCATATTCCTGATCCAGAACCTCACGTATTATCTGACCGATACGATGGATCTGTGTCTCAACTCACTAGTGAAAAGACTTAGTGTTTGCTGTTCCGATTCACAAGCTAGATCCTATTCCTGATTATGACAAGTTTACTGCATGTGAATTCGGATTACTTCTGATGGATGAACAGTAGGAGACGCTTACCCTGTTGACGGACCCGATAACGCTCATTATGGGGTTTATACAATTAGCACATATTTTAATTTTTATCTTGATTCGTTTATTGTTAATGGATTTAAAGGATTTGAACATCGGTAAACTGGTTTTGTCTTAAATTTGAAAAAAAAATCAAATGTAAGTACACGCACATGAACACATATCAGTTTACCCTTATTGCGCTAGTAATGAACACTTTTTTTTATCAGTGATGTATCAAAAGGTACAACGTAGAAACGCAATGTTTGCAAATCTAACACAGGAATACTCAAATGTTAAGAATAACGTTTCCACCAAATGTAGTTATGCAACAGTATTATTGGTACATTCAACACACTTTCTCTAATTTCTAGCTTAAAGACAAAACACAATCGTATGTTCCCCCAATTTACACATTTAAGGACAAATATCAAACCACAATAAAGACATGAAAGAAAGACGAAGGATTTATAAAGTAAAATAAATAGAATAGAAAATGGAAACGGAGAATGTGTCAAAAATACAACAGACCGACCTGAGAGTAGAAACCAACAATGGATCTGCAACGTAGCGAGAAAATCCCGAATCTGTAGGTGGGCTTCAGCTGGCCCCTAAAAAATAAGGTATTCTAGTTCAGGGAAATGTACGCCACACTTAACTCCAAAACATACAAATAAACCAAAATTTAGAAGAAATACACAAGACTAACAAAGGCTAGAGGTTCCTGACTTGGGACAGGTGCAAAAATTGCGGCGGGGTTCAACATTTTTTGTGAGATTTCAATCTTTCCCCTATACCTCTAGCCAATGTGGAATAAACAAACACATAGCAAAACGCACAGAAGAACTCGGTTTACAAGAAGTTAGAGTCCATTAGAGTCCAATGTCATAATAGGTAACAGAAGAAACTAAGCAAAATGACAATGATCAACATAAATTAACAACGGACTACTAACAGTTACTGACATGCCAGCTCCAGACCTCAATTAAACTGATTGACAAATTATGTCTCCATCATATGACAATCAAGCACAATCACTCCCGTAAGGGGTTTAGTATCATACCATCATAAAATATACGAGAAGAACATAACCCGTATCATGCCAATAACTGGTTTAGAATAAATGTGTTTATTTCCAACGCAAAGACGGAAATATTAATTCCAAAAAATGTCATCTTTAATGACTTGACAACAGTATCGTAACTATATCCCTTCTCAAGTCCGTAAAATGTTCTTTAAAATGTTTAATACGAATATCAACTATGTTCAATTTATGTTTCGATTTTAATTTTGAAATTATCAATTTCTTCACCTTAGTAGCAATTTACCAACTTCACCTGCATTTGGGATATACATTTCCCAACTCATTCGGTATTTAAGAGCTTGCAACTGCTACTCAGACTTTATAAAACGTCACCAGTGTCCGAGCATAAAGTTGATGAACCAGGGGTATGTCAAATAACGTCTCGTCCTTTTTCTAAAAAAGTTCATCGGAAGATACCAAGACCTTGATGATAAATATTCCGTATCAACTTAATAACGTGTGTTAGTGTTCTTTTATTTGTCTTTGTAAATTATTACTTTTACTGTTTAGTCTATTTTTGGTAATATCCATTTGACGTGGCTCGGTACTTGTACATCCCGTCATTGTGTTATTGTGCTATTGTAAATGTTTGTCTTTTTTTATTTCGTTTTTGCTTATGTGCTTTGTCTGTATGCCTTTTTGTTTTTCTTTGTTGACATATTTGTTTGTTTTCATAGTGATTAAGATTATAGCACAATGTTGACTGCTGTACCCCTACAAGTGAGAGGTTTAGCTAGCTATAAAACCAGGTTAAGTCCACCATTTTTCTACATTAGAAAATGCCTGTACCAAGTCAGGAATATGACAGTTGTTATCCATTCGTTTGATGTGTTTGAGCTTTTGATTTGGCCGTTTGATTAAGGACTTTCCGTTTTGAATTTTCCTCGGAGTTCGGTATTTTTGTTATTTTACTTTTCTTACTGAATTAAAAAAAAGAATCTAAGGATTTTTTGTCAGCTTTTTCTCGTTTTATCCATTTCATACAATAAGTACGGAGTGAGTCGTGGATGATGTGACGACACTCATTCCAATTAATAATTGATGGGGGACGATAATTAGGGCCTTTACTAAGGAAAGATTTCAACTCTCGGTCCTGGACGATGTTATGGTCTCCTTTTATAACATGGGAGCTGGGGCAATAAATGTATTTGGAATTACTGCAATTTCATAACGTAGGTGTATTGTCAATGATATTAACATCTGTACACAACCTCGCTATAATTAAACACATATTTCCGGGTAGATTTTTTATACACATAATAAATTAGAGGGAGCTCAGAATTATCAAAATAACTAGGAATTTGTTCTTTTACGGAATGATCATTAAAAATACCGGCAATATTTATAAAATGAAAACCTCTATTGACATATTTGATTTTAATGAAATGTTTTTTTTTGGTCTTCAGTGCGATCAATTTTGGGGAACAGTTTAGAATAACAATTTGCCATAATAATTTGGACGATTTCATATTTAGGACTGCAATATGAAATTTGATGTAGTTTATTAACAGGTAATGAACATAGTTTGGTTAGCAGATAATGTCAGCCGCTTGAAATAGCAATTAGGTCCGAAATATTTGTATTGTTAGTACGAAATTTTCTCTGATTGCGATTTATTCCACTTGCATAAGAACGGTTTTTACGAACAGTTTTAGAAGCTGTATCCAAAATGTTAACAAAATCGGTTCTTGATACATTACCTATTCTAATGATATTATCATTCAGACCGAGAGGATAGACTGTCTGTAAGTTTTTAATACAATTTAATTCAATTATTGTCCGTGATCGTATAAATTTTGAATGAGATTCCCCAGGCTGCTTATTTGCTACTCCTGAAGGTTGTTAAATACTTAATAGAATTATTGTGTTTCTTAAGGTGTAAGGGTACTCGCGATTTTCATTATTAAAAATGTTAGCGATTGGGGTATTTTTAGATAAGCGATTTTGAAGATTTTTCAATTTCTGAATTTCATTTTTTGTTATCCGTATTTCCAATTGAAAGAAGCGAAGACTGGCGTCCAGAATATGAACCAGCACACAGAAATTGAATCAAGTGAAAAGATAAAATGATAAAACTGTTCGGCTCAAGACGTCAAACGCTATCCGTCAACAAGTACCCGACAAAATACGTAAAATACAAAACCAGGGGACAATAACAATAGACAGGGTAATCAGGGTAGCGCATGACGTCTAACTTAATAGAAGAATTGAGCTGAATAGTGAAGTATGAGTTTAGATAAATATTCCTAAAGGTTGCATTTTGTAAATACAGCTGTTTCACAAACCACGCCTTTTTTGGGGTGATATATAATATTCATAGATATTTTGTTTTGTTTACCAACTTGTTCCCAGATATGATATCTATATTTCATCTCGTAGAGACATAACTTGGGAATGTTACCAGTATATACACACAAGAATAGCGGACAATTTAATTCTGAGGAAGACCCAAAGCGAAGGGAGGGGTAGGACAGAGTTTAAGTATAAGTTTGAACTCTTTGAAGTTCGAGGCATATAAATGTTGAAAATATGCCGCACAGCCCTATATTTTGAACTTTGAAAACAATGGTAGTGCATATGAGCTTTCCATTCAAGGGTATAATTTTTATGAAACTTCATAGTAAAGATGGTGCAGTTTTAGCCGTAGAAGGAGTTCCTATGTAAAATTGCATTGTCTATATTTACAGAAGTGCAACCTATAAAATTTACTTAGAGAAGTTCTCGCTCGGACGCACACTCCATTATCTTATATATTATGGGAGCATAAACCTTATTATAAAATACTGTTTATACGTAATCTAATCATCAGGGGTAGAAAATACTAAGTTCTTATGAACAATTTAAATTTTTGCAAAACACTTAATTTATAATTTTGACAATATGAATGATAATTCAAGTCAACAGAGAATTGCTGACTACTGGACTAGTGATACCCTCTTAATTTACAGAGGAATCTATGATTTATACAACTTTGAATGTGTCCCATAATATGTTTTCAACAGTTTTTTTTCAAAATTTTAATCATCTTAAAACTAGGTTCTTTTAACAGAGGATGATAGTTTAATAACCATGGAAATAATGTTTAGAACAAATTACTTATAAAATGTCAATATGAAGGAAGTTCATAGTTGACACAACACAATTTTGCTGTTTATAATTTGAATTATTTCCCTTTATTATTAGCAGATTAGTTATTGGTTTAAAAAAATATCCAAATTACAATTACACAATATCTTCCTGTTAGACAATGTTTTGAACTAATTATTTATGAAATTTATTTAGGAAGGAAGTTTTCATGTCAAAGTTAGGCCTTTTGAAAGCAGTGCCTCATATCATACTAAGTCATTATTTTCTTTGAAACATAGTCACAAATTAACTGATATGGAATGGTAAAATAACTATTATATCACTGCACTCACTTCACACTAACAACATATCCCTCAAGCAATTACTTGAAATATTTTACCAGTTGAACAATGTGTGGTGATGAATTCAAACTGCAATTTGGTAAACTATTTGAGCAATTGGTATAGTAAAAGGCCCAAGCCTACTGAATAAGAACTGTAAAGCTGTAAAGCTTACAATAGCAATGATTACATTATTTTGAAAAAGCACACCATATAGGTGTTTCTTATCAACTTTAGCGAAAATTTGATTGAATGTTTCAAGTAAAACATGTAACATGCAATTTATAATTATTGATTTACGCCATCTATATTTATATAAGAAAAACTTTTTAAAATCATAGATATAGGTTTTATTATTAAAAAAAAATAAGGCACTGTAACATTGAAAAGGGTTCTCTCTCTCCGAAAAAGGGATTCGTTTCAAAATCTTTAAAATGTTTTAGAATTATGCATGACCTGTTCATTCATATCTTCTGTTATTAGAATTTTCCAATGGTAATCTTCATATAAAAAGAAGATGTGGTATGATTGCTAATGAGACAACTCTCCACAAGAGACAAAATGACACAGAAATTAACGACTATAGGTCACCGTACGGCCCTTAACAGTGATCAAAGCCCATACCGCATAGTCAGCTATAAAAGGCCCCGCAAAGACAAATGTAAAACAATTCAAACGAGAAAACTAACGGCCTGATTTATGTACCAAATTATGAACGAAAAACAAATATATTACACAGCAACAAACGACAACCACTGAGTTATAGGCTCCTGACTTAGGACAGGCACATACTGAATGTTGATGGGTTAATCTAGTTTGTTGACGCCAAACCCTCCCCTAACCTGGGATAGTGGTGTAACTGTACAACATAAAACAAACTATGCAAGACAATAAACGAAAAACAAATATGAGAAACAGCAAACAAAAACGACAACCACTTTACTACAGGCTCCTGACTTGGGATAGGCACATGTGGAAGTATTCTCATATCAAGATACCATAAAAAAAAAACAAGCAAGTCTTTAAGCATCTTCATTCTTTGTTACATTTCTGTGCCTTCCTCTGCGTTCATAACCTCCAGAACATAACATAAGTGTAAGAACAGTTCCAATAACTGTGTACATTATGGCTGCAATACACGTTATCCCAAAAGAAAAGCTAAGATGATGATAGACTTCGAAACGGTGTAAGTGGAACATATCTGAATTATTGTAGATTCCAGAACCAAACACAGCCACAGATATCACTAGAAATCCTCCTGAAAAAAACATTATATCATTATACTATTTTATCATAACAAATGACCACATTCTGTGTCATTGAATCTCAATTGCATGATCTATAAAACACACCCAGAAGTGTTAAATTAAACATTCCCTTTGCCAGACAATTAAATTCTTAACGCTACATGAGGAATCACTTATTTTGTGAATTCTCTGTCCAACCCCTCATAAATATGTACTGCTGCTTCAGGTGGTGAGATATGGTACCTATAGAAATTCCGTTGTGAGTTTCAAGTGGAGGATAAGAACAAAACTATGGTGTCTACTGGCAGCCATAAATACAAATATATATGTAGATATCCGGTAGTCAAATCAAATAAAAGTAATAAGGACCTCATAAAGATCTTTTCTGATTTACAAGGATTAGTTTATTAGTTTGAAAAAGAGTGTTTTATTCTGGTTAGTTCTTCTTGTTTCCGTAAAAGACCAAATTATAACTACTGGTAATATATAAATAAGACAAACCCAAGTGGGTAATCAAAAATCGTGAATCAAATAAGGCATCATTTGCAATCATACCACATCTTCTTATTTTTATATTTACTACACGGTTTATTACTCGTGCTTTGTGGATGCAGTAGAATGTGTCCCCGTGCCTGTAGTGTGTGCCCTTATATGTTACAGTAAGGGTTTCTTGCTTATCTACATATTCCATTGTATTAATGTTCTATTTCTTTTACTGTATTTTATACCTGCCCCCTTCAATGGTTTAACTATGAATTCTTGTATCATTATGTATTTGCCTTTTATTAGGTTCGAGGACACAGTTATCGTCCTTTGATTTTCATTGTTTACAAATAGAGTCCCTAGTGAGGACAGTGTATAACTTGCGCACATTTTTTTTTTACAACTTCCAAATTTATTTCTTTATATTTTATGCATAAAATAGTGAGTATGGGGGTGAAATTACATGTATAAACAATTTGGAGTCATTTTTACATGTAGGTATAAAGTAGTGATCTGGTCCAGTTTGAAAAGGTAAAAAATTACTATGTCTAGATCTGAAGCTGTCAAACTGTATTAACAGTATTATACATACCCTTTACATAAAATTGTCATTATTTTGAGTGACAGCCTAGAGACCTTTCTATAATGTTGATATAATTTGTCCCAATAGTAGTACACTACACTGTATTTTTTTAAATTTTGGATAGAGCGGGTGCGATTTTTTAAATTTGCTTTTTCTGTCTTAAATAAATGCACTACGGTATAACTGTTTTCTCGGACCAGTGCTTGTTATATGTCTGTATTGCTTTTCTAACGTCATTCTGTCGGGCTGTTCAATATAGTTTTTATAAGAATTCTTCAAATGCTTCATTTATTTTTCACATTACCCTTAATAAATCATGATTATACGAAATGGCAAGAAAATTAAATACGCCACTCCTTCAAGGATATTCACGTGCTCAAAAAACCGCATTCCAAATATAAATTCAACCGCCGTCAATCGAAATTCTCTTTCTAAATTTAGCACTTTTTACAATTGTGTTAAAGGTGGCAATGCCGCTGCAGCCGGATTAGTAAAAAAAATGCACGTGGATATCAATAAAACATTCCCGTGCAATGCCAGAAAAGACTAACCTGCTCTATATTATCCTCTAATAATACTGTTAGGTCAACAGTGAACGAGAGAGATTTTTCGCTTTCCTTTTCCTGTCACATTACATAAAAAACTCAACGCTTTGTTACTTAAAAAAGCCAAAGTGTGGTATACAATATGTGGGACAAACAGGACGGAAATTTTTTAGACGAACACAGGAACATCTATACCGCTTCCGAAAATCAAAGAAATTCAAAGTATAATTTACCAACATTTAAGTAAACACAATCACAATAATAAATTTATAAGATTCAAACCACTCGAAACGATCCAGAAACAACAAGGGCAATAACATAAACAATTTGAAGATTCCCGTACAGTTATCGAACTGTCTTGGATTAAACGACGGCAGACAGTATATCCCCTGGGTCTAAATGACAATATAATGACACAGAGAACACATCTAAAACTTCTTCTATTAAAGGGAAACTTCGCAAAAAATTTTAAAAATGATCTTATGTTCATTATGTATAAAAAAAGTACAAATTCATAAATATTAACGTTTTACTGTCCTAGATAAGAGATCAACATCGATTTTAAATTGAGAATATCAATTCTCTACATGTAGCCATCTTGACGGCTTCCCGGTTAAGAAACCACGTGATATCTGTAAACCACAAAGTACCAAAACAAGCAAGGACTAACGTAGTCGTAATTGAGTGTCAAAATATCTAGTCAAGCGTACGGTTGTTTTATCCGACAAGGTAATGAAAAAAGCATAAACAGTTTCCCGGATCATATAAATAGAATTATATCAGACATGGTTGTGCTACCTTTTTTTAACTAACTTGATACGGAAAAATGTTTAATTAAGGGTTAAAGAGTCGAAAAAGTCGGCCAATTTGATATCTTTTTTTTTTTTTAAATAACTATGGTCTGTTGTTTTTAAACTGTTTTTTTACTACGTTTATGAAACAAGTAATGAAGTAAATATATTGGGAAATTAGTGAAGGGCGATTACTTTTATGGATTCTCTCAAAGTTTAAAGTCATAATTAGGTGTTCCGGGTAAAATTGTTTTCAAAAATCTAATTTGTTCATAATTCTTTTATGTAATAAACTTATTTAAATAAATTCGGTCCTCCCTAATTTTATCACCAGCATTGCTCAAGGAATTATTCCCAGAGGTATTGTGAGGTGACACGTCCAGGTATTCAAGCGATTTCCTGTCGGGCTCAAAAACTCTTATTACACAATTACATAATGCAGGTTCGTGCATCGCTTCACTTCTGAGCGTATCAGCGGACACGATCGGTAACTTGTAACTTTCCATTTCAAACTTTCAGGTGTAATACACATCATGTGTACATAATTTTTGTCTTGAGTCCGACAGTAATATACTAGACATTACTATACTCTTTCGTGTATACACACTTGTTTATGAATAACATTTCTGGTGTAAAGAATGATATTTATGAAAATCTAAATAATTCCAGCTACAGATTTGATGAAATAAAATAGATATAACAAGATGTGGTATAAGTGCCAATGAGACAATTCTCCATCCAAGTCAAAATTTATAAATGTAAACCATTATAGGTCAAAGTACGGTCTTCAACACGGAGCCTAGGCTCACACCGAACAGTAAGCTATAAAGGGCCCCAAAAATTACTAGTGTAAAACCATTCAAACGGGAAAACCAACGGTCTAATCTATATAAAAACGAGAAACGAGAAACACTTATGAACCACATCAACAAACGACAACTACTGAACATCAGATTCCTGACTTAGGACAGGTGCAAACAAATGCAGCGGGTTTAAACGTTTTAATGGTACCAAACCTTCACCCTTTTTCTGAAACAATAGTGTAACATCACAACATAGAAAGACACACTATAAAATATCAACTGAAAATCTATTTAGATATTTTCCAAGGGTAAAATTTGGAAAAATGTAAGTATAAACTCGTTGTCAATAATTATGGACATTTTGAAACATAATAATATTAATTTCACTAAAATGTACGCACTTTTCGATGACTGGTTTATACAGATAGAACGTTATGGAACTATAGATAGTCGCAATTTAAAATATATATATATTAAATATAAGAGAGAAACATCCATAACCAATCTGATTTTAATTCAGATCTATATCTAACTTGTTTTGGTTCGTCGAAGTTATACACATAGTAAAATCACATATTTATATTTCAATTAGATTGTTCTAGAACAGTCTAAGAAATTCGTCATCACAATTGTTAGTTATAATGTATAATAATGTGAATCTTGTGAAATAGTACTTGTTCTAATAATACATAAAATAATCAATTTTCATGTTCCAACATGAATGTAATATATACCACTGGACGTACATAAATGATCCCCAAATCCCCAAATCAGAAATAAAGAAACTTCAGATCGGATAGACTGATTGTAGTTGTATTAACGTCTGATCAGCTAGAGGGTGACGGATTTTTTTTTTTTTTATCAGTTATGATAACTTAATTGATTAACTTAGTTAGTTAGCTTGTTGGGGAATAAACATTCCAGATACTGCACTTTTGCATATTAAAATGAGAGTAATAAGAGAAAATATACATACGAACGTCTGGAAAAAAAAGTCGCACCAACTATAGGATTTCACATACAATTGCCATTCTTAATCGAAATGACGGACGGAGTCATTAAAATACGTGCATGCACGCTGTGATAAGAATGGTTATTCAACTCCCTAGAAAATGTGTATGTGTCGCAGTTGCATAGTATACATTATAAATCTATTTCAAGTTTATATTTTCCTGTCATTTTTATAAGTTAACGTAGGGGCATGTATACATCTCTGGTTTACGACAATCAACTTTTTAAATATCTGAATTTGATGTGAATTACCGTTCATCTCTTCTTTTTTTTTTTTGTGGGTTGGTGGGGGTGGGGTATAAATTGCTTGATTGTAGAGTCAATTTTTTATTCTAACTTTACTAATAAGGCATTGGTCCAAAAGGGAATTGAAAAAAAAAATCACTTCTATCGAAAGTTACAAAATAAGAACGTTGTATTAATGAATTTACAAAAAGAATTCTATTTCTGGATGTTATTAGAAATTTTTTTTTTTAGTTTAGTGATTTAAATTGAGAAAAAAAATCTTGTCAGAATTTAAAACCCCGTTCACACTAGCATTAAATTTGAATCGATCTAAATAAAACCAGTTAGCGTTCACATTATCTTTAATCAAAATGGTCTCTATCGGTCTAATCTGAACCACTGCGTTCACACTGCAAGTAAAAATGCAATCGATCTGACCCAATTACCCGTAAAACTGTAAATATTGTGTATAAATAGAAACAATTAATCAAATTTATGTGTTGATACACACACTTAAAAAATGGACGAAGTTATTGTTTCTCTTGAATCACAAGTTCAAATTTTCATACTGTAGCAAAGAATTTACAACATGAAGAAATGCTGCGGTTTCTGAAAAGAAAAAATCAACAGAAGAAAAGAAGACACAGATTTCGGAAATTTATGCAAAGGCGAAGACAACTTTTTTCCCCGTTTGTTTACACAAATTTCTGTTAACAGAAAAATATGGATTAAACAACGAACCAACGATATATACAAGAATGTTATGTTATTACACGTGTAGTTTTGCCGCTAAACATGCGCATAAACTATTTTCGTTTCAATCGTACTAGAGATCGTACTAGTTTAGACCGATCTTTGCGTTCACATTTAAAGTTAGATCGGTTCACTTTAGATCGATTTAAACTAAACTACCTCTTTTGGTGTTTTAGTTTAGACCGATTAAAGATCGATTTAAAGCGTTCACATTAGCCCTTAAATCGATCTAAAATGAACCGATCTAGTTTAAATCGATCTAAATGTCCTAGTGTGAACGGGGTCTAAATCGTTCCCCCACCCAAGACTCCTTTTAGATCATGAATGGTCATGCTTTACAATCGTGAATTTCTTTGACATGTACATTCTGTATCGGTAGTGATTTACCTTGACATTTCCGGGTATAACAGAGCTACATGTATATTACCTGTATGTGGTTAGGTACGTCCCATGAGGTCTGACGTATACAGGTTTCCATTTATATTGGCGTTCAATACATATTTTTGATTTAACAAGGTTTTATGACATTCACACTTCTGAATGTTCTGTATACCAAATTCATATTTTATTTTCGGACCGATGAGGGATGTGAATATTTTCCAGGAAACATATCGAGTATCATATTAATTTCGGTATTTTTTTTTTTTCTTTGTATTAAATCAAATAAATTTAAAGAAAATACTGCTTTTCCGCTTTAGGAGTATTCTTGTCAGTTTAGAGTGGTTTATGAATGAATGATAAGTCTTGCTAAAATACAAGATATAAAGCACATTGAAAATCTGATTCCTCCGGTCTTTCTCCATTCCAATAAGGCAAAGTTGACCTTAGATTGATTCTGTTAATTTTTTAAACATTTTTGGTCAAATAGCTAAAGTATTTATACGTTGTGAGATTTAAAATATTTTGACAAGGGCATTCCCGATTAGGTAAATGAAAATCGCTTTCGACGGACCAAATTATATAAATGCAATTGATAATTTTCTATACACATTTAAATATTCAAGGTTACCGATGATAATTTAAAATAGCACATTTTTAGTTTATACACTCGTTTTTGGGGGGCCATTATTATTTATAATATTATTCAATTGAAATTAATTCAGTATTTCATTGTTACAAAAAAATATTCATCTAGCGAAATTTATTTAAGACTGAGCAAACGCAAAATATAAAAAAATATACCTTGGCGATCCAGGTATTTTGAAACCATCTTCCTCCACAAATAATTTAATTTATATTTTTTATTTTTGTGTCTCAAACTCGCAATTCTCTTTTATCATCCATACGAGATGTTGAGCACACCTTGAACGGTGAACCCTGGAGGCTCAAATACACTCGAGTGAAGATCAAAAGAATAGAATTACAAAATGCTAATCATTTAATTATCGTGAATTTAACCACGCCTTCACCAGGTAGTGTCCGAGTATAATTTGATACACATTGAATTTACACAGTCCTAGTGGGAATGTTTACTAGACTTAATTAAAAGGTCAGAAAACATACATTCATTGTCATTACATTATCAGTTATATCACCAGCCCAGTAGTCAGCACTTCTGTGTTGACATGGAATATCATTAATATGGTCATAATTCTAAATCAACTGTTTACAAAACTTTGAATTTTTGAAATACTAAGGCTTTTCTACCTCAGAAATAGATTACCTTAGCTGTATTTGGCAAAACTTTTAGGAATTTTTGGTCCTCAATGCTCTTCAACTTCGTACTTTATTTGGCCTTTTTAACTTTTTTTGATTCGAGCGTCACTGATGAGTCTTTTGTAGACGAAACGAGCGTCTGGCGCAAATACAAAATTTCAATTCTGGTATCTAGGATGAGTTTGTTATATATGTTTGTTCAACAAAGCCGTCGGAAATAATATTTTACAAAAATATATTATTGTACGATTCACTTTTATTACTATAAGCATATCAGAAGTCCATAAAATATATCTTCCTGTACCTTAAGAATTTAAAAAGTTGCACGGCTGTTCGCTTTAATTTTTCAATTATTTGTTGGTTAAAAGCTGTGCAAAATAGTCATTGACGCGCTTCAAAATGCGTTATTAATTGATTAACGAACAAGACTTTAAATGAAATTATTTCCACTCCCAGCATGCAATAGTGTAAAAGTACGTCACAGTACACAGGAAGTTCTCATAAATAAAATTAATAATTTCCAATTTTCTTCTTTATTAGGGTCCGTATCTAGATAAAACTTGGTGAATATGTTTTTTTATGATATTATAAACATAATAAGATGATAAGTCAAAAATCGCGAATTTTCCCATTAATATAAAAAAAAAAAACGTATCAATCGAAATCAACGATTTAAACATCGTATAAATTATACTCTGGTTGATCTCATATCTATATTTAAAAACAATGGCAAGCATCAAAATTATTATGTAAACTTGGTCAAATACCAAGTAGTAAATAACATGATATTTTCAAGGAGTGTGACATAATCTCGTTCTTTAGCACACTCCATGAGTATTCGCGTATAATTACAGCTTTTATGTCACCATAGACTGTTCCCGCGTATCGATAAACCTGAAGATCATAAACGGCATTTTCTGAAAATTAAATATATTAACAGAGAGGTATTGATTTCATCAACTTATCGAGTATATTAAAGTCTTTTAATGACTCTACCATTTAAAACTTTATACCTCCCTATTTTGATAACATAAAACCACCTGTTATTTCGTATACATACAAAAAAACAGTAGAAGTTTAATTTTTAATTATACGCCAGTTACATCCGACGTCAGTGTAGAAAATAATACTCCTCTAACTTGAGACTGTGAATCATCGAATTTTAGATTTGATCATTGTGGCCATGTTATTACGGGGGACCTCAATATCGTTCAAGGCCGAGAGGTTAAAAACGTTTTTGAAAAAAGGACCAATATATCGTTCTCCATCTAAAATAGATTGGAAGCAGTGTCGCCAGGTCACAAAAGACACTCTTTTATCGTATTGTAAAAATTGGTGTAAACGGGGAAAATCTGATAAAAATCTCTTGATTCTTATTTAAATAAATGTACGAATGTTGTGGATACTCGAATATCACATTTTGAAAATGATTTAGAAAAAAATAAAGAGTACAACATACGCCTATTTCTAGAAAAAGAAACAGACTTCAAGTACTCGAAAAGAGGTTTGTGTTTGTACCGGTCGAAAAGCAGCCGCCAATGTGGTGGTGGTATGCCGTAAATACCACACAGACGTTCTTAAGAATAAAATTTTAAATTCATCTACATTCAAGTCCGTGCGCTCCACAGAGAGTCATATGGTAAACTATCATATCATAACCATATCACAGCTTTAGGCCTCTTCTGAACAATTGAAGGTCCCTACTATGTATTGGTTACCTAAACTACACTAAAAAAATATCGTTTCATCTCAGCCTCTAGTAAGTGTTCTACGACTAATCTTTCAGTGCGTTTTACTAGTTCCTTAACTACTATCAAAGAACTTATCATTAACTTTTATAATAAAACATATAAAATGTAAAAATTCTTTGGATGCTTTCGATAAATTACGTGCTTTTGATGGTCCTTTTGATTCTGTTGACAGTTTTGACTTTTCAACTCTTTGCACTACATTTCCACACAATATTATCAAACAAAAGTTTTCCTATTCAATTAAATGGTCGTTTGGTAAATCTGAATGCAAATATATGTTCTGCAACTCATTTAAAGCCTTCTTCTCTAATGAGAAAGGTAAATATGCTAGATATACTTACTGGAGGTGCTATGAGATGAATGAAGCTGTTAATTTTCTCCTTGTGATAATATTTATGTACATTTCTGCAATGAAGTTTTCGACAGGTTTTAGGTATTCCTATAGGCACCAATTGTTCTCTGATGAGTTAAGCATTTTTCAGTTGATTTTTATAGTTTGTTCTTATGTGTACTGTTACACCACTGTCCGAGGTTAGGGGAGGGTTGGCGCCTTCAAACTAATTTAACCCCTTCACATTCTATATGTGCATGTCCCAAGTCAGGAGCCTGTAATTGAGTGGTTGTCGTTTTTTGCTGTTTCTCATATTTGTTTTTCGTTTATTGTTTTGCATAGCTCGTTCTTATGTTGTGCCGTTACACCACTGTCCCAGGTTAGGGGGAGGTTTGGCGCCAACAAACTGTCCCAAGTAAGGGGCCTATAATTCAGTTGTTGGCGTTTATTGCTGTATATCATATTTGTTTTTCGTTCTTTATTTTGTACATAAATCAGGCCGTTAGTTTTCTCGTTTGTCATTTCGGGGTCTTATATAGCTGACTATGTGGTATGGGTTTATACTCATTATTGAAGGCCGTACGGTAACATATAGCTGTTAATTTCTGTGTCATTTGGTCTCTTGTCGAGAGTTGTCTCATTGTCAATCATACAACATCATCTTATTTTTATATTAAATGATATGGACCACATGATTACCCAAGGTACTGTTTTGTTTTTAACCATTATATTTTAAAACAATTTAATGTAATACCTTAAACTCTTATCTTACATGGTTGTATCTTTAAAAAATATTTTATACGCCAGGTTTAAGAGTTCACATCATAAACTAATTACGTTGCATCCACAGCATAGTGTCGTTTCTTACATTTTGTTACTTCTTGTTAATATTAAAAATACATACCAGTTACAAAGCATCCGATTACAGTGCGACCTTGACAATGATTGGTTCCTCTACATATAAACCAGAGCAGCATAATTGTCACCAAAACACCACTAATAAACCCTATAGCTGCAAATACTCGTGTTGCTATCCAGTAAGCTACAAATGACAAAATAAATATGTAATTTCCTGTTTGATCATGTACCTGGCTTTTGACATAGAGATATGTCACTTGCATGCTATTTTGATAGAAAAAATGGTAAAGGGTTCTGAGGAACCCAGTGTCTTGCCTGAGATTGCTACTGTCAGTGTAAAAGTGTAATGTTGACTGTAAAAGTAATTCCTGAGGGTTTAGTGCTCACTTTTTTAAAATATAGTTAATACTGTAAGATTTGTTTAAAAAGTGGAGGTAGAATTAATCTTTATTGGAAATATAGCTCAAAGATTTCTTTCTAGATAAAAAAGGAAAATTTACATTTTTAAAGGGAAAAAACTCTTGTCAATTTAATTCTGTTTTTCAACATTTTAGACTTATTCTGATTTTGACTTTTATAATCGTCTAACAATTTAATTTTTTCAAGATATTTGATAATTTTTGCACTTTAATTCAAAGTTCTATCTTCATCCATGGCAATCAAGTTATGTGGTGGATCGGATCCTCAGACACAGGTTTAAAAAAAAGATTCTCTCAGGATGATTGCTGTTAAATTTGGTTCCTATGTGGCTCGTAATTTGAGCGAAGCATTTTTTTTTTAGTTAATGTATGAAGAATGGCAAGTGTTGGCAATAGCTCACAGTACCCTTTTGGTAAGGTAAGTGAGCATAAAATTGTTTCATATGTTTTATTGTGTCCTTAATTTTTGTAAAGATATAAGCTACAATTAACATCTAGATACTGTAAAGTGGTGAAATGTCGTGAGTGGTTTATTTTTGCTAATAATTTGGTATTCATAAAATCTCGAATATTCCCCTGTATAAATTTGATCTCAAGTGAAGATCAGAATAAAGGACAAGATAACTTCAAATCAAAACCTCAGATATGGGAGAGTATGGAGGGGGTATACAGATATTCTTTATATTTTTGCACCCATTTAAAGTCTTCAGAAAAAAACAGTAGGAATTGGGCAAAAAAAAGATAATGAATAGAAAAAAAAAAAAAAATAAGGAATAATGGAGTGTTAAAATATAAGGTTTGGTACTAGAAGTTATAAAATATAAACACTGCGAAAATAAACCACTAGAAAAAATTAAGAGTGAGATAACAAAATTTCATTTAAATTGCAAAGGAATATAGTTTTGAGAGACAAATCGAGCTTATATGGACAGATATAGCAGTTATACAATGTACATATATCAGCTTAAACTGCAGATGTAATAATTCATATTATTTTCATAGGAGACATTTACAAATTTCCTGTGCAAACAATACAAGTCTGGAATCATAAATATTATCTACATGAAACATATCTTAGATAGAGCCCTTGTGTAAGTTTAATGCATTTTCCATTTCTGATTTCTTAACATTTAAACAAGTAAATGCGAGTAAATGCAAATATTCTGTTAATCTTACCAATAATCTTCTTTACTTTTTCATATGAATCTTTCTCCCATTGATACTGGTATTCTTTCTCGGATCCGAACTTAGCAATCAATCCTAAATCAATACAACCATTACCCCCGAAACACCATTGCCAGAGCCCTAGGTAATGATCTGTTTCAAGCAAATCAATTTGCAATTTGCTTGGTTTATTGTAAACCTTGGCAGCAAAATCTTCAGGTACACTGACAGTCAGCCAGAAAGGTGTGGCAAATCCAAGAATTAGAGAAAATGTTGCAACAAATGTTAAGACGAAAAGACATTTGTTTAAAAATGTAAGCTTTTTCCAACTTTCAACATGTGCCATGATAGATATAGCACTGAATTGATGAAGTGAAGTGTATTCGGAATCCCATTGACATATTATCTATTCATTGGATATTGAGCTTGAAATTGGACCATCGACATTGTTAAGAATGAAGTAGATAAGTGACTCCTACATTTAACGTTTCCGGATGTGCGATAGATTGCGATATTTATGACATACTATTTCCTTGTCCTCCCCATAGGCACACAAAAGAACTTTTTTCAAACATATAAAATGACACAAAAGAAATAAAAACTATCATTACATGAAAGAAAACGGTCCCGTGGTGTATTAGAAACTACAAATAGTTCACGCTAGAAAAAAGTAATATAACAAAAATACCGAACTCCGAGGAAAATTCTAAACGGAAAGTCCCTAAGCAAATGGCAAAATCAAGAATTTATACTTCTTACAACAACCCCATCAAAAAGAGGCGGAAGATACCATTAACTGAAAAAACAGGTCTTTCAACTACGTGTTCGATGAAAGACACAGAAGTGAAGTTTGTAACATTTAGATTCCGATCAAGTATGAACCGCTGTTGGAGAACTGTTCACATGGACGACCAGACGAACGTCAATTGTGAAATATGGCACAAAACATTCAAATCATTAGATTACTTAAAAAAAAAGACGTTCCTTCGCTAACATTTAATTTCTTGGGCACAGTTTCAAATTCTTATTCAACTACCTCCTTACTGGAATATCGCTTTCTATCGTCACTTCCTTGTTTATATTTACTCTTGCCTGTTTAGAAGTTGTGATTTAGCTATAAAATGCCATGCTCTTAATGACAACTTAAGTAAATGAGCAGCATAGTTTGTATGGATACGTTTTCAGGATTTACTTATAAGCAGTGTGGCTGATTTGTAAAGAGGGACACAAGCTTTTACACATTCACCCCATAAGTCTTCTGTGTCAAATCGAACAATAATCTTATGCCACTGTCCGTCCAATAAAATGGCTGGAACGTTTTGTGTCGTTGTAGATCTTAACTATCCATTAACAAATCCTTGATACTACTGAGCAGATTAAGCAAATCGGATATTGTGATATTAAAATTCAAAGACAGGATCTCGCCAACGAATGTGTATTCTGGTTTTCATTGCCATGATGGTATCGTTGAAATTGTATGTAAGTGTGTACATAGGATCTGTATTCTAAATCAGATTGATTTTTATAAATTTGGCAACATTTTTGGTTTTTTGATAAAAATTGTGTTTTTTGAGATGTCAAAAATTAAAATTAAAAACATATCATTTTGAAAGAATTTGTGTTAATCAAATCAAATCAAATCAAATATTTTATTGTCGTATAAACTTTACAGTTTGTGACCAACATGTATTAACACAATAAACATATATACATACATATCAAACAAACACAATAAAAACAGCATCAAAATTTATAAAAACAAATGACTTAAAACGTTGCATCAAAATTTTCAATCACTTTTAAAAAAAAGTGATATGCAAAATAAATGTTACTCTAAAGAAAACAATAGAGATGGCGCGTTTTTATTTTATTTTTTTGTGGTGGAGAGGAGGGGTTAAGTATAGATTGCACGCAATCATTGTACATATAATTTTAGATATTTCAACATTTGAGATATATCTAGGTTTCGAACATCAACTGATTTTAAGACTGAATTCATTTAAATATATAGCTGCTGTTTTATGGAATAATCTACCTTGTGATTTGAGCAGAATTGCTAATTTCAGTCAGTTTAATAATATTTTAAAATGTCAATGAATGGAAATAACTGTATGTGCACTGGTTGTTCAGATTCTTGATCTAGTTTTATAAATTCAAACCAATTTAGATCATATCCATTCCTTGAATCTTTTATGATATGCATCTTTATAACTGAGCTGTCTGATCATGCTTGGTTTTAAGTCTTTAAATTATTTGCTTTGTGCTTTAATGCCTAGCTTATCGTGTTAATAAACTCTACTTTCTATCACCATGCTAAATAAATTCTGCTTTCTATCACCATGCTAAATAAATTCTGTTTTCTATCATCATGCTTAATAAAGTCTCTTTTCTATCAAAATGCTAACGGTTTCTAAACAAACGGAATTCTACCGCAAATACGCATTATATTTGTCAACATTTTACACCTCGCTTATGCTCGGTATAAAGATATTTAAGAAATAATTCTTTCATGCCATGCTCTATGCTCATTTTAACATGGATAGGCATTATATTTGTCAATATATTTTATACCGAGCGTAAGCGAGCTAAAATATGAACAGATACATGTAAACTTACTTTTAGAATGATTTTATTTCATTTCCAGGCGAGCAATACCAACACAAATGTCCATTTTGATCTCTGGCGTTGTTTGCGACTGAGTGAGGATAACCAACTAATTAGATTTTAATTTCCCGAATATTTCGTGCAGTATAGCATCAAACTGTTCACCCATTCGCTCAATATGTGATGCCTACATTTTTGTCACGTGGTGATGAAAGTCACATGACAGAGACGAAGCTTAACAAAGCTCAGAATTTCACCACACCACTTAAGAATTGAGTCCGGAAGGTATCAGTGTACTATCCAAAATGACAGAGCTTGTACTCGTTGTAACTCTGGAGATGTGGAGGATGAATATCATTTTCTATTTCAATGTGCTAAATTTAATGATGATTGCATTCATCTATTTCAAGAAATAAGTAAAAGTTGCCCCAATTTTCTAAGTCTTTAACTCCAGGGATAAACTGATATATATGGCTTATGAACACAGAAGATAAGTCAATTCTCACTGCTGCTGGTAAACTTATTTCTAAAAATTGTTAATGGTGTGGCTTTCTTGTCTGCTTCAGACACGAGGAGGACTGTATAAATAACACAGCTCCTTGAGCACCGCCCCTTGGTGTCTGTTGCAGTAGGGAAACCTACACTATTCTCAGAACCTATTACTGTTGTATATGTATTTGCTGTGAATAAACTTGAACTTTTGTTACATTTATGTTTGTTTCTCTGCATCAGATACGAGGAGGTTTGTTAGAGCTCTTAAGCTCACAATCCTAGAGCATCGTCCCTTGGTACCTGTTGTAGCTAAACAATCAAATATATTTATACATCTCAAGCAAAAATATTTAAAAAAAAAATCAAATCAAAATAATTGCAAATAAAATCATGTGAGAGGACATTTGCCACATCTCTGGAGTAGCAACTCTTAAATACTTTTTTTTATTTAACATATAATATCCTGTATCACTCTATATCAATATTCTAGGTGTATTATATGAATGTCATGTAAAATACTGTACTAGTATGTTGTTAAGATTATATATTTGTCATATGTGTATGCCCCCCTGGGGACCAAATTTGGAAAATAAAATATCTTTATCTTTATATCTTTATCTTTATTTTTATAACTAACTACCGTATCTGGCGTATTATCACAAAAATATCATGGGGCGTTTTGAAAGTTGGAAAAACCTTACATTTTTAAACAAATGTCTATTCGTTTTAACATTTGTTGCAACATTATCGCTTGTCCTTGGAATTGCCACACCTTTCTGGCTGACTGTCAGTGTACCTGAAGATTTTGCTGCTAAGGTTTACGATAAACCAAGCAAATTACAAATTGATTTGCTTGAAACAAATCATTACCTAGGGCTCTGGCAATGGTGCTTCGGGAGTAATGGTTGTGTTGATTTAGGATTGATTGCTAAGTTCGGAACCGAGAAAAAATATCAGTATCAATGGGAGAAAGATTCATATGAAAAAGCAAAGAAGATAATTGGTAAGACTAACTACATTGGGCTATTCCAGAAATACATAAAAAATAGTCTGTACCGCTCGTACCTGGTTAATGAAGAGAATTATAATCATTTCGTACCCTATACATTTCGTACCCTCCCCCCTTTACAAAAACCATTTCGTACCTCATGAGCCATAGCAAGTTCTTTGATTGGTTACATAAGATGCAAATTCTTATGCAAACATTTTTATTCATTACTTTCTTCTTGAGTGAATATCCCATTTCACTGCATTTCACGATAAAACAACTGTTAATAACTATAAAAACAGATGCAGACAATAATTCTTTTAATTGTTGGTTAATTAACCTCATATTTTTAGAGTTGAAAAATTAGGTAAGGATAAAACAAACAAAGTGTAATTAAAACTATTAAAGTTTCCATGTATTGCTTAATTCAACCAATCATAGGTCTTTAAATAATTTCTACTGCTGGAAGCATTTTATTTATGTCATAATATTTTTTTTAAATTAAAATTATCTCACAAGGTTTTATAACATATTTAACTATTTAATTAAAACAAAATTAATAACATTTTATATATTTTCTTGAATGGAACAGTACGAATTAAATATTAAACATTTTAAAAACGTATAATGGGACAGTATATATATAATGAAGGATCTTTCATTTTTTTGAATTATTCATTTTTTTTTTTCACCAATACCGATGTTGGAACAAAATTTCAATGATTTACAAATATATATGATACGAAAACATGTACTTAGTCTATGAGGTACGAAATGGTTAATGCAGTTGGTACAAAGGGTACGAAATGGTTTTGGTCATAGGTACGAAATGGTAAATGTTGGGTACGAAATGGTAAATGTTGGGTACGAAATGGTAATTTTGGGTACGAAATGGCAGCGGTACGAAATGGTCAAAGTACGAAATGACTTGCCACCAATGAGGTGGCAGAAACCAGTTATTTTACAATAAATCTTTAGAATTTCATGGATTTATGATTTAATTTTCTTGAAAAATCATTCAAGCTTATGTACAAATAAAATGTATGGTTTCGAGTAACCAAGATGTGTGCGTGTTTCTGTGAATATATAGAAAACCTTTTAATTTGGGTGTCTGTCCAGCACGGAGATTTTAAAATTTATAAATGCATTGCAAATAAGGCAAAAAATGTGATGCTCTGATACAAATCTAATCCTCAACTTCAGAATCCTGCTAATTGCAGACAAGAATTTTAGGTAAAATTCAAGAGATAAATAATATTCAATGAATTAGAGCCTTGTCTGCACCTATCCTTACCATCAAAATCTCAAGATATTTTTGTTTACATAAAACTGGATTTTTTCCCCACTTTGATTGGATGCCGTCAAGTGAGGAGACCACAATTTTGACTTCTGATTGGACCCATATGTGAAGGAAATCCCCAACCTGTGTATGCAACTACTTACTTATGTAGTATAATAGCCTAGAATTTACATTCATTTATTTTTTCAGTCCACATGATGCAATTATATACCTCATTGCTTAACTATAACAAAATTTCTGCGTGGGACACATGTTCTGGTACACCAAAACTGGTACCTGCCACCTTTAACCACTTGTTGAAAAGAATATATTTCCATTTTTCAGTCTGATTGAGTTCTGTAGTCATTACCCATTAAAAATACATGCAGTTCATATGGTAACAGCATAAAAAAATCATACATAGACTTTGTAAGACCAAATTTATTAAAGCAATATTTTGTCTTTTGCCGTCGAACTGCTTTGAATGCCAAAAATAAGAAAAAATGATTGTGTTCATATTTAATAAATTCTATTGTGTGAGTTTTCTGGTATAGTGTATGAATTATCCAACCGTTCTCAAAAGTACTTTAGTTTATTGTTTTATGCATGATATAAAACCACTTACAACTGATCTCAAGAAGTATTTTTCCATTGTCCAAGGTATTAAATAGTCTCAAATCTTGTCACTATCATTGTTCTGTTGACTGCAGTGGTGAAAAAAGCTTAGTTTTGAATAAACTATTTTTGTTGGTACATATGAATCACTTTGTAGATCCATGATGCACTAAACTAAGTGTACATTCATTCGCAATCACTTTCATATTACTTCTCCACATTAGAGAGCTGTGTAGGCCGCACGTTGAAATTTTAGAATTGCCACACTATTCCTGATGAGAGAGACCAGTTTTCTTATTTCTGTAGCCTGTCTTACAGTATTAACTATGTAGTAGACCTATAAAAAAAGAAGAATTCATATATTCCTTTTAAAAAGTAAATAAATAAGAAAATGTCCATTTCATGTGAAATAAATCATTAAAACAGGTAATATACAGTATAATCAGCTTTTCTAGTATTATGCTGAGACTTATTTTACTTTCGTTCTCTTTATAATTGCTTTTTCTATGTATTTTATGATATAAAATCATTCTATGGTGAACATAATCATTTTAAAACTAATCAACTGAATGCCATTGTTTGTCATAGGATACAGAGTTATCTATCTTGATATTTGATAATTCTTAAAATCCATGTGAAAACTATATGCTTGCAAACAGACCTATACATTGGCTGTGAATAAAAGAAAAATAATACCACACACATGTAGAACTCCTAAAAAGGCACATTTTATCATATGTTAAAATCATGTTTAGGCTTAACCACTTGTCGAAAAGAATATATCTCCATTTTTTCAGTCTGATTGAGTTCTGTAGTCATTACCCATTAAAAATACATGCAGTTCATATGGTTACAGCATAAAAAAAATCATACATAGACTTTGTAAGACCAAATTTATTAAAGCAATATTTTTGTCTTTTGCCGTCGAACTGCTTTGAATGCCAAAAAATAAGAAAAACATGATTGTGTTCATATTTAATAAATTCTATTGTGTGAGTTTTCTGGTATAGTGTATGAATTATCCAACCGTTCTCAAAAGTTTATTGTTTTATGCATGATATAAAACCACTTACAACTGATCTCAAGAAGTATTTTTCCATTGTCCGAGGTATTAAATAGTCTCAAATCTTGTCACTATCATTGTTCTGTTGACTGCAGTGGTGAAAAAAGCTTAGTTTTGAATAAACTATTTTTGTTGGTACATATGAATCACTTTGTAGATCCATGATGCACTAAACTAAGTGTACATTCATTCGCAATCACTCTCATATTACATGTACTTCTCCACATAAGAGAGCTGTGTAGGCTGCACGTTGAAATTTTAGAATTGCCACACTATTCCTGATGAGAGAGACCAGTTTTCTTATTTCTGTAGCCTGTCTTACAGTATTAACTATGTAGTAGACCTATAAAAAAAGAAGAATTCATATATTCCTTTTTAAAAAGTAAATAAATAAGAAAATGTCCATTTCATGTGAAATAAATCATTAAAACAGGTAATATACAGTTGAGTATAATCAGCTTTTCTAGTATTATGCTGAGACTTATTTTACTTTCGTTCTCTTTGTAATTGCTTTTCTATGTATTTTATGATATAAAATCATTCTATAGTGAACATGATCATTTTAAAACTAATCAACTGAATGCCATTGTTTGTCATAGGATACAGAGTTATCTATCTTGATATTTGATAATTCTTAAAATCCATGTGAAAACTATATGCTTGCAAACAGACCTATACATTGGCTGTGAATAAAAGAAAAATAATACCACACACATGTAGAACTCCTAAAAAGGCACATTTTATCATATGTTAAAATCATGTTTAGGCTTAACCACTTGTTGAAAAGAATATATTTCCATTTTTTCAGTCTGATTGAGTTCTGTAGTCATTACCCATTAAAATACATGCAGTTCATATGGTTACAGCATAAAAAAAATCATACATAGACTTTGTAAGACCAAATTTATTAAAGCAATATTTTTGTCTTTTGCCGTCAAACTGCTTTGAATGCCAAAAAATAAGAAAAAAATGATTGTGTTCATATTTAATAAATTCTATTGTGTGAGTTTTCTGGTATAGTGTATGAATTATCCAACCGTTCTCAAAAGTACTTTAGTTTATTGTTTTATGCATGATATAAAACCACTTACAACTGATCTCAAGAAGTATTTTTCCATTGTCCGAGGTATTAAATAGTCTCAAATCTTGTCACTATCATTGTTCTGTTGACTGCAGTGGTGAAAAAAGCTTAGTTTTGAATAAACTATTTTTGTTGGTACATATGAATCACTTTGTAGATCCATGATGCACTAAACTAAGTGTACATTCATTCGCAATCACTCTCATATTACTTCTCCACATAAGAGAGCTGTGTAGGCTGCACGTTGAAATTTTAGAATTGCCACACTATTCCTGATGAGAGAGACCAGTTTTCTTATTTCTGTAGCCTGTCTTACAGTATTAACTATGTAGTAGACCTATAAAAAAAGAAGAATTCATATATTCCTTTTTAAAAAGTAAATAAATAAGAAAATGTCCATTTCATGTGAAATAAATCATTAAAACAGGTAATATACAGTATAATCAGCTTTTTCTAGTATTATGCTGAGACTTATTTTACTTTTGTTCTCTTTGTAATTGCTTTTTCTATGTATTTTATGATATAAAATCATTCTATGGTGAACATAATCATTTTAAAACTAATCAACTGAATGCCATTGTTTGTCATAGGATACAGAGTTATCTATCTTGATATTTGATAATTCTTAAAATCCATGTGAAAACTATATGCTTGCAAACAGACCTATACATTGGCTGTGAATAAAGAAAAATAATACCACACACATGTAGAACTCCTAAAAAGGCACATTTTATCATATGTTAAAATCATGTTTAGGCTTAAGGTGGCAGAAACCAGTTATTTTACAATAAATCTTTAGAATTTCATGGATTTATGATTTAATTTTCTTGAAAAATCATTCAAGCTTATGTACAAATAAAATTTATGGTTTCGAGTAACCAAGATGTGTGCGTGTTTGTGTGAATATATAGAAAACCTTTTAATTTGGGTGTCTGTCCAGCACGGAGATTTTAAAATTTATAAATGCATTGCAAATAAGGCAAAAAATGTGATGCTCTGATACAAATCTAATCCTCACCTTCAGAATCCTGCTAATTGCAGACAAGAATTTTAGGTAAAATTCAAGAGATAAATAATATTCAATGAATTAGAGCCTTGTCCGCACCTATCCTTACCATCAAAATCTCAAGATATTTTTGTTTACATAAAACTGGATTTTTTCCCCACTTTGATTGGATGCCGTCAAGTGAGGAGACCACAATTTTGACTTCTGATTGGACCCATATGTGAAGGAAATCCCCAACCTGTGTATGCAACTACTTACTAATGTAGTATAATAGCCTAGAATTTACATTCATTTATTTTTTCAGTCCACATGATGCAATTATATACCTCATTGCTTAACTATAACAAAATTTCTGCGTGGGACACATGTTCTGGTACACCAAAACTGGTACCTGCCACCTTTAACCACTTGTTGAAAAGAATATATTTCCATTTTTTCAGTCTGATTGAGTTCTGTAGTCATTACCCATTAAAAATACATGCAGTTCATATGGTTAAAGCATAAAAAAAATCATACATAGACTTTGTAAGACCAAATTTATTAAAGCAATATTTTTGTCTTTTGCCGTCGAACTGCTTTGAATGCCAAAAAATAAGAAAAAAATGATTGTGTTCATATTTAATAAATTCTATTGTGTGAGTTTTCTGGTATAGTGTATGAATTATCCAACCGTTCTCAAAAGTACTTTAGTTTATTGTTTTATGCATGATATAAAACCACTTACAACTGATCTCAAGAAGTATTTTTCCATTGTCCGAGGTATTAAATAGTCTCAAATCTTGTCACTATCATTGTTCTGTTGACTGCAGTGGTGAAAAAAGCTTAGTTTTGAATAAACTATTTTTGTTGGTACATATGAATCACTTTGTAGATCCATGATGCACTAAACTAAGTGTACATTCATTTGCAATCACTCTCATATTACTTCTCCACATAAGAGAGCTGTGTAGGCTGCGTTGAAATTTTAGAATTGCTACACTATTCCTGATGAGAGAGACCAGTTTTCTTATTTCTGTAGCCTGTCTTACAGTATTAACTATGTAGTAGACCTATAAAAAGAAGAATTCATATATTCCTTTTAAAAAGTAAATAAATAAGAAAATGTCCATTTCATGTGAAATAAATCATTAAAACAGGTAATATACAGTATAATCAGCTTTTTTACTAGTATTATGCTGAGACTTATTTTACTTTCGTTCTCTTTGTAATTGCTTTTTTTACTATGTATTTTATGATATAAAATCATTCTATGGTGAACATAATCATTTTAAAACTAATCAACTGAATGCCATTGTTTGTCATAGGATACAGAGTTATCTATCTTGATATTTGATAATTCTTAAAATCCATGTGAAAACTATATGCTTGCAAACAGACCTATACATTGGCTGTGAATAAAGAAAAATAATACCACACACATGTAGAACTCCTAAAAGGCACATTTTATCATATGTTAAAATCATGTTTAGGCTTAACCACTTGTCGAAAAGAATATATCTCCATTTTTCAGTCTGATTGAGTTCTGTAGTCATTACCCATTAAAATACATGCAGTTCATATGGTTAAAGCATAAAAAATCATACATAGACTTTGTAAGACCAAATTTATTAAAGCAATATTTTTGTCTTTTGCCGTCGAACTGCTTTGAATGCCAAAAATAAGAAAAACATGATTGTGTTCATATTTAATAAATTCTATTGTGTGAGTTTTCTGGTATAGTGTATGAATTATCCAACCGTTCTCAAAAGTTTATTGTTTTATGCATGATATAAAACCACTTACAACTGATCTCAAGAAGTATTTTCCATTGTCCGAGGTATTAAATAGTCTCAAATCTTGTCACTATCATTGTTCTGTTGACTGCAGTGGTGAAAAAGCTTAGTTTTGAATAAACTATTTTGTTGGTACATATGAATCACTTTGTAGATCCATGATGCACTAAACTAAGTGTACATTCATTCGCAATCACTCTCATATTACTTCTCCACATAAGAGAGCTGTGTAGGCTGCGTTGAAATTTTAGAATTGCCACACTATTCCTGATGAGAGAGACCAGTTTTCTTATTTCTGTAGCCTGTCTTACAGTATTAACTATGTAGTAGACCTATAAGAAAAGAAGAATTCATATATTCCTTTTTAAAAAGTAAATAAATAAGAAAATGTCCATTTCATGTGAAATAAATCATTAAAACAGGTAATATACAGTTGAGTATAATCAGCTTTTTCTAGTATTATGCTGAGACTTATTTTACTTTCGTTCTCTTTGTAATTGCTTTTCTATGTATTTTATGATATAAAATCATTCTATGGTGAACATGATCATTTTAAAACTAATCAACTGAATGCCATTGTTTGTCATAGGATACAGAGTTATCTATCTTGATATTTGATAATTCTTAAAATCCATGTGAAAACTATATGCTTGCAAACAGACCTATACATTGGCTGTGAATAAAAGAAAAATAATACCACACATGTAGAACTCCTAAAAGGCACATTTTATCATATGTTAAAATCATGTTTAGGCTTAACCACTTGTTGAAAAGAATATATTTCCATTTTTCAGTCTGATTGAGTTCTGTAGTCATTACCCATTAAAATACATGCAGTTCATATGGTTACAGCATAAAAAAATCATACATAGATTTTGTAAGATCAAATTTATTAAAGCAATATTTTTGTCTTTTGCCGTCGAACTGCTTTGAATGCCAAAAATAAGAAAAAATGATTGTGTTCATATTTAATAAATTCTATTGTGTGAGTTTTCTGGTATAGTGTATGAATTATCCAACCGTTCTCAAAAGTACTTTAGTTTATTGTTTTATGCATGATATAAAACCACTTACAACTGATCTCAAGAAGTATTTTCCATTGTCCGAGGTATTAAATAGTCTCAAATCTTGTCACTATCATTGTTCTGTTGACTGCAGTGGTGAAAAAAGCTTAGTTTTGAATAAACTATTTTTGTTGGTACATATGAATCACTTTGTAGATCCATGATGCACTAAACTAAGTGTACATTCATTCGCAATCACTCTCATATTACTTCTCCACATAAGAGAGCTGTGTAGGCTGCGTTGAAATTTTAGAATTGCCACACTATTCCTGATGAGAGAGACCAGTTTTCTTATTTCTGTAGCCTGTCTTACAGTATTAACTATGTAGTAGACCTATAAAAAGAAGAATTCATATATTCCTTTTAAAAGTAAATAAATAAGAAAATGTCCATTTCATGTGAAATAAATCATTAAAACAGGTAATATACAGTATAATCAGCTTTTCTAGTATTATGCTGAGACTTATTTTACTTTTGTTCTCTTTGTAATTGCTTTTTCTATGTATTTTATGATATAAAATCATTCTATGGTGAACATAATCATTTTAAAACTAATCAACTGAATGCCATTGTTTGTCATAGGATACAGAGTTATCTATCTTGATATTTGATAATTCTTAAAATCCATGTGAAAACTATATGCTTGCAAACAGACCTATACATTGGCTGTGAATAAAAGAAAAATAATACCACACACATGTAGAACTCCTAAAAAGGCACATTTTATCATATGTTAAAATCATGTTTAGGCTTTAACCACTTGTTGAAAAGAATATATTTCCATTTTTTCAGTCTGATTGAGTTCTGTAGTCATTACCCATTAAAAATACATGCAGTTCATATGGTTACAGCATAAAAAAAATCATACATAGACTTTGTAAGACCAAATTTATTAAAGCAATATTTTTGTCTTTTGCCGTCGAACTGCTTTGAATGCCAAAAAATAAGAAAAAAATGATTGTGTTCATATTTAATAAATTCTATTGTGTGAGTTTTCTGGTATAGTGTATGAATTATCCAACCGTTCTCAAAAGTACTTTAGTTTATTGTTTTATGCATGATATAAAACCACTTACAACTGATCTCAAGAAGTATTTTTCCATTGTCCGAGGTATTAAATAGTCTCAAATCTTGTCACTATCATTGTTCTGTTGACTGCAGTGGTGAAAAAAGCTTAGTTTTGAAATAACTATTTTTGTTGGTACATATGAATCACTTTGTAGATCCATGATGCACTAAACTAAGTGTACATTCATTCGCAATCACTCTCATATTACTTCTCCACATAAGAGAGCTGTGTAGGCCGCATGTTGAAATTTTAGAATTGCCACACTATTCCTGATGAGAGAGACCAGTTTTCTTATTTCTGTAGCCTGTCTTACAGTATTAACTATGTAGTAGACCTATAAAAAAAGAAGAATTCATATATTCCTTTTTAAAAAGTAAATAAATAAGAAAATGTCCATTTCATGTGAAATAAATCATTAAAACAGGTAATATACAGTATAATCAGCTTTTTCTAGTATTATGCTGAGACTTATTTTACTTTTGTTCTCTTTGTAATTGCTTTTCTATGTATTTTATGATATAAAATCATTCTATGGTGAACATAATCATTTTAAAACTAATCAACTGAATGCCATTGTTTGTCATAGGATACAGAGTTATCTATCTTGATATTTGATAATTCTTAAAATCCATGTGAAAACTATATGCTTGCAAACAGACCTATACATTGGCTGTGAACAAAGAAAAATAATACCACACACATGTAGAACTCCTAAAAGGCACATTTTATCATATGTTAAAATCATGTTTAGGCTTTAACCACTTGTTGAAAAGAATATATTTCCATTTTTTCAGTCTGATTGAGTTCTGTAGTCATTACCCATTAAAAATACATGCAGTTCATATGGTTACAGCATAAAAAAAATCATACATAGACTTTGTAAGACCAAATTTATTAAAGCAATATTTTTGTCTTTTGCCGTCGAACTGCTTTGAATGCCAAAAATAAGAAAAAATGATTGTGTTCATATTTAATAAATTCTATTGTGTGAGTTTTCTGGTATAGTGTATGAATTATCCAACCGTTCTCAAAAGTACTTTAGTTTTTTGTTTTATGCATGATATAAAACCACTTACAACTGATCTCAAAAGTATTTTTCCATTGTCCGAGGTATTAAATAGTCTCAAATCTTGTCACTATCATTGTTCTGTTGACTGCAGTGGTGAAAAAAGCTTAGTTTTGAATAAACTATTTTTGTTGGTACATATGAATCACTTTGTAGATCCATGATGCACTAAACTAAGTGTACATTCATTCGCAATCACTCTCATATTACTTCTCCACATAAGAGAGCTGTGTAGGCTGCGTTGAAATTTTAGAATTGCCACACTATTCCTGATGAGAGAGACCAGTTTTCTTATTTCTGTAGCCTGTCTTACAGTATTAACTATGTAGTAGACCTATAAAAAAGAAGAATTCATATATTCCTTTTAAAAGTAAATAAATAAGAAAATGTCCATTTCATGTGAAATAAATCATTAAAACAGGTAATATACAGTATAATCAGCTTTTTCTAGTATTATGCTGAGACTTATTTTACTTTTGTTCTCTTTGTAATTGCTTTTTCTATGTATTTTATGATATAAAATCATTCTATGGTGAACATAATCATTTTAAAACTAATCAACTGAATGCCATTGTTTGTCATAGGATACAGAGTTATCTATCTTGATATTTGATAATTCTTAAAATCCATGTGAAAACTATATGCTTGCAAACAGACCTATACATTGGCTGTGAATAAAAGAAAAATAATACCACACACATGTAGAACTCCTAAAAAGGCACATTTTATCATATGTTAAAATCATGTTTAGGCTTTAACCACTTGTTGAAAAGAATATATTTCCATTTTTTCAGTCTGATTGAGTTCTGTAGTCATTACCCATTAAAAATACATGCAGTTCATATGGTTACAGCATAAAAAAAATCATACATAGACTTTGTAAGACCAAATTTATTAAAGCAATATTTTTGTCTTTTGCCGTCGAACTGCTTTGAATGCCAAAAAATAAGAAAAAAATGATTGTGTTCATATTTAATAAATTCTATTGTGTGAGTTTTCTGGTATAGTGTATGAATTATCCAACCGTTCTCAAAAGTACTTTAGTTTATTGTTTTATGCATGATATAAAACCACTTACAACTGATCTCAAGAAGTATTTTCCATTGTCCGAGGTATTAAATAGTCTCAAATCTTGTCACTATCATTGTTCTGTTGACTGCAGTGGTGAAAAAGCTTAGTTTTGAAATAACTATTTTGTTGGTACATATGAATCACTTTGTAGATCCATGATGCACTAAACTAAGTGTACATTCATTCGCAATCACTCTCATATTACTTCTCCACATAAGAGAGCTGTGTAGGCTGCGTTGAAATTTTAGAATTGCCACACTATTCCTGATGCGAAAGACCAGTTTTCTTATTTCTGTAGCCTGTCTTACAGTATTAACTATGTAGTAGACCTATAAAAAAAGAAGAATTCATATATTCCTTTTTAAAAAGTAAATAAATAAGAAAATGTCCATTTCATGTGAAATAAATCATTAAAACAGGTAATATACAGTATAATCAGCTTTTCTAGTATTATGCTGAGACTTATTTTACTTTTGTTCTCTTTGTAATTGCTTTTTCTATGTATTTTATGATATAAAATCATTCTATGGTGAACATAATCATTTTAAAACTAATCAACTGAATGCCATTGTTTGTCATAGGATACAGAGTTATCTATCTTGATATTTGATAATTCTTAAAATCCATGTGAAAACTATATGCTTGCAAACAGACCTATACATTGGCTGTGAATAAAGAAAAATAATACCACACACATGTAGAACTCCTAAAAAGGCACATTTTATCATATGTTAAAATCATGTTTAGGCTTAAGGTGGCAGAAACCAGTTATTTTACAATAAATCTTTAGAATTTCATGGATTTATGATTTAATTTTCTTGAAAAATCATTCAAGCTTATGTACAAATAAAATGTATGGTTTCGAGTAACCAAGATGTGTGCGTGTTTGTGTGAATATATAGAAAACCTTTTAATTTGGGTGTCTGTCCAGCACGGAGATTTTAAAATTTATAAATGCATTGCAAATAAGGCAAAAATGTGATGCTCTGATACAAATCTAATCCTCACCTTCAGAATCCTGCTAATTGCAGACAAAATTTTAGGTAAAATTCAAGAGATAAATAATATTCAATGAATTAGAGCCTTGTCCGCACCTATCCTTACCATCAAAATCTCAAGATATTTTTGTTTACATAAAACTGGATTTTTTCCCCACTTTGATTGGATGCCGTCAAGTGAGGAGACCACAATTTTGACTTCTGATTGGACCCATATGTGAAGGAAATCCCCAACCTGTGTATGCAACTACTTACTTATGTAGTATAATAGCCTAGAATTTACATTCATTTATTTTTTCAGTCCACATGATGCAATTATATACCTCATTGCTTAACTATAACAAAATTTCTGCATGGGACACATGTTCTGGTACACCAAAACTGGTACCTGCCACCTTTAACCACTTGTTGAAAAGAATATATTTCCATTTTTTCAGTCTGATTGAGTTCTGTAGTCATTACCCATTAAAAATACATGCAGTTCATATGGTTACAGCATAAAAAAAATCATACATAGACTTTGTAAGACCAAATTTATTAAAGCAATATTTTTGTCTTTTGCCGTCGAACTGCTTTGAATGCCAAAAAATAAGAAAAAAATGATTGTGTTCATATTTAATAAATTCTATTGTGTGAGTTTTCTGGTATAGTGTATGAATTATCCAACCGTTCTCAAAAGTACTTTAGTTTATTGTTTTATGCATGATATAAAACCACTTACAACTGATCTCAAGAAGTATTTTCCATTGTCCGAGGTATTAAATAGTCTCAAATCTTGTCACTATCATTGTTCTGTTGACTGCAGTGGTGAAAAAGCTTAGTTTTGAAATAACTATTTTGTTGGTACATATGAATCACTTTGTAGATCCATGATGCACTAAACTAAGTGTACATTCATTCGCAATCACTCTCATATTACTTCTCCACATAAGAGAGCTGTGTAGGCTGCGTTGAAATTTTAGAATTGCCACACTATTCCTGATGAGAGAGACCAGTTTTCTTATTTCTGTAGCCTGTCTTACAGTATTAACTATGTAGTAGACCTATAAAAAGAAGAATTCATATATTCCTTTTAAAAAGTAAATAAATAAGAAAATGTCCATTTCATGTGAAATAAATCATTAAAACAGGTAATATACAGTATAATCAGCTTTTCTAGTATTATGCTGAGACTTATTTTACTTTTGTTCTCTTTGTAATTGCTTTTCTATGTATTTTATGATATAAAATCATTCTATAGTGAACATAATCATTTTAAAACTAATCAACTGAATGCCATTGTTTGTCATAGGATACAGAGTTATCTATCTTGATATTTGATAATTCTTAAAATCCATGTGAAAACTATATGCTTGCAAACAGACCTATACATTGGCTGTGAATAAAGAAAAATAATACCACACACATGTAGAACTCCTAAAAAGGCACATTTTATCATATGTTAAAATCATGTTTAGGCTTTAACCACTTGTTGAAAAGAATATATTTCCATTTTTTCAGTCTGATTGAGTTCTGTAGTCATTACCCATTAAAAATACATGCAGTTCATATGGTTACAGCATAAAAAAAATCATACATAGACTTTGTAAGACCAAATTTATTAAAGCAATATTTTTGTCTTTTGCCGTCGAACTGCTTTGAATGCCAAAAATAAGAAAAACTTATGATTGTGTTCATATTTAATAAATTCTATTGTGTGAGTTTTCTGGTATAGTGTATGAATTATCCAACCGTTCTCAAAAGTACTTTAGTTTATTGTTTTATGCATGATATAAAACCACTTACAACTGATCTCAAGAAGTATTTTTCCATTGTCCGAGGTATTAAATAGTCTCAAATCTTGTCACTATCATTGTTCTGTTGACTGCAGTGGTGAAAAAAGCTTAGTTTTGAAATAACTATTTTTGTTGGTACATATGAATCACTTTGTAGATCCATGATGCACTAAACTAAGTGTACATTCATTCGCAATCACTCTCATATTACTTCTCCACATAAGAGAGCTGTGTAGGCTGCACGTTGAAATTTTAGAATTGCCACACTATTCCTGATGAGAGAGACCAGTTTTCTTATTTCTGTAGCCTGTCTTACAGTATTAACTATGTAGTAGACCTATAAAAAAAGAAGAATTCATATATTCCTTTTTAAAAAGTAAATAAATAAGAAAATGTCCATTTCATGTGAAATAAATCATTAAAACAGGTAATATACAGTATAATCAGCTTTTCTAGTATTATGCTGAGACTTATTTTACTTTTGTTCTCTTTGTAATTGCTTTTCTATGTATTTTATGATATAAAATCATTCTATAGTGAACATAATCATTTTAAAACTAATCAACTGAATGCCATTGTTTGTCATAGGATACAGAGTTATCTATCTTGATATTTGATAATTCTTAAAATCCATGTGAAAACTATATGCTTGCAAACAGACCTATACATTGGCTGTGAATAAAGAAAAATAATACCACACACATGTAGAACTCCTAAAAAGGCACATTTTATCATATGTTAAAATCATGTTTAGGCTTAAGGTGGCAGAAACCAGTTATTTTACAATAAATCTTTAGAATTTCATGGATTTATGATTTAATTTTCTTGAAAAATCATTCAAGCTTATGTACAAATAAAATGTATGGTTTCGAGTAACCAAGATGTGTGCGTGTTTGTGTGAATATATAGAAAACCTTTTAATTTGGGTGTCTGTCCAGCACGGAGATTTTAAAATTTATAAATGCATTGCAAATAAGGCAAAAATGTGATGCTCTGATACAAATCTAATCCTCACCTTCAGAATCCTGCTAATTGCAGACAAAATTTTAGGTAAAATTCAAGAGATAAATAATATTCAATGAATTAGAGCCTTGTCCGCACCTATCCTTACCATCAAAATCTCAAGATATTTTTTGTTTACATAAAACTGGATTTTTCCCCACTTTGATTGGATGCCGTCAAGTGAGGAGACCACAATTTTGACTTCTGATTGGACCCATATGTGAAGGAAATCCCCAACCTGTGTATGCAACTACTTACTTATGTAGTATAATAGCCTAGAATTTACATTCATTTATTTTTCAGTCCACATGATGCAATTATATACCTCATTGCTTAACTATAACAAAATTTCTGCATGGGACACATGTTCTGGTACACCAAAACTGGTACCTGCCACCTTTAACCACTTGTTGAAAAGAATATATTTCCATTTTTCAGTCTGATTGAGTTCTGTAGTCATTACCCATTAAAAATACATGCAGTTCATATGGTTACAGCATAAAAAATCATACATAGACTTTGTAAGACCAAATTTATTAAAGCAATATTTTTGTCTTTTGCCGTCGAACTGCTTTGAATGCCAAAAATAAGAAAAAATGATTGTGTTCATATTTAATAAATTCTATTGTGTGAGTTTTCTGGTATAGTGTATGAATTATCCAACCGTTCTCAAAAGTACTTTAGTTTTTGTTTTATGCATGATATAAAACCACTTACAACTGATCTCAAGAAGTATTTTTCCATTGTCCGAGGTATTAAATAGTCTCAAATCTTGTCACTATCATTGTTCTGTTGACTGCAGTGGTGAAAAAAGCTTAGTTTTGAATAAACTATTTTGTTGGTACATATGAATCACTTTGTAGATCCATGATGCACTAAACTAAGTGTACATTCATTTGCAATCACTCTCATATTACTTCTCCACATAAGAGAGCTGTGTAGGCTGCGTTGAAATTTTAGAATTGCTACACTATTCCTGATGAGAGAGACCAGTTTTCTTATTTCTGTAGCCTGTCTTACAGTATTAACTATGTAGTAGACCTATAAAAAAAGAAGAATTCATATATTCCTTTTTAAAAAGTAAATAAATAAGAAAATGTCCATTTCATGTGAAATAAATCATTAAAACAGGTAATATACAGTATAATCAGCTTTTCTAGTATTATGGTGAGACTTATTTTACTTTCGTTCTCTTTGTAATTGCTTTTCTATGTATTTTATGATATAAAATCATTCTATGGTGAACATAATCATTTTAAAACTAATCAACTGAATGCCATTGTTTGTCATAGGATACAGAGTTATCTATCTTGATATTTGATAATTCTTAAAATCCATGTGAAAACTATATGCTTGCAAACAGACCTATACATTGGCTGTGAATAAAGAAAAATAATACCACACACATGTAGAACTCCTAAAAGGCACATTTTATCATATGTTAAAATCATGTTTAGGCTTAACCACTTGTCGAAAAGAATATATCTCCATTTTTCAGTCTGATTGAGTTCTGTAGTCATTACCATTAAAAATACATGCAGTTCATATGGTTACAGCATAAAAAAAATCATACATAGACTTTGTAAGACCAAATAGACCTATAAAAAAGAAGAATTCATATATTCCTTTTAAAAGTAAATAAATAAGAAAATGTCCATTTCATGTGAAATAAATCATTAAAACAGGTAATATACAGTATAATCAGCTTTTCTAGTATTATGCTGAGACTTATTTTACTTTTGTTCTCTTTGTAATTGCTTTTCTATGTATTTTATGATATAAAATCATTCTATAGTGAACATAATCATTTAAAACTAATCAACTGAATGCCATTGTTTGTCATAGGATACAGAGTTATCTATCTTGATATTTGATAATTCTTAAAATCCATGTGAAAACTATATGCTTGCAAACAGACCTATACATTGGCTGTGAATAAAAGAAAAATAATACCACACACATGTAGAACTCCTAAAAAGGCACATTTTATCATATGTTAAAATCATGTTTAGGCTTAAGGTGGCAGAAACCAGTTATTTTACAATAAATCTTAAGAATTTCATTGATTTATGATTTAATTTTCTTGAAAAATCATTCAAGCTTATGTACAAATAAAATGTATGGTTTCGAGTAACCAAGATGTGTGCGTGTTTGTGTGAATATATAGAAAACCTTTTAATTTGGGTGTCTGTCCAGCACGGAGATTTTAAAATTTATAAATGCATTGCAAATAAGGCAAAAAATGTGATGCTCTGATACAAATCTAATCCTCACCTTCAGAATCCTGCTAATTGCAGACAAGAATTTTAGGTAAAATTCAAGAGATAAATAATATTCAATGAATTAGAGCCTTGTCCGCACCTATCCTTACCATCAAAATCTCAAGATATTTTTGTTTACATAAAACTGGATTTTTTCCCCACTTTGATTGGATGCCGTCAAGTGAGGAGACCACAATTTTGACTTCTGATTGGACCCATATGTGAAAAATCCCCAACCTGTGTATGCAACTACTTACTTATGTAGTATAATAGCCTAGAATTTACATTCATTTATTTTTCAGTCCACATGATGCAATTATATACCTCATTGCTTAACTATAACAAAATTTCTGCGTGGGACACATGTTCTGGTACACCAAAACTGGTACCTGCCACCTTTAACCACTTGTTGAAAAGAATATATTTCCATTTTTCAGTCTGATTGAGTTCTGTAGTCATTACCCATTAAAAATACATGCAGTTCATATGGTTACAGCATAAAAAAAATCATACATAGACTTTGTAAGACCAAATTTATTAAAGCAATATTTTTGTCTTTTGCCGTCGAACTGCTTTGAATGCCAAAAATAAGAAAAAAATGATTGTGTTCATATTTAATAAATTCTATTGTGTGAGTTTTCTGGTATAGTGTATGAATTATCCAACCGTTCTCAAAAGTACTTTAGTTTATTGTTTTATGCATGATATAAAACCACTTACAACTGATCTCAAAAGTATTTTCCATTGTCCAAGGTATTAAATAGTCTCAAATCTTGTCACTATCATTGTTCTGTTGACTGCAGTGGTGAAAAAAGCTTAGTTTTGAAATAACTATTTTTGTTGGTACATATGAATCACTTTGTAGATCCATGATGCACTAAACTAAGTGTACATTCATTCGCAATCACTCTCATATTACTTCTCCACATAAGAGAGCTGTGTAGGCTGCACGTTGAAATTTTAGAATTGCCACACTATTCCTGATGAGAGAGACCAGTTTTCTTATTTCTGTAGCCTGTCTTACAGTATTAACTATGTAGTAGACCTATAAAAAAAGAAGAATTCATATATTCCTTTTTAAAAAGTAAATAAATAAGAAAATGTCCATTTCATGTGAAATAAATCATTAAAACAGGTAATATACAGTATAATCAGCTTTTTCTAGTATTATGCTGAGACTTATTTTACTTTTGTTCTCTTTGTAATTGCTTTTCTATGTATTTTATGATATAAAATCATTCTATGGTGAACATAATCATTTTAAAACTAATCAACTGAATGCCATTGTTTGTCATAGGATACAGAGTTATCTATCTTGATATTTGATAATTCTTAAAATCCATGTGAAAACTATATGCTTGCAAACAGACCTATACATTGGCTGTGAATAAAGAAAAATAATACCACACACATGTAGAACTCCTAAAAAGGCACATTTTATCATATGTTAAAATCATGTTTAGGCTTAAGGTGGCAGAAACCAGTTATTTTACAATAAATCTTTAGAATTTCATGGATTTATGATTTAATTTTCTTGAAAAATCATTCAAGCTTATGTACAAATAAAATGTATGGTTTCGAGTAACCAAGATGTGTGCGTGTTTGTGTGAATATATAGAAAACCTTTTAATTTGGGTGTCTGTCCAGCACGGAGATTTTAAAATTTATAAATGCATTGCAAATAAGGCAAAAAATGTGATGCTCTGATACAAATCTAATCCTCACCTTCAGAATCCTGCTAATTGCAGACAAGAATTTTAGGTAAAATTCAAGAGATAAATAATATTCAATGAATTAGAGCCTTGTCCGCACCTATCCTTACCATCAAAATCTCAAGATATTTTTGTTTACATAAAACTGGATTTTTTCCCCACTTTGATTGGATGCCGTCAAGTGAGGAGACCACAATTTTGACTTCTGATTGGACCCATATGTGAAGGAAATCCCCAACCTGTGTATGCAACTACTTACTTATGTAGTATAATAGCCTAGAATTTACATTCATTTATTTTTCAGTCCACATGATGCAATTATATACCTCATTGCTTAACTATAACAAAATTTCTGCATGGGACACATGTTCTGGTACACCAAAACTGGTACCTGCCACCTTTAACCACTTGTTGAAAAGAATATATTTCCATTTTTCAGTCTGATTGAGTTCTGTAGTCATTACCCATTAAAAATACATGCAGTTCATATGGTTACAGCATAAAAAATCATACATAGACTTTGTAAGACCAAATTTATTAAAGCAATATTTTTGTCTTTTGCCGTCGAACTGCTTTGAATGCCAAAAATAAGAAAAAAAAATGATTGTGTTCACATTTAATAAATTCTATTGTGTGAGTTTTCTGGTATAGTGTATGAATTATCCAACCGTTCTCAAAAGTACTTTAGTTTTTGTTTTATGCATGATATAAAACCACTTACAACTGATCTCAAGAAGTATTTTTCCATTGTCCGAGGTATTAAATAGTCTCAAATCTTGTCACTATCATTGTTCTGTTGACTGCAGTGGTGAAAAAGCTTAGTTTTGAATAAACTATTTTGTTGGTACATATGAATCACTTTGTAGATCCATGATGCACTAAACTAAGTGTACATTCATTTGCAATCACTCTCATATTACTTCTCCACATAAGAGAGCTGTGTAGGCCGACGTTGAAATTTTAGAATTGCTACACTATTCCTGATGAGAGAGACCAGTTTTCTTATTTCTGTAGCCTGTCTTACAGTATTAACTATGTAGTAGACCTATAAAAAGAAGAATTCATATATTCCTTTTAAAAAGTAAATAAATAAGAAAATGTCCATTTCATGTGAAATAAATCATTAAAACAGGTAATATACAGTATAATCAGCTTTTTCTAGTATTATGGTGAGACTTATTTTACTTTCGTTCTCTTTGTAATTGCTTTTTCTATGTATTTTATGATATAAAATCATTCTATAGTGAACATAATCATTTTAAAACTAATCAACTGAATGCCATTGTTTGTCATAGGATACAGAGTTATCTATCTTGATATTTGATAATTCTTAAAATCCATGTGAAAACTATATGCTTGCAAACAGACCTATACATTCGCTGTGAATAAAAGAAAAATAATACCTCACACATGTAGAACTCCTAAAAAGGCACATTTTATCATATGTTAAAATCATGTTTAGGCTTAACCACTTGTCGAAAAGAATATATCTCCATTTTTTCAGTCTGATTGAGTTCTGTAGTCATTACCCATTAAAAATACATGCAGTTCATATGGTTACAGCATAAAAAAAATCATACATAGACTTTGTAAGACCAAAGGAGTAGGGCCACGAAGGGTTAAAAACGGCCCTGTCTCAGAAATTGACGATATTACTGCAGACGGATCACTAACTAGTGTAGTTCATAAAACGATAATCATTAGACTTGTAACTGTGTTTGTATAATTTTCCAGGGCGTCAGAAAAGACCATGGTACAATGGTATTTTAGCCATTTGCGAGTAACGTTAAAATTGTTTTTATTAACGTTCTAGTAACTTTATAATCAATTTTTACCACAAGAATTTTTTTACAAAATATTTCTTGAATCTCGTCCATATATCTTGGTTTTTTTTTTAACTCTATTAATAGAAACTAGCTTAATTAAGGTTTAAGCTGCACATAATCGCTTCAATTAAATTTTGTATAAGTGGCCCGAATACTCGTTTTCTATATTGATATTCACGAAATAGAAATTGGTTGAGACTATGTAAACAAACATAATTCTATAGCATAGGTTAAATTAAAAGTCATAAAGGATTTTAAAACATAAGCAGTGAATGTCTTCTATTTGGGAGAAGGAATTTAGATTGAAAGCTGTAAAATATCTTGGCGAGCGAAGTACAGTCGTAAAAAAGTATGAGGATAGTTGATCACACCACATCATTTTATTTGTATATGGAAAGAAAACCGTGATTCACTTAAACACAGAAAAGTTTATTTTCTAGTAAAGAAGTAAAAGATGAAAACACAGATAAAGACAAACATTGTGTATAGACAGTACATAGCATTACATGTACTTCAATAATCACAGAACACATTATAATTGTACATAAGTCATAAGTCACCAGAACCACACGTACACTCATTAACATCTGCTCTTTGGTCGCGTTGTTGTCTCTTTGACACATTCCCCATTTCCATTCTCAATTTTATCATTCTCATTCCGGCGAATTACATGCTTACTCTCAAAGCAACATTCAGAATTAAACACTTGAATGAACAATAGTTTCATATAATACTGCCATGCATACGTCACTGACCACATTACCATGATTACATACATGTAGTACTGCTATCTCTAATTGTACCTAAAGCGCATGAAATATGTAGTCATCTGTAAAAATTGAAATATGATTCTTTCAAATGGTTCAATGAATCCTTTTTATATTTTCCCAGAACTTTTTTACTAGACAAAATAATAGTTTAAAGGTAGTAGCTATTTTGCCGGCGCCGCCAAAATTGAAAATAAGCTATTTTGCCAACTCTCGGTAAGCGGAAGCCCGCATGCCAAAAAAGATTTTGTTTACAGATATGCAATTCAAAACTGACTATTATTCAAAACTAAATTTGATTTAAACATTTTTTGATTGTAAAGCTATGTGATTGATTTTTTTAGACTCTATACCGTTTTTATTAAATCGATATGCTATGAGATTTTGTCTTTCAATTTTTTTAACAGCATAGTTTAAAATCTGTGATTTTATTCTTATGCATACATGTAAACTTAGACTGTTTTAGAAGTAATTTCAACTACATGTTTTGATATGATATCATTGCTAAAAATGGATGCTCAATAGTTTTTATTTTTATTCCTTTTTACAAAATCCTATTTTCACTTGGACTCATAAATGTTTAAACGATTAAACGTATCTCAAATATTGTGACATTTATCAACTATATGTGGAATAATAATTAGATTCTTTTATGTTGGCAATGCACATTTTCGTAGTATTTTTCACAAGTTAATATTAAAATTCACTCTTTACAAAGACCCGGCAAAATAACATATTCACTATATTTTCGGCGCCGGCAAAATAGTCATTGCGATCGAAATATGCTATTTTGCATGTTTTCATCAAGATATTTTATCAAAGACGACAAAATAGCATTTTTCTATTTTGCCGGCGGCGACAATTATTTTCGTTAATATATAAAAGGCCTAGAAAATCCAATTGCACGAGTTTGCCGACGGCAGCAAAATAGCCACTGCCTAGTTTAAAAAAACTAAAATATTTGACAGAATACTCATTCTCAGTTGTCCATTGTGGACGATTTCATTTAGCGATTTAGCTATATTCAATTAAATCTATCCGACTTTTGCATGTGTCTATCAATTACGTTTTAAAGAACAAATACTTTTATTATTTTATGATTCGTGTTCTTGCTAAAGGGCATTAGCTACGAGATATAGAAAAAAAAATAATTTGTTTTGTTCAACCATTAATGGAAGTAAATAGTGAAAATAATAACTAGCTTTAAGCAGCCAGTTTGGTTCAGTTTTGTCAAAATAAGCAAAGAAACATCGCTAATGAATTACACTTGCAAGTGGATAATTCGGCCTCATTAAATCCGTATTCATGTAAAGTTCAATTAAACCCTTAGCTAGAGATGGGTTACGCATGAACTAGGCATGTGCAGGTATTAAAAGAACAAGAATGTCAACATTGGAAGTGAAACAAGGGTAAACCATTTGGTTTACCGATTCGATCTACAAAAACTCATTCTTATACAGGTAAAAACGATTATTAACATATTGATTTAACCTATAATATCAAACCAAACAGACCTTAAAAAATCCAATTGCACGAGTTGGCTATCTATTTATATCTTTGTTTATGTTTACATCGGGTAAGATGATCGTCGGCAGTTTTCAGAAGGTCGCCTCGATGGTTAATTAGACGGCGACTAGACTAAAATACACACGAAATGCTGATACATACTATCGAGTCTATGCATCGTAAATTGTTTATTTTATACTTTTTTTAATTTGGATATACGTTTTAGTATGTTATAAGTCGAATATGAGAATTTGAGTCAATTCGGTGAACACGAATTTGACAGCTAATGCCCCTTTAAGTTTTAAACTGAAATTCTTTTTAAGGTTTTCACAATTGTCAATTTATTCCTAAGTAGCTTTTATAGCTTTTATCTTGTAAACTTAACTAGTCTTGCTCGTGGTTAAAATGTTCCGTATTCCACATATAACTATCATTCTTATCTCGAAAAAGTTCAAGTGTACTTTGTTATTATTTTTATTATCATTTGGTCAAATTAAACAGATGCATGCCTCAATCCGTATGAAAAAAGAAGATGTGATATTATTGCACAGAAGACAACTTTCAACCAGATACCAAATGATGTGCATGGATTCATTTTAAAACTAATAGAAATCCATGAATATCAGTTTTTTTATTTGGCGTTGATTGTAACGATATAAGTGTATGTAAGCTGCGTTCATTCAAGTAATGTATAATCTATAACTATAACTAATATACAAAATCAATTATTTTAGTCTATATATAAAAAGGAGATGTGGTATGATTGCCAATGAAACAACTCTTCACAATGTTTGTTTTCTTTAAAGTGAAATGAAATGTGAACTATTTCTCATGGATATGTCATATTAACCTGTAAAAATGTAAAAAGAGTTTTCAAAAAGTTTGCTTAGTTGCAATAATAATAATAGTCTATTCTTCAACTACACTCTGCTCACTGTCACTTTTGTCCATGGCATGTGGGATAAATGCTGCATCTTCAAGAGAAGCTCCTCAATTCTGGACTCCATGTGTGATGTCCAGATTATGTCTTATATACCCTAGATACCAGAGTCTAGAGGCATTGTGCACAAATTAACATGTTCTCGTCCGGTATATGCATCTAACTTTCCGCTGGACGTTAAACAGTCATCCATCATCATGAGACAAACAACTCCTGTAGTAAAATGGTGTGTTTCTTTTATATACTCTATATTCTATTTTTTTCTTTTTTTCCCAAAAAGTGAAATAATAGACGCGTAACATCATCTCAAAAGATTTTAAAATCTTGAATCATTTATTTAATTATGTTTACAGTCATTATGGTACTGTAATTGTAAAGGAGATATGATTGATAGTTGTTTGATGAACGTTCAGTGGCAAATACTTCATGCATATTTATGACGGAGAGCAATTTAGAGAATCTATTTCTGACAGGAAACAAGAAATTGCATGTGTTGTCATTGAACATAAGAGAAAATTCTCCAAAAGGAGGGGGGATAAAGAATCAAAAGACCAATAAAATCATACAACACCATGAACATATAGAGGCGAAAAAAAAAAACAGCAATAAAAAATATAAAAACAGGTAACTACAGTTTTGAACAAGAACCTCGGGCCACCACAAGTAACGAAAAAATCAGAAATATAAAGATATCTCATAGATAATTTATTCATAGTAAGCAGCTATTTTTGTTGGTCGCTTGTAACATAGTCTCACTCAAATTTAAAAGAGACCATAAAAAAGGGACCAAATAAACAATTGCTCCTTGTATGCATTCTGACCAATTATGCACGCTATCCCGCGTGAATATCAGATATTTATTTGAAGTTACCCAAGCTATATGGTTGTGTCGGATAGTTTTGTTTCATCTTTATTTCAGTTTTTATTGAAAACAAATATTTGTTCTGGTTGAATGTCACGGACAGTATACACCATGCTCTCATGGCGTCGTAATCTTTATTTTAATTAAAGAAAAATTGAAAAGCTTATTTAACCACTGTGCAATATAATATCAAAATTCTCACGTGGTTTCTTCTTATGTCCTACGATTTTCTATGTACTATGTTATTGTTCATAGTTCTGTAATTTATTTGCACTATCCGTAGTAATTATTTAAAATGTTAACTTGGCATGCCATACATGATAGAAAATGCGGACGTGAAAGAAAGCACTTCATCAAAGTGTCAACATGAGATTACATTCATGGAGGTTACATTTCGACGATTTCGTCTTTAAAAACAAAATGAGTGTATCTAAAACTAGTAATGTTGACACCGTATCGATCTGCTGGATGTAGAATTTTACGGAAAAAACTAGGCTCTAATTTAAAACGGTCATACGTGTTTTTGTTTGCAAAGCACAGACCGGGCTTATTATTACAAAATAACGTGGAAATAAACTTTAAAATAATTTGTAAATTCATAATTTTTTTACGTCACCAATTTGTCTTGTTTTCTAATAAAACAGTTATGAGGACGTATCTATCCGTGTTTAAAACCTTGCCGGATCGGGGTTAACGAACCTTCGCTAAAACAAAGACTTGTTATTCATTTTTTTCTTTTTGTTAGTTATAAATAAAAAATGATAAATTATAGAATTTATTCTATTTATAGCAACTGTACAAGTTCTTGGTACAGTTATTTCGTCACACAATCTATCGTACCTCGGAAATGGTGGCGTTGAATCAGGATTTGCTTGTTAGGAAAAGTTAAATTTCGATGTGGTTTATTAAAGCAATATTTTTGTCTTTTGCCGTCGAACTGCTTTGAATGCCAAAAAATAAGAAAAAAATGATTGTGTTCATATTTAATAAATTCTATTGTGTGAGTTTTCTGGTATAGTGTATGAATTATCCAACCGTTCTCAAAAGTACTTTAGTTTATTGTTTTATGCATGATATAAAACCACTTACAACTGATCTCAAGAAGTATTTTTCCATTGTCCGAGGTATTAAATAGTCTCAAATCTTGTCACTATCATTGTTCTGTTGACTGCAGTGGTGAAAAAAGCTTAGTTTTGAATAAACTATTTTTGTTGGTACATATGAATCACTTTGTAGATCCATGATGCACTAAACTAAGTGTACATTCATTCGCAATCACTCTCATATTACTTCTCCACATAAGAGAGCTGTGTAGGCCGCACGTTGAAATTTTAGAATTGCCACACTATTCCTGATGCGAAAGACCAGTTTTCTTATTTCTGTAGCCTGTCTTACAGTATTAACTATGTAGTAGACCTATAAAAAAAGAAGAATTCATATATTCCTTTTTAAAAAGTAAATAAATAAGAAAATGTCCATTTCATGTGAAATAAATCATTAAAACAGGTAATATACAGTATAATCAGCTTTTTCTAGTATTATGCTGAGACTTATTTTACTTTTGTTCTCTTTGTAATTGCTTTTTCTATGTATTTTATGATATAAAATCATTCTATGGTGAACATAATCATTTTAAAACTAATCAACTGAATGTCATTGTTTGTCATAGGATACAGAGTTATCTATCTTGATATTTGATAATTCTTAAAATCCATGTGAAAACTATATGCTTGCAAACAGACCTATACATTGGCTGTGAATAAAAGAAAAATAATACCACACACATGTAGAACTCCTAAAAAGGCACATTTTATCATATGTTAAAATCATGTTTAGGCTTAAGGTGGCAGAAACCAGTTATTTTACAATAAATCTTTAGAATTTCATGGATTTATAATTTAATTTTCTTGAAAAATCATTCAAGCTTATTAACAAATAAAATGTATGGTTTCCAGTAGCCAAGATGTGTGCGTGTTTGTGTGAATATATAGAAAACCTTTTAATTTGGGTGTCTGTCCAGCATGGAGATTTTAAAATTTATAAATGCATTGCAAATAAGGCAAAAAATGTGATGCTCTGATACAAATCTAATCCTCACCTTCAGAATCCTGCTAATTGCAGACAAGAATTTTAGGTAAAATTCAAGAGATAAATAATATTCAATGAATTAGAGCCTTGTCCACACCTATCCTTACCATCAAAATCTCAAGATATTTTTGTTTACATAAAACTGGATTTTTCCCCACTTTGATTGGATGCCGTCAAGTGAGGAGACCACAATTTTGACTTCTGATTGGACCCATATGTGAAGGAAATCCCCAACCTGTGTATGCAACTACTTACTTATGTAGTATAATAGCCTAGAATTTACATTCATTTATTTTTTCAGTCCACATGATGCAATTATATACCTCATTGCTTAACTATAACAAAATTTCTGCGTGGGACACATGTTCTGGTACACCAAAACTGGTACCTGCCACCTTTAACCACTTGTTGAAAAGAATATATTTCCATTTTTTCAGTCTGATTGAGTTCTGTAGTCATTACCCATTAAAAATACATGCAGTTCATATGGTTACAGCATAAAAAAAATCATACATAGACTTTGTAAGACCAAATTTATTAAAGCAATATTTTTGTCTTTTGCCGTCGAACTGCTTTGAATGCCAAAAAATAAGAAAAAAATGATTGTGTTCATATTTAATAAATTCTATTGTGTGAGTTTTCTGGTATAGTGTATGAATTATCCAACCGTTCTCAAAAGTACTTTAGTTTATTGTTTTATGCATGATATAAAACCACTTACAACTGATCTCAAGAAGTATTTTTCCATTGTCCGAGGTATTAAATAGTCTCAAATCTTGTCACTATCATTGTTCTGTTGACTGCAGTGGTGAAAAAAGCTTAGTTTTGAATAAACTATTTTTGTTGGTACATATGAATCACTTTGTAGATCCATGATGCACTAAACTAAGTGTACATTCATTCGCAATCACTCTCATATTACTTCTCCACATAAGAGAGCTGTGTAGGCCGCACGTTGAAATTTTAGAATTGCCACACTATTCCTGATGCGAAAGACCAGTTTTCTTATTTCTGTAGCCTGTCTTACAGTATTAACTATGTAGTAGACCTATAAAAAAAGAAGAATTCATATATTCCTTTTTAAAAAGTAAATAAATAAGAAAATGTCCATTTCATGTGAAATAAATCATTAAAACAGGTAATATACAGTATAATCAGCTTTTTCTAGTATTATGCTGAGACTTATTTTACTTTTGTTCTCTTTGTAATTGCTTTTTCTATGTATTTTATGATATAAAATCATTCTATGGTGAACATAATCATTTTAAAACTAATCAACTGAATGTCATTGTTTGTCATAGGATACAGAGTTATCTATCTTGATATTTGATAATTCTTAAAATCCATGTGAAAACTATATGCTTGCAAACAGACCTATACATTGGCTGTGAATAAAAGAAAATAATACCACACACATGTAGAACTCCTAAAAAGGCACATTTTATCATATGTTAAAATCATGTTTAGGCTTAAGGTGGCAGAAACCAGTTATTTTACAATAAATCTTTAGAATTTCATGGATTTATGATTTAATTTTCTTGAAAAATCATTCAAGCTTATGTACAAATAAAATGTATGGTTTCAGTAACCAAGATGTGTGCGTGTTTGTGTGAATATATAGAAAACCTTTTAATTTGGGTGTCTGTCCAGCACGGAGATTTTAAAATTTATAAATGCATTGCAAATAAGGCAAAAATGTGATGCTCTGATACAAATCTAATCCTCACCTTCAGAATCCTGCTAATTGCAGACAAGAATTTTAGGTAAAATTCAAGAGATAAATAATATTCAATGAATTAGAGCCTTGTCCGCACCTATCCTTACCATCAAAATCTCAAGATATTTTTGTTTACATAAAACTGGATTTTTTCCCCACTTTGATTGGATGCCGTCAAGTGAGGAGACCACAATTTTGACTTCTGATTGGACCCATATGTGAAGGAAATCCCCAACCTGTGTATGCAACTACTTACTTATGTAGTATAATAGCCTAGAATTTACATTCATTTATTTTTTCAGTCCACATGATGCAATTATATACCTCATTGCTTAACTATAACAAAATTTCTGCGTGGGACACATGTTCTGGTACACCAAAACTGGTACCTGCCACCTTTAACCACTTGTTGAAAAGAATATATTTCCATTTTTCAGTCTGATTGAGTTCTGTAGTCATTACCCATTAAAAATACATGCAGTTCATATGGTTACAGCATAAAAAAAATCATACATAGACTTTGTAAGACCAAATTTATTAAAGCAATATTTTTGTCTTTTGCCGTCGAACTGCTTTGAATGCCAAAAAATAAGAAAAAATGATTGTGTTCATATTTAATAAATTCTATTGTGTGAGTTTTCTGGTATAGTGTATGAATTATCCAACCGTTCTCAAAAGTACTTTAGTTTATTGTTTTATGCATGATATAAAACCACTTACAACTGATCTCAAGAAGTATTTTTCCATTGTCCGAGGTATTAAATAGTCTCAAATCTTGTCACTATCATTGTTCTGTTGACTGCAGTGGTGAAAAAAGCTTAGTTTTGAATAAACTATTTTTGTTGGTACATATGAATCACTTTGTAGATCCATGATGCACTAAACTAAGTGTACATTCATTCGCAATCACTCTCATATTACTTCTCCACATAAGAGAGCTGTGTAGGCCGCACGTTGAAATTTTAGAATTGCCACACTATTCCTGATGAGAGAGACCAGTTTTCTTATTTCTGTAGCCTGTCTTACAGTATTAACTATGTAGTAGACCTATAAAAAAAGAAGAATTCATATATTCCTTTTTAAAAAGTAAATAAATAAGAAAATGTCCATTTCATGTGAAATAAATCATTAAAACAGGTAATATACAGTATAATCAGCTTTTTCTAGTATTATGCTGAGACTTATTTTACTTTTGTTCTCTTTGTAATTGCTTTTCTATGTATTTTATGATATAAAATCATTCTATGGTGAACATAATCATTTTAAAACTAATCAACTGAATGCCATTGTTTGTCATAGGATACAGAGTTATCTATCTTGATATTTGATAATTCTTAAAATCCATGTGAAAACTATATGCTTGCAAACAGACCTATACATTGGCTGTGAATAAAAGAAAAATAATACCACACACATGTAGAACTCCTAAAAAGGCACATTTTATCATATGTTAAAATCATGTTTAGGCTTAAGGTGGCAGAAACCAGTTATTTTACAATAAATCTTTAGAATTTCATGGATTTATGATTTAATTTTCTTGAAAAATCATTCAAGCTTATGTACAAATAAAATGTATGGTTTCAGTAACCAAGATGTGTGCGTGTTTGTGTGAATATATAGAAAACCTTTAATTTGGGTGTCTGTCCAGCACGGAGATTTTAAAATTTATAAATGCATTGCAAATAAGGCAAAAATGTGATGCTCTGATACAAATCTAATCCTCACCTTCAGAATCCTGCTAATTGCAGACAAGAATTTTAGGTAAAATTCAAGAGATAAATAATATTCAATGAATTAGAGCCTTGTCCGCACCTATCCTTACCATCAAAATCTCAAGATATTTTTGTTTACATAAAACTGGATTTTTTCCCCACTTTGATTGGATGCCGTCAAGTGAGGAGACCACAATTTTGACTTCTGATTGGACCCATATGTGAAGGAAATCCCCAACCTGTGTATGCAACTACTTACTTATGTAGTATAATAGCCTAGAATTTACATTCATTTATTTTTTCAGTCCACATGATGCAATTATATACCTCATTGCTTAACTATAACAAAATTTCTGCGTGGGACACATGTTCTGGTACACCAAAACTGGTACCTGCCACCTTTAACCACTTGTTGAAAAGAATATATTTCCATTTTTTCAGTCTGATTGAGTTCTGTAGTCATTACCCATTAAAAATACATGCAGTTCATATGGTTACAGCATAAAAAAAATCATACATAGACTTTGTAAGACCAAATTTATTAAAGCAATATTTTTGTCTTTTGCCGTCGAACTGCTTTGAATGCCAAAAAATAAGAAAAAAATGATTGTGTTCATATTTAATAAATTCTATTGTGTGAGTTTTCTGGTATAGTGTATGAATTATCCAACCGTTCTCAAAAGTACTTTAGTTTATTGTTTTATGCATGATATAAAACCACTTACAACTGATCTCAAGAAGTATTTTTCCATTGTCCGAGGTATTAAATAGTCTCAAATCTTGTCACTATCATTGTTCTGTTGACTGCAGTGGTGAAAAAAGCTTAGTTTTGAATAAACTATTTTTGTTGGTACATATGAATCACTTTGTAGATCCATGATGCACTAAACTAAGTGTACATTCATTCGCAATCACTCTCATATTACTTCTCCACATAAGAGAGCTGTGTAGGCCGCGTTGAAATTTTAGAATTGCCACACTATTCCTGATGAGAGAGACCAGTTTTCTTATTTCTGTAGCCTGTCTTACAGTATTAACTATGTAGTAGACCTATAAAAAAAGAAGAATTCATATATTCCTTTTTAAAAAGTAAATAAATAAGAAAATGTCCATTTCATGTGAAATAAATCATTAAAACAGGTAATATACAGTATAATCAGCTTTTTCTAGTATTATGCTGAGACTTATTTTACTTTTGTTCTCTTTGTAATTGCTTTTCTATGTATTTTATGATATAAAATCATTCTATGGTGAACATAATCATTTTAAAACTAATCAACTGAATGCCATTGTTTGTCATAGGATACAGAGTTATCTATCTTGATATTTGATAATTCTTAAAATCCATGTGAAAACTATATGCTTGCAAACAGACCTATACATTGGCTGTGAATAAAAGAAAATAATACCACACACATGTAGAACTCCTAAAAGGCACATTTTATCATATGTTAAAATCATGTTTAGGCTTAAGGTGGCAGAAACCAGTTATTTTACAATAAATCTTTAGAATTTCATGGATTTATGATTTAATTTTCTTGAAAAATCATTCAAGCTTATGTACAAATAAAATGTATGGTTTCAGTAACCAAGATGTGTGCGTGTTTGTGTGAATATATAGAAAACCTTTAATTTGGGTGTCTGTCCAGCACGGAGATTTTAAAATTTATAAATGCATTGCAAATAAGGCAAAAAATGTGATGCTCTGATACAAATCTAATCCTCACCTTCAGAATCCTGCTAATTGCAGACAAGAATTTTAGGTAAAATTCAAGAGATAAATAATATTCAATGAATTAGAGCCTTGTCCGCACCTATCCTTACCATCAAAATCTCAAGATATTTTTGTTTACATAAAACTGGATTTTTTCCCCACTTTGATTGGATGCCGTCAAGTGAGGAGACCACAATTTTGACTTCTGATTGGACCCATATGTGAAGGAAATCCCCAACCTGTGTATGCAACTACTTACTTATGTAGTATAATAGCCTAGAATTTACATTCATTTATTTTTTCAGTCCACATGATGCAATTATATACCTCATTGCTTAACTATAACAAAATTTCTGCACACATGTTCTGGTACACCAAAACTGGTACCTGCCACCTTTAACCACTTGTTGAAAAGAATATATTTCCATTTTTTCAGTCTGATTGAGTTCTGTAGTCATTACCCATTAAAAATACATGCAGTTCATATGGTTACAGCATAAAAAAAATCATACATAGACTTTGTAAGACCAAATTTATTAAAGCAATATTTTTGTCTTTTGCCATCGAACTGCTTTGAATGCCAAAAAATAAGAAAAAAATGATTGTGTTCATATTTAATAAATTCTATTGTGTGAGTTTTCTGGTATAGTGTATGAATTATCCAACCGTTCTCAAAAGTACTTTAATTTATTGTTTTATGCATGATATAAAACCACTTACAACTGATCTCAAGAAGTATTTTTCCATTGTCCGAGGTATTAAATAGTCTCAAATCTTGTCACTATCATTGTTCTGTTGACTGCAGTGGTGAAAAAAGCTTAGTTTTGAATAAACTATTTTTGTTGGTACATATGAATCACTTTGTAGATCCATGATGCACTAAACTAAGTGTACATTCATTCGCAATCACTCTCATATTACTTCTCCACATAAGAGAGCTGTGTAGGCCGCATGTTGAAATTTTAGAATTGCCACACTATTCCTGATGCGAAAGACCAGTTTTCTTATTTCTGTAGCCTGTCTTACAGTATTAACTATGTAGTAGACCTATAAAAAAAGAAGAATTCATATATTCCTTTTTAAAAAGTAAATAAATAAGAAAATGTCCATTTCATGTGAAATAAATCATTAAAACAGGTAATATACAGTATAATCAGCTTTTTCTAGTATTATGCTGAGACTTATTTTACTTTTGTTCTCTTTGTAATTGCTTTTTCTATGTATTTTATGATATAAAATCATTCTATGGTGAACATAATCATTTTAAAACTAATCAACTGAATGTCATTGTTTGTCATAGGATACAGAGTTATCTATCTTGATATTTGATAATTCTTAAAATCCATGTGAAAACTATATGCTTGCAAACAGACCTATACATTGGCTGTGAATAAAAGAAAAATAATACCACACACATGTAGAACTCCTAAAAAGGCACATTTTATCATATGTTAAAATCATGTTTAGGCTTAAGGTGGCAGAAACCAGTTATTTTACAATAAATCTTTAGAATTTCATGGATTTATGATTTAATTTTCTTGAAAAATCATTCAAGCTTATGTACAAATAAAATGTATGGTTTCGAGTAACCAAGATGTGTGCGTGTTTGTGTGAATATATAGAAAACCTTTAATTTGGGTGTCTGTCCAGCACGGAGATTTTAAAATTTATAAATGCATTGCAAATAAGGCAAAAATGTGATGCTCTGATACAAATCTAATCCTCACCTTCAGAATCCTGCTAATTGCAGACAAGAATTTTAGGTAAAATTCAAGAGATAAATAATATTCAATGAATTAGAGCCTTGTCCGCACCTATCCTTACCATCAAAATCTCAAGATATTTTTGTTTACATAAAACTGGATTTTTTCCCCACTTTGATTGGATGCCGTCAAGTGAGGAGACCACAATTTTGACTTCTGATTGGACCCATATGTGAAGGAAATCCCCAACCTGTGTATGCAACTACTTACTTATGTAGTATAATAGCCTAGAATTTACATTCATTTATTTTTTCAGTCCACATGATGCAATTATATACCTCATTGCTTAACTATAACAAAATTTCTGCGTGGGACACATGTTCTGGTACACCAAAACTGGTACCTGCCACCTTTAACCACTTGTTGAAAAGAATATATTTCCATTTTTTCAGTCTGATTGAGTTCTGTAGTCATTACCCATTAAAAATACATGCAGTTCATATGGTTACAGCATAAAAAAAATCATACATAGACTTTGTAAGACCAAATTTATTAAAGCAATATTTTTGTCTTTTGCCGTCGAACTGCTTTGAATGCCAAAAAATAAGAAAAAAATGATTGTGTTCATATTTAATAAATTCTATTGTGTGAGTTTTCTGGTATAGTGTATGAATTATCCAACCGTTCTCAAAAGTACTTTAGTTTATTGTTTTATGCATGATATAAAACCACTTACAACTGATCTCAAGAAGTATTTTTCCATTGTCCGAGGTATTAAATAGTCTCAAATCTTGTCACTATCATTGTTCTGTTGACTGCAGTGGTGAAAAAAGCTTAGTTTTGAATAAACTATTTTTGTTGGTACATATGAATCACTTTGTAGATCCATGATGCACTAAACTAAGTGTACATTCATTCGCAATCACTCTCATATTACTTCTCCACATAAGAGAGCTGTGTAGGCCGCACGTTGAAATTTTAGAATTGCCACACTATTCCTGATGAGAGAGACCAGTTTTCTTATTTCTGTAGCCTGTCTTACAGTATTAACTATGTAGTAGACCTATAAAAAAAGAAGAATTCATATATTCCTTTTAAAAGTAAATAAATAAGAAAATGTCCATTTCATGTGAAATAAATCATTAAAACAGGTAATATACAGTATAATCAGCTTTTTCTAGTATTATGCTGAGACTTATTTTACTTTTGTTCTCTTTGTAATTGCTTTTCTATGTATTTTATGATATAAAATCATTCTATGGTGAACATAATCATTTTAAAACTAATCAACTGAATGCCATTGTTTGTCATAGGATACAGAGTTATCTATCTTGATATTTGATAATTCTTAAAATCCATGTGAAAACTATATGCTTGCAAACAGACCTATACATTGGCTGTGAATAAAAGAAAAATAATACCACACACATGTAGAACTCCTAAAAAGGCACATTTTATCATATGTTAAAATCATGTTTAGGCTTAAGGTGGCAGAAACCAGTTATTTTACAATAAATCTTTAGAATTTCATGGATTTATGATTTAATTTTCTTGAAAAATCATTCAAGCTTATGTACAAATAAAATGTATGGTTTCGAGTAACCAAGATGTGTGCGTGTTTGTGTGAATATATAGAAAACCTTTAATTTGGGTGTCTGTCCAGCACGGAGATTTTAAAATTTATAAATGCATTGCAAATAAGGCAAAAATGTGATGCTCTGATACAAATCTAATCCTCACCTTCAGAATCCTGCTAATTGCAGACAAGAATTTTAGGTAAAATTCAAGAGATAAATAATATTCAATGAATTAGAGCCTTGTCCGCACCTATCCTTACCATCAAAATCTCAAGATATTTTTGTTTACATAAAACTGGATTTTTTCCCCACTTTGATTGGATGCCGTCAAGTGAGGAGACCACAATTTTGACTTCTGATTGGACCCATATGTGAAGGAAATCCCCAACCTGTGTATGCAACTACTTACTTATGTAGTATAATAGCCTAGAATTTACATTCATTTATTTTTTCAGTCCACATGATGCAATTATATACCTCATTGCTTAACTATAACAAAATTTCTGCGTGGGACACATGTTCTGGTACACCAAAACTGGTACCTGCCACCTTTAACCACTTGTTGAAAAGAATATATTTCCATTTTTTCAGTCTGATTGAGTTCTGTAGTCATTACCCATTAAAAATACATGCAGTTCATATGGTTACAGCATAAAAAAAATCATACATAGACTTTGTAAGACCAAATTTATTAAAGCAATATTTTTGTCTTTTGCCGTCGAACTGCTTTGAATGCCAAAAAATAAGAAAAAAATGATTGTGTTCATATTTAATAAATTCTATTGTGTGAGTTTTCTGGTATAGTGTATGAATTATCCAACCGTTCTCAAAAGTACTTTAGTTTATTGTTTTATGCATGATATAAAACCACTTACAACTGATCTCAAGAAGTATTTTTCCATTGTCCGAGGTATTAAATAGTCTCAAATCTTGTCACTATCATTGTTCTGTTGACTGCAGTGGTGAAAAAAGCTTAGTTTTGAATAAACTATTTTTGTTGGTACATATGAATCACTTTGTAGATCCATGATGCACTAAACTAAGTGTACATTCATTCGCAATCACTCTCATATTACTTCTCCACATAAGAGAGCTGTGTAGGCCGCACGTTGAAATTTTAGAATTGCCACACTATTCCTGATGAGAGAGACCAGTTTTCTTATTTCTGTAGCCTGTCTTACAGTATTAACTATGTAGTAGACCTATAAAAAAAGAAGAATTCATATATTCCTTTTTAAAAAGTAAATAAATAAGAAAATGTCCATTTCATGTGAAATAAATCATTAAAACAGGTAATATACAGTATAATCAGCTTTTTCTAGTATTATGCTGAGACTTATTTTACTTTTGTTCTCTTTGTAATTGCTTTTCTATGTATTTTATGATATAAAATCATTCTATGGTGAACATAATCATTTTAAAACTAATCAACTGAATGCCATTGTTTGTCATAGGATACAGAGTTATCTATCTTGATATTTGATAATTCTTAAAATCCATGTGAAAACTATATGCTTGCAAACAGACCTATACATTGGCTGTGAATAAAAGAAAAATAATACCACACACATGTAGAACTCCTAAAAAGGCACATTTTATCATATGTTAAAATCATGTTTAGGCTTAAGGTGGCAGAAACCAGTTATTTTACAATAAATCTTTAGAATTTCATGGATTTATGATTTAATTTTCTTGAAAAATCATTCAAGCTTATGTACAAATAAAATGTATGGTTTCGAGTAACCAAGATGTGTGCGTGTTTGTGTGAATATATAGAAAACCTTTAATTTGGGTGTCTGTCCAGCACGGAGATTTTAAAATTTATAAATGCATTGCAAATAAGGCAAAAATGTGATGCTCTGATACAAATCTAATCCTCACCTTCAGAATCCTGCTAATTGCAGACAAGAATTTTAGGTAAAATTCAAGAGATAAATAATATTCAATGAATTAGAGCCTTGTCCGCACCTATCCTTACCATCAAAATCTCAAGATATTTTTGTTTACATAAAACTGGATTTTTTCCCCACTTTGATTGGATGCCGTCAAGTGAGGAGACCACAATTTTGACTTCTGATTGGACCCATATGTGAAGGAAATCCCCAACCTGTGTATGCAACTACTTACTTATGTAGTATAATAGCCTAGAATTTACATTCATTTATTTTTTCAGTCCACATGATGCAATTATATACCTCATTGCTTAACTATAACAAAATTTCTGCGTGGGACACATGTTCTGGTACACCAAAACTGGTACCTGCCACCTTTAACCACTTGTTGAAAAGAATATATTTCCATTTTTTCAGTCTGATTGAGTTCTGTAGTCATTACCCATTAAAAATACATGCAGTTCATATGGTTACAGCATAAAAAAAATCATACATAGACTTTGTAAGACCAAATTTATTAAAGCAATATTTTTGTCTTTTGCCGTCGAACTGCTTTGAATGCCAAAAAATAAGAAAAAAATGATTGTGTTCATATTTAATAAATTCTATTGTGTGAGTTTTCTGGTATAGTGTATGAATTATCCAACCGTTCTCAAAAGTACTTTAGTTTATTGTTTTATGCATGATATAAAACCACTTACAACTGATCTCAAGAAGTATTTTTCCATTGTCCGAGGTATTAAATAGTCTCAAATCTTGTCACTATCATTGTTCTGTTGACTGCAGTGGTGAAAAAAGCTTAGTTTTGAATAAACTATTTTTGTTGGTACATATGAATCACTTTGTAGATCCATGATGCACTAAACTAAGTGTACATTCATTCGCAATCACTCTCATATTACTTCTCCACATAAGAGAGCTGTGTAGGCCGACGTTGAAATTTTAGAATTGCCACACTATTCCTGATGAGAGAGACCAGTTTTCTTATTTCTGTAGCCTGTCTTACAGTATTAACTATGTAGTAGACCTATAAAAAGAAGAATTCATATATTCCTTTTTAAAAAGTAAATAAATAAGAAAATGTCCATTTCATGTGAAATAAATCATTAAAACAGGTAATATACAGTATAATCAGCTTTTTCTAGTATTATGCTGAGACTTATTTTACTTTTGTTCTCTTTGTAATTGCTTTTCTATGTATTTTATGATATAAAATCATTCTATGGTGAACATAATCATTTTAAAACTAATCAACTGAATGCCATTGTTTGTCATAGGATACAGAGTTATCTATCTTGATATTTGATAATTCTTAAAATCCATGTGAAAACTATATGCTTGCAAACAGACCTATACATTGGCTGTGAATAAAAAAAATAATACCACACACATGTAGAACTCCTAAAAGGCACATTTTATCATATGTTAAAATCATGTTTAGGCTTAAGGTGGCAGAAACCAGTTATTTTACAATAAATCTTTAGAATTTCATGGATTTATGATTTAATTTTCTTGAAAAATCATTCAAGCTTATGTACAAATAAAATGTATGGTTTCGAGTAACCAAGATGTGTGCGTGTTTGTGTGAATATATAGAAAACCTTTAATTTGGGTGTCTGTCCAGCACGGAGATTTTAAAATTTATAAATGCATTGCAAATAAGGCAAAAATGTGATGCTCTGATACAAATCTAATCCTCACCTTCAGAATCCTGCTAATTGCAGACAAGAATTTTAGGTAAAATTCAAGAGATAAATAATATTCAATGAATTAGAGCCTTGTCCGCACCTATCCTTACCATCAAAATCTCAAGATATTTTTGTTTACATAAAACTGGATTTTTTCCCCACTTTGATTGGATGCCGTCAAGTGAGGAGACCACAATTTTGACTTCTGATTGGACCCATATGTGAAGGAAATCCCCAACCTGTGTATGCAACTACTTACTTATGTAGTATAATAGCCTAGAATTTACATTCATTTATTTTTTCAGTCCACATGATGCAATTATATACCTCATTGCTTAACTATAACAAAATTTCTGCGTGGGACACATGTTCTGGTACACCAAAACTGGTACCTGCCACCTTTAACCACTTGTTGAAAAGAATATATTTCCATTTTTTCAGTCTGATTGAGTTCTGTAGTCATTACCCATTAAAAATACATGCAGTTCATATGGTTACAGCATAAAAAAAATCATACATAGACTTTGTAAGACCAAATTTATTAAAGCAATATTTTTGTCTTTTGCCGTCGAACTGCTTTGAATGCCAAAAAATAAGAAAAAAATGATTGTGTTCATATTTAATAAATTCTATTGTGTGAGTTTTCTGGTATAGTGTATGAATTATCCAACCGTTCTCAAAAGTACTTTAGTTTATTGTTTTATGCATGATATAAAACCACTTACAACTGATCTCAAGAAGTATTTTTCCATTGTCCGAGGTATTAAATAGTCTCAAATCTTGTCACTATCATTGTTCTGTTGACTGCAGTGGTGAAAAAAGCTTAGTTTTGAATAAACTATTTTTGTTGGTACATATGAATCACTTTGTAGATCCATGATGCACTAAACTAAGTGTACATTCATTCGCAATCACTCTCATATTACTTCTCCACATAAGAGAGCTGTGTAGGCCGACGTTGAAATTTTAGAATTGCCACACTATTCCTGATGAGAGAGACCAGTTTTCTTATTTCTGTAGCCTGTCTTACAGTATTAACTATGTAGTAGACCTATAAAAAGAAGAATTCATATATTCCTTTTAAAAAGTAAATAAATAAGAAAATGTCCATTTCATGTGAAATAAATCATTAAAACAGGTAATATACAGTATAATCAGCTTTTTCTAGTATTATGCTGAGACTTATTTTACTTTTGTTCTCTTTGTAATTGCTTTTCTATGTATTTTATGATATAAAATCATTCTATGGTGAACATAATCATTTTAAAACTAATCAACTGAATGCCATTGTTTGTCATAGGATACAGAGTTATCTATCTTGATATTTGATAATTCTTAAAATCCATGTGAAAACTATATGCTTGCAAACAGACCTATACATTGGCTGTGAATAAAGAAAAAATAATACCACACACATGTAGAACTCCTAAAAGGCACATTTTATCATATGTTAAAATCATGTTTAGGCTTAAGGTGGCAGAAACCAGTTATTTTACAATAAATCTTTAGAATTTCATGGATTTATGATTTAATTTTCTTGAAAAATCATTCAAGCTTATGTACAAATAAAATGTATGGTTTCAAGTAACCAAGATGTGTGCGTGTTTGTGTGAATATATAGAAAACCTTTAATTTGGGTGTCTGTCCAGCACGGAGATTTTAAAATTTATAAATGCATTGCAAATAAGGCAAAAATGTGATGCTCTGATACAAATCTAATCCTCACCTTCAGAATCCTGCTAATTGCAGACAAGAATTTTAGGTAAAATTCAAGAGATAAATAATATTCAATGAATTAGAGCCTTGTCCGCACCTATCCTTACCATCAAAATCTCAAGATATTTTTGTTTACATAAAACTGGATTTTTTCCCCACTTTGATTGGATGCCGTCAAGTGAGGAGACCACAATTTTGACTTCTGATTGGACCCATATGTGAAGGAAATCCCCAACCTGTGTATGCAACTACTTACTTATGTAGTATAATAGCCTAGAATTTACATTCATTTATTTTTTCAGTCCACATGATGCAATTATATACCTCATTGCTTAACTATAACAAAATTTCTGCGTGGGACACATGTTCTGGTACACCAAAACTGGTACCTGCCACCTTTAACCACTTGTTGAAAAGAATATATTTCCATTTTTTCAGTCTGATTGAGTTCTGTAGTCATTACCCATTAAAAATACATGCAGTTCATATGGTTACAGCATAAAAAAAATCATACATAGACTTTGTAAGACCAAATTTATTAAAGCAATATTTTTGTCTTTTGCCGTCGAACTGCTTTGAATGCCAAAAAATAAGAAAAAAATGATTGTGTTCATATTTAATAAATTCTATTGTGTGAGTTTTCTGGTATAGTGTATGAATTATCCAACCGTTCTCAAAAGTACTTTAGTTTATTGTTTTATGCATGATATAAAACCACTTACAACTGATCTCAAGAAGTATTTTTCCATTGTCCGAGGTATTAAATAGTCTCAAATCTTGTCACTATCATTGTTCTGTTGACTGCAGTGGTGAAAAAAGCTTAGTTTTGAATAAACTATTTTTGTTGGTACATATGAATCACTTTGTAGATCCATGATGCACTAAACTAAGTGTACATTCATTCGCAATCACTCTCATATTACTTCTCCACATAAGAGAGCTGTGTAGGCCGACGTTGAAATTTTAGAATTGCCACACTATTCCTGATGAGAGAGACCAGTTTTCTTATTTCTGTAGCCTGTCTTACAGTATTAACTATGTAGTAGACCTATAAAAAAAGAAGAATTCATATATTCCTTTTTAAAAAGTAAATAAATAAGAAAATGTCCATTTCATGTGAAATAAATCATTAAAACAGGTAATATACAGTATAATCAGCTTTTTCTAGTATTATGCTGAGACTTATTTTACTTTTGTTCTCTTTGTAATTGCTTTTCTATGTATTTTATGATATAAAATCATTCTATGGTGAACATAATCATTTTAAAACTAATCAACTGAATGCCATTGTTTGTCATAGGATACAGAGTTATCTATCTTGATATTTGATAATTCTTAAAATCCATGTGAAAACTATATGCTTGCAAACAGACCTATACATTGGCTGTGAATAAAAGAAAAATAATACCACACACATGTAGAACTCCTAAAAAGGCACATTTTATCATATGTTAAAATCATGTTTAGGCTTAAGGTGGCAGAAACCAGTTATTTTACAATAAATCTTTAGAATTTCATGGATTTATGATTTAATTTTCTTGAAAAATCATTCAAGCTTATTAACAAATAAAATGTATGGTTTCCAGTAGCCAAGATGTGTGCGTGTTTGTGTGAATATATAGAAAACCTTTTAATTTGGGTGTCTGTCCAGCACGGAGATTTTAAAATTTATAAATGCATTGCAAATAAGGCAAAAAATGTGATGCTCTGATACAAATCTAATCCTCACCTTCAGAATCCTGCTAATTGCAGACAAGAATTTTAGGTAAAATTCAAGAGATAAATAATATTCAATGAATTAGAGCCTTGTCCGCACCTATCCTTACCATCAAAATCTCAAGATATTTTTGTTTACATAAAACTGGATTTTTTCCCCACTTTGATTGGATGCCGTCAAGTGAGGAGACCACAATTTTGACTTCTGATTGGACCCATATGTGAAGGAAATCCCCAACCTGTGTATGCAACTACTTACTTATGTAGTATAATAGCCTAGAATTTACATTCATTTATTTTTTCAGTCCACATGATGCAATTATATACCTCATTGCTTAACTATAACAAAATTTCTGCGTGGGACACATGTTCTGGTACACCAAAACTGGTACCTGCCACCTTTAACCACTTGTTGAAAAGAATATATTTCCATTTTTTCAGTCTGATTGAGTTCTGTAGTCATTACCCATTAAAAATACATGCAGTTCATATGGTTACAGCATAAAAAAAATCATACATAGACTTTGTAAGACCAAATTTATTAAAGCAATATTTTTGTCTTTTGCCGTCGAACTGCTTTGAATGCCAAAAAATAAGAAAAAAATGATTGTGTTCATATTTAATAAATTCTATTGTGTGAGTTTTCTGGTATAGTGTATGAATTATCCAACCGTTCTCAAAAGTACTTTAGTTTATTGTTTTATGCATGATATAAAACCACTTACAACTGATCTCAAGAAGTATTTTTCCATTGTCCGAGGTATTAAATAGTCTCAAATCTTGTCACTATCATTGTTCTGTTGACTGCAGTGGTGAAAAAAGCTTAGTTTTGAATAAACTATTTTTGTTGGTACATATGAATCACTTTGTAGATCCATGATGCACTAAACTAAGTGTACATTCATTCGCAATCACTCTCATATTACTTCTCCACATAAGAGAGCTGTGTAGGCCGCACGTTGAAATTTTAGAATTGCCACACTATTCCTGATGAGAGAGACCAGTTTTCTTATTTCTGTAGCCTGTCTTACAGTATTAACTATGTAGTAGACCTATAAAAAAAGAAGAATTCATATATTCCTTTTAAAAGTAAATAAATAAGAAAATGTCCATTTCATGTGAAATAAATCATTAAAACAGGTAATATACAGTATAATCAGCTTTTTCTAGTATTATGCTGAGACTTATTTTACTTTTGTTCTCTTTGTAATTGCTTTTCTATGTATTTTATGATATAAAATCATTCTATGGTGAACATAATCATTTTAAAACTAATCAACTGAATGCCATTGTTTGTCATAGGATACAGAGTTATCTATCTTGATATTTGATAATTCTTAAAATCCATGTGAAAACTATATGCTTGCAAACAGACCTATACATTGGCTGTGAATAAAGAAAAATAATACCACACACATGTAGAACTCCTAAAAGGCACATTTTATCATATGTTAAAATCATGTTTAGGCTTAAGGTGGCAGAAACCAGTTATTTTACAATAAATCTTTAGAATTTCATGGATTTATGATTTAATTTTCTTGAAAAATCATTCAAGCTTATGTACAAATAAAATGTATGGTTTCAAGTAACCAAGATGTGTGCGTGTTTGTGTGAATATATAGAAAACCTTTTAATTTGGGTGTCTGTCCAGCACGGAGATTTTAAAATTTATAAATGCATTGCAAATAAGGCAAAAATGTGATGCTCTGATACAAATCTAATCCTCACCTTCAGAATCCTGCTAATTGCAGACAAGAATTTTAGGTAAAATTCAAGAGATAAATAATATTCAATGAATTAGAGCCTTGTCCGCACCTATCCTTACCATCAAAATCTCAAGATATTTTTGTTTACATAAAACTGGATTTTTTCCCCACTTTGATTGGATGCCGTCAAGTGAGGAGACCACAATTTTGACTTCTGATTGGACCCATATGTGAAGGAAATCCCCAACCTGTGTATGCAACTACTTACTTATGTAGTATAATAGCCTAGAATTTACATTCATTTATTTTTTCAGTCCACATGATGCAATTATATACCTCATTGCTTAACTATAACAAAATTTCTGCGTGGGACACATGTTCTGGTACACCAAAACTGGTACCTGCCACCTTTAACCACTTGTTGAAAAGAATATATTTCCATTTTTTCAGTCTGATTGAGTTCTGTAGTCATTACCCATTAAAAATACATGCAGTTCATATGGTTACAGCATAAAAAAAATCATACATAGACTTTGTAAGACCAAATTTATTAAAGCAATATTTTTGTCTTTTGCCGTCGAACTGCTTTGAATGCCAAAAAATAAGAAAAAAATGATTGTGTTCATATTTAATAAATTCTATTGTGTGAGTTTTCTGGTATAGTGTATGAATTATCCAACCGTTCTCAAAAGTACTTTAGTTTATTGTTTTATGCATGATATAAAACCACTTACAACTGATCTCAAGAAGTATTTTTCCATTGTCCGAGGTATTAAATAGTCTCAAATCTTGTCACTATCATTGTTCTGTTGACTGCAGTGGTGAAAAAAGCTTAGTTTTGAATAAACTATTTTTGTTGGTACATATGAATCACTTTGTAGATCCATGATGCACTAAACTAAGTGTACATTCATTCGCAATCACTCTCATATTACTTCTCCACATAAGAGAGCTGTGTAGGCCGCACGTTGAAATTTTAGAATTGCCACACTATTCCTGATGAGAGAGACCAGTTTTCTTATTTCTGTAGCCTGTCTTACAGTATTAACTATGTAGTAGACCTATAAAAAAAGAAGAATTCATATATTCCTTTTTAAAAAGTAAATAAATAAGAAAATGTCCATTTCATGTGAAATAAATCATTAAAACAGGTAATATACAGTATAATCAGCTTTTTCTAGTATTATGCTGAGACTTATTTTACTTTTGTTCTCTTTGTAATTGCTTTTCTATGTATTTTATGATATAAAATCATTCTATGGTGAACATAATCATTTTAAAACTAATCAACTGAATGCCATTGTTTGTCATAGGATACAGAGTTATCTATCTTGATATTTGATAATTCTTAAAATCCATGTGAAAACTATATGCTTGCAAACAGACCTATACATTGGCTGTGAATAAAAGAAAAATAATACCACACACATGTAGAACTCCTAAAAAGGCACATTTTATCATATGTTAAAATCATGTTTAGGCTTAAGGTGGCAGAAACCAGTTATTTTACAATAAATCTTTAGAATTTCATGGATTTATGATTTAATTTTCTTGAAAAATCATTCAAGCTTATTAACAAATAAAATGTATGGTTTCCAGTAGCCAAGATGTGTGCGTGTTTGTGTGAATATATAGAAAACCTTTTAATTTGGGTGTCTGTCCAGCACGGAGATTTTAAAATTTATAAATGCATTGCAAATAAGGCAAAAAATGTGATGCTCTGATACAAATCTAATCCTCACCTTCAGAATCCTGCTAATTGCAGACAAGAATTTTAGGTAAAATTCAAGAGATAAATAATATTCAATGAATTAGAGCCTTGTCCGCACCTATCCTTACCATCAAAATCTCAAGATATTTTTGTTTACATAAAACTGGATTTTTTCCCCACTTTGATTGGATGCCGTCAAGTGAGGAGACCACAATTTTGACTTCTGATTGGACCCATATGTGAAGGAAATCCCCAACCTGTGTATGCAACTACTTACTTATGTAGTATAATAGCCTAGAATTTACATTCATTTATTTTTTCAGTCCACATGATGCAATTATATACCTCATTGCTTAACTATAACAAAATTTCTGCGTGGGACACATGTTCTGGTACACCAAAACTGGTACCTGCCACCTTTAACCACTTGTTGAAAAGAATATATTTCCATTTTTTCAGTCTGATTGAGTTCTGTAGTCATTACCCATTAAAAATACATGCAGTTCATATGGTTACAGCATAAAAAAAATCATACATAGACTTTGTAAGACCAAATTTATTAAAGCAATATTTTTGTCTTTTGCCGTCGAACTGCTTTGAATGCCAAAAAATAAGAAAAAAATGATTGTGTTCATATTTAATAAATTCTATTGTGTGAGTTTTCTGGTATAGTGTATGAATTATCCAACCGTTCTCAAAAGTACTTTAGTTTATTGTTTTATGCATGATATAAAACCACTTACAACTGATCTCAAGAAGTATTTTTCCATTGTCCGAGGTATTAAATAGTCTCAAATCTTGTCACTATCATTGTTCTGTTGACTGCAGTGGTGAAAAAAGCTTAGTTTTGAATAAACTATTTTTGTTGGTACATATGAATCACTTTGTAGATCCATGATGCACTAAACTAAGTGTACATTCATTCGCAATCACTCTCATATTACTTCTCCACATAAGAGAGCTGTGTAGGCCGACGTTGAAATTTTAGAATTGCCACACTATTCCTGATGAGAGAGACCAGTTTTCTTATTTCTGTAGCCTGTCTTACAGTATTAACTATGTAGTAGACCTATAAAAAGAAGAATTCATATATTCCTTTTAAAAAGTAAATAAATAAGAAAATGTCCATTTCATGTGAAATAAATCATTAAAACAGGTAATATACAGTATAATCAGCTTTTTCTAGTATTATGCTGAGACTTATTTTACTTTTGTTCTCTTTGTAATTGCTTTTCTATGTATTTTATGATATAAAATCATTCTATGGTGAACATAATCATTTTAAAACTAATCAACTGAATGCCATTGTTTGTCATAGGATACAGAGTTATCTATCTTGATATTTGATAATTCTTAAAATCCATGTGAAAACTATATGCTTGCAAACAGACCTATACATTGGCTGTGAATAAAGAAAAATAATACCACACACATGTAGAACTCCTAAAAGGCACATTTTATCATATGTTAAAATCATGTTTAGGCTTAAGGTGGCAGAAACCAGTTATTTTACAATAAATCTTTAGAATTTCATGGATTTATGATTTAATTTTCTTGAAAAATCATTCAAGCTTATGTACAAATAAAATGTATGGTTTCAAGTAACCAAGATGTGTGCGTGTTTGTGTGAATATATAGAAAACCTTTTAATTTGGGTGTCTGTCCAGCACGGAGATTTTAAAATTTATAAATGCATTGCAAATAAGGCAAAAATGTGATGCTCTGATACAAATCTAATCCTCACCTTCAGAATCCTGCTAATTGCAGACAAGAATTTTAGGTAAAATTCAAGAGATAAATAATATTCAATGAATTAGAGCCTTGTCCGCACCTATCCTTACCATCAAAATCTCAAGATATTTTTGTTTACATAAAACTGGATTTTTTCCCCACTTTGATTGGATGCCGTCAAGTGAGGAGACCACAATTTTGACTTCTGATTGGACCCATATGTGAAGGAAATCCCCAACCTGTGTATGTAACAACTACTTACTTATAGTATAATAGCCTAGAATTTACATTCTTTTTCAGTCCACATGATGCAATTATATACCTCATTGCTTAACTATAACAAAATTTCTGCGTGGGACACATGTTCTGGTACACCAAAACTGGTACCTGCCACCTTTAACCACTTGTTGAAAAGAATATATTTCCATTTTTTCAGTCTGATTGAGTTCTGTAGTCATTACCCATTAAAAATACATGCAGTTCATATGGTTACAGCATAAAAAAAATCATACATAGACTTTGTAAGACCAAATTTATTAAAGCAATATTTTTGTCTTTTGCCGTCGAACTGCTTTGAATGCCAAAAAATAAGAAAAAAATGATTGTGTTCATATTTAATAAATTCTATTGTGTGAGTTTTCTGGTATAGTGTATGAATTATCCAACCGTTCTCAAAAGTACTTTAGTTTATTGTTTTATGCATGATATAAAACCACTTACAACTGATCTCAAGAAGTATTTTTCCATTGTCCGAGGTATTAAATAGTCTCAAATCTTGTCACTATCATTGTTCTGTTGACTGCAGTGGTGAAAAAAGCTTAGTTTTGAATAAACTATTTTTGTTGGTACATATGAATCACTTTGTAGATCCATGATGCACTAAACTAAGTGTACATTCATTCGCAATCACTCTCATATTACTTCTCCACATAAGAGAGCTGTGTAGGCCGCACGTTGAAATTTTAGAATTGCCACACTATTCCTGATGAGAGAGACCAGTTTTCTTATTTCTGTAGCCTGTCTTACAGTATTAACTATGTAGTAGACCTATAAAAAAAGAAGAATTCATATATTCCTTTTTAAAAAGTAAATAAATAAGAAAATGTCCATTTCATGTGAAATAAATCATTAAAACAGGTAATATACAGTATAATCAGCTTTTTCTAGTATTATGCTGAGACTTATTTTACTTTTGTTCTCTTTGTAATTGCTTTTCTATGTATTTTATGATATAAAATCATTCTATGGTGAACATAATCATTTTAAAACTAATCAACTGAATGCCATTGTTTGTCATAGGATACAGAGTTATCTATCTTGATATTTGATAATTCTTAAAATCCATGTGAAAACTATATGCTTGCAAACAGACCTATACATTGGCTGTGAATAAAGAAAAATAATACCACACACATGTAGAACTCCTAAAAGGCACATTTTATCATATGTTAAAATCATGTTTAGGCTTAAGGTGGCAGAAACCAGTTATTTTACAATAAATCTTTAGAATTTCATGGATTTATGATTTAATTTTCTTGAAAAATCATTCAAGCTTATGTACAAATAAAATGTATGGTTTCAAGTAACCAAGATGTGTGCGTGTTTGTGTGAATATATAGAAAACCTTTTAATTTGGGTGTCTGTCCAGCACGGAGATTTTAAAATTTATAAATGCATTGCAAATAAGGCAAAAATGTGATGCTCTGATACAAATCTAATCCTCACCTTCAGAATCCTGCTAATTGCAGACAAGAATTTTAGGTAAAATTCAAGAGATAAATAATATTCAATGAATTAGAGCCTTGTCCGCACCTATCCTTACCATCAAAATCTCAAGATATTTTTGTTTACATAAAACTGGATTTTTTCCCCACTTTGATTGGATGCCGTCAAGTGAGGAGACCACAATTTTGACTTCTGATTGGACCCATATGTGAAGGAAATCCCCAACCTGTGTATGCAACTACTTACTTATGTAGTATAATAGCCTAGAATTTACATTCATTTATTTTTTCAGTCCACATGATGCAATTATATACCTCATTGCTTAACTATAACAAAATTTCTGCGTGGGACACATGTTCTGGTACACCAAAACTGGTACCTGCCACCTTTAACCACTTGTTGAAAAGAATATATTTCCATTTTTTCAGTCTGATTGAGTTCTGTAGTCATTACCCATTAAAAATACATGCAGTTCATATGGTTACAGCATAAAAAAAATCATACATAGACTTTGTAAGACCAAATTTATTAAAGCAATATTTTTGTCTTTTGCCGTCGAACTGCTTTGAATGCCAAAAAATAAGAAAAAAATGATTGTGTTCATATTTAATAAATTCTATTGTGTGAGTTTTCTGGTATAGTGTATGAATTATCCAACCGTTCTCAAAAGTACTTTAGTTTATTGTTTTATGCATGATATAAAACCACTTACAACTGATCTCAAGAAGTATTTTTCCATTGTCCGAGGTATTAAATAGTCTCAAATCTTGTCACTATCATTGTTCTGTTGACTGCAGTGGTGAAAAAAGCTTAGTTTTGAATAAACTATTTTTGTTGGTACATATGAATCACTTTGTAGATCCATGATGCACTAAACTAAGTGTACATTCATTCGCAATCACTCTCATATTACTTCTCCACATAAGAGAGCTGTGTAGGCCGCGTTGAAATTTTAGAATTGCCACACTATTCCTGATGAGAGAGACCAGTTTTCTTATTTCTGTAGCCTGTCTTACAGTATTAACTATGTAGTAGACCTATAAAAAGAAGAATTCATATATTCCTTTTTAAAAAGTAAATAAATAAGAAAATGTCCATTTCATGTGAAATAAATCATTAAAACAGGTAATATACAGTATAATCAGCTTTTTCTAGTATTATGCTGAGACTTATTTTACTTTTGTTCTCTTTGTAATTGCTTTTCTATGTATTTTATGATATAAAATCATTCTATGGTGAACATAATCATTTTAAAACTAATCAACTGAATGCCATTGTTTGTCATAGGATACAGAGTTATCTATCTTGATATTTGATAATTCTTAAAATCCATGTGAAAACTATATGCTTGCAAACAGACCTATACATTGGCTGTGAATAAAAGAAAATAATACCACACACATGTAGAACTCCTAAAAAGGCACATTTTATCATATGTTAAAATCATGTTTAGGCTTAAGGTGGCAGAAACCAGTTATTTTACAATAAATCTTTAGAATTTCATGGATTTATGATTTAATTTTCTTGAAAAATCATTCAAGCTTATGTACAAATAAAATGTATGGTTTCGAGTAACCAAGATGTGTGCGTGTTTGTGTGAATATATAGAAAACCTTTTAATTTGGGTGTCTGTCCAGCACGGAGATTTTAAAATTTATAAATGCATTGCAAATAAGGCAAAAATGTGATGCTCTGATACAAATCTAATCCTCACCTTCAGAATCCTGCTAATTGCAGACAAGAATTTTAGGTAAAATTCAAGAGATAAATAATATTCAATGAATTAGAGCCTTGTCCGCACCTATCCTTACCATCAAAATCTCAAGATATTTTTGTTTACATAAAACTGGATTTTTTCCCCACTTTGATTGGATGCCGTCAAGTGAGGAGACCACAATTTTGACTTCTGATTGGACCCATATGTGAAGGAAATCCCCAACCTGTGTATGCAACTACTTACTTATGTAGTATAATAGCCTAGAATTTACATTCATTTATTTTTTCAGTCCACATGATGCAATTATATACCTCATTGCTTAACTATAACAAAATTTCTGCGTGGGACACATGTTCTGGTACACCAAAACTGGTACCTGCCACCTTTAACCACTTGTTGAAAAGAATATATTTCCATTTTTTCAGTCTGATTGAGTTCTGTAGTCATTACCCATTAAAAATACATGCAGTTCATATGGTTACAGCATAAAAAAAATCATACATAGACTTTGTAAGACCAAATTTATTAAAGCAATATTTTTGTCTTTTGCCGTCGAACTGCTTTGAATGCCAAAAAATAAGAAAAAAATGATTGTGTTCATATTTAATAAATTCTATTGTGTGAGTTTTCTGGTATAGTGTATGAATTATCCAACCGTTCTCAAAAGTACTTTAGTTTATTGTTTTATGCATGATATAAAACCACTTACAACTGATCTCAAGAAGTATTTTTCCATTGTCCGAGGTATTAAATAGTCTCAAATCTTGTCACTATCATTGTTCTGTTGACTGCAGTGGTGAAAAAAGCTTAGTTTTGAATAAACTATTTTTGTTGGTACATATGAATCACTTTGTAGATCCATGATGCACTAAACTAAGTGTACATTCATTCGCAATCACTCTCATATTACTTCTCCACATAAGAGAGCTGTGTAGGCCGACGTTGAAATTTTAGAATTGCCACACTATTCCTGATGAGAGAGACCAGTTTTCTTATTTCTGTAGCCTGTCTTACAGTATTAACTATGTAGTAGACCTATAAAAAGAAGAATTCATATATTCCTTTTTAAAAAGTAAATAAATAAGAAAATGTCCATTTCATGTGAAATAAATCATTAAAACAGGTAATATACAGTATAATCAGCTTTTTCTAGTATTATGCTGAGACTTATTTTACTTTTGTTCTCTTTGTAATTGCTTTTCTATGTATTTTATGATATAAAATCATTCTATGGTGAACATAATCATTTTAAAACTAATCAACTGAATGCCATTGTTTGTCATAGGATACAGAGTTATCTATCTTGATATTTGATAATTCTTAAAATCCATGTGAAAACTATATGCTTGCAAACAGACCTATACATTGGCTGTGAATAAAGAAAAATAATACCACACACATGTAGAACTCCTAAAAGGCACATTTTATCATATGTTAAAATCATGTTTAGGCTTAAGGTGGCAGAAACCAGTTATTTTACAATAAATCTTTAGAATTTCATGGATTTATGATTTAATTTTCTTGAAAAATCATTCAAGCTTATGTACAAATAAAATGTATGGTTTCGAGTAACCAAGATGTGTGCGTGTTTGTGTGAATATATAGAAAACCTTTAATTTGGGTGTCTGTCCAGCACGGAGATTTTAAAATTTATAAATGCATTGCAAATAAGGCAAAAATGTGATGCTCTGATACAAATCTAATCCTCACCTTCAGAATCCTGCTAATTGCAGACAAGAATTTTAGGTAAAATTCAAGAGATAAATAATATTCAATGAATTAGAGCCTTGTCCGCACCTATCCTTACCATCAAAATCTCAAGATATTTTTGTTTACATAAAACTGGATTTTTTCCCCACTTTGATTGGATGCCGTCAAGTGAGGAGACCACAATTTTGACTTCTGATTGGACCCATATGTGAAGGAAATCCCCAACCTGTGTATGCAACTACTTACTTATGTAGTATAATAGCCTAGAATTTACATTCATTTATTTTTTCAGTCCACATGATGCAATTATATACCTCATTGCTTAACTATAACAAAATTTCTGCGTGGGACACATGTTCTGGTACACCAAAACTGGTACCTGCCACCTTTAACCACTTGTTGAAAAGAATATATTTCCATTTTTTCAGTCTGATTGAGTTCTGTAGTCATTACCCATTAAAAATACATGCAGTTCATATGGTTACAGCATAAAAAAAATCATACATAGACTTTGTAAGACCAAATTTATTAAAGCAATATTTTTGTCTTTTGCCGTCGAACTGCTTTGAATGCCAAAAAATAAGAAAAAAATGATTGTGTTCATATTTAATAAATTCTATTGTGTGAGTTTTCTGGTATAGTGTATGAATTATCCAACCGTTCTCAAAAGTACTTTAGTTTATTGTTTTATGCATGATATAAAACCACTTACAACTGATCTCAAGAAGTATTTTTCCATTGTCCGAGGTATTAAATAGTCTCAAATCTTGTCACTATCATTGTTCTGTTGACTGCAGTGGTGAAAAAAGCTTAGTTTTGAATAAACTATTTTTGTTGGTACATATGAATCACTTTGTAGATCCATGATGCACTAAACTAAGTGTACATTCATTCGCAATCACTCTCATATTACTTCTCCACATAAGAGAGCTGTGTAGGCCGCACGTTGAAATTTTAGAATTGCCACACTATTCCTGATGAGAGAGACCAGTTTTCTTATTTCTGTAGCCTGTCTTACAGTATTAACTATGTAGTAGACCTATAAAAAAAGAAGAATTCATATATTCCTTTTAAAAGTAAATAAATAAGAAAATGTCCATTTCATGTGAAATAAATCATTAAAACAGGTAATATACAGTATAATCAGCTTTTTCTAGTATTATGCTGAGACTTATTTTACTTTTGTTCTCTTTGTAATTGCTTTTTCTATGTATTTTATGATATAAAATCATTCTATGGTGAACATAATCATTTTAAAACTAATCAACTGAATGTCATTGTTTGTCATAGGATACAGAGTTATCTATCTTGATATTTGATAATTCTTAAAATCCATGTGAAAACTATATGCTTGCAAACAGACCTATACATTGGCTGTGAATAAAGAAAAATAATACCACACACATGTAGAACTCCTAAAAAGGCACATTTTATCATATGTTAAAATCATGTTTAGGCTTAAGGTGGCAGAAACCAGTTATTTTACAATAAATCTTTAGAATTTCATGGATTTATGATTTAATTTTCTTGAAAAATCATTCAAGCTTATGTACAAATAAAATGTATGGTTTCGAGTAACCAAGATGTGTGCGTGTTTGTGTGAATATATAGAAAACCTTTAATTTGGGTGTCTGTCCAGCACGGAGATTTTAAAATTTATAAATGCATTGCAAATAAGGCAAAAATGTGATGCTCTGATACAAATCTAATCCTCACCTTCAGAATCCTGCTAATTGCAGACAAGAATTTTAGGTAAAATTCAAGAGATAAATAATATTCAATGAATTAGAGCCTTGTCCGCACCTATCCTTACCATCAAAATCTCAAGATATTTTTGTTTACATAAAACTGGATTTTTTCCCCACTTTGATTGGATGCCGTCAAGTGAGGAGACCACAATTTTGACTTCTGATTGGACCCATATGTGAAGGAAATCCCCAACCTGTGTATGCAACTACTTACTTATGTAGTATAATAGCCTAGAATTTACATTCATTTATTTTTTCAGTCCACATGATGCAATTATATACCTCATTGCTTAACTATAACAAAATTTCTGCGTGGGACACATGTTCTGGTACACCAAAACTGGTACCTGCCACCTTTAACCACTTGTTGAAAAGAATATATTTCCATTTTTCAGTCTGATTGAGTTCTGTAGTCATTACCCATTAAAAATACATGCAGTTCATATGGTTACAGCATAAAAAAAATCATACATAGACTTTGTAAGACCAAATTTATTAAAGCAATATTTTTGTCTTTTGCCGTCGAACTGCTTTGAATGCCAAAAATAAGAAAAAATGATTGTGTTCATATTTAATAAATTCTATTGTGTGAGTTTTCTGGTATAGTGTATGAATTATCCAACCGTTCTCAAAAGTACTTTAGTTTATTGTTTTATGCATGATATAAAACCACTTACAACTGATCTCAAGAAGTATTTTTCCATTGTCCGAGGTATTAAATAGTCTCAAATCTTGTCACTATCATTGTTCTGTTGACTGCAGTGGTGAAAAAAGCTTAGTTTTGAATAAACTATTTTTGTTGGTACATATGAATCACTTTGTAGATCCATGATGCACTAAACTAAGTGTACATTCATTCGCAATCACTCTCATATTACTTCTCCACATAAGAGAGCTGTGTAGGCCGACGCGTTGAAATTTTAGAATTGCCACACTATTCCTGATGAGAGAGACCAGTTTTCTTATTTCTGTAGCCTGTCTTACAGTATTAACTATGTAGTAGACCTATAAAAAGAAGAATTCATATATTCCTTTTTAAAAAGTAAATAAATAAGAAAATGTCCATTTCATGTGAAATAAATCATTAAAACAGGTAATATACAGTATAATCAGCTTTTTCTAGTATTATGCTGAGACTTATTTTACTTTTGTTCTCTTTGTAATTGCTTTTCTATGTATTTTATGATATAAAATCATTCTATGGTGAACATAATCATTTTAAAACTAATCAACTGAATGCCATTGTTTGTCATAGGATACAGAGTTATCTATCTTGATATTTGATAATTCTTAAAATCCATGTGAAAACTATATGCTTGCAAACAGACCTATACATTGGCTGTGAATAAAAGAAAATAATACCACACACATGTAGAACTCCTAAAAAGGCACATTTTATCATATGTTAAAATCATGTTTAGGCTTAAGGTGGCAGAAACCAGTTATTTTACAATAAATCTTTAGAATTTCATGGATTTATGATTTAATTTTCTTGAAAAATCATTCAAGCTTATGTACAAATAAAATGTATGGTTTCGAGTAACCAAGATGTGTGCGTGTTTGTGTGAATATATAGAAAACCTTTTAATTTGGGTGTCTGTCCAGCACGGAGATTTTAAAATTTATAAATGCATTGCAAATAAGGCAAAAAATGTGATGCTCTGATACAAATCTAATCCTCACCTTCAGAATCCTGCTAATTGCAGACAAGAATTTTAGGTAAAATTCAAGAGATAAATAATATTCAATGAATTAGAGCCTTGTCCGCACCTATCCTTACCATCAAAATCTCAAGATATTTTTGTTTACATAAAACTGGATTTTTTCCCCACTTTGATTGGATGCCGTCAAGTGAGGAGACCACAATTTTGACTTCTGATTGGACCCATATGTGAAGGAAATCCCCAACCTGTGTATGCAACTACTTACTTATGTAGTATAATAGCCTAGAATTTACATTCATTTATTTTTTCAGTCCACATGATGCAATTATATACCTCATTGCTTAACTATAACAAAATTTCTGCGTGGGACACATGTTCTGGTACACCAAAACTGGTACCTGCCACCTTTAACCACTTGTTGAAAAGAATATATTTCCATTTTTTCAGTCTGATTGAGTTCTGTAGTCATTACCCATTAAAAATACATGCAGTTCATATGGTTACAGCATAAAAAAAATCATACATAGACTTTGTAAGACCAAATTTATTAAAGCAATATTTTTGTCTTTTGCCGTCGAACTGCTTTGAATGCCAAAAAATAAGAAAAAAATGATTGTGTTCATATTTAATAAATTCTATTGTGTGAGTTTTCTGGTATAGTGTATGAATTATCCAACCGTTCTCAAAAGTACTTTAGTTTATTGTTTTATGCATGATATAAAACCACTTACAACTGATCTCAAGAAGTATTTTTCCATTGTCCGAGGTATTAAATAGTCTCAAATCTTGTCACTATCATTGTTCTGTTGACTGCAGTGGTGAAAAAAGCTTAGTTTTGAATAAACTATTTTTGTTGGTACATATGAATCACTTTGTAGATCCATGATGCACTAAACTAAGTGTACATTCATTCGCAATCACTCTCATATTACTTCTCCACATAAGAGAGCTGTGTAGGCCGACGTTGAAATTTTAGAATTGCCACACTATTCCTGATGAGAGAGACCAGTTTTCTTATTTCTGTAGCCTGTCTTACAGTATTAACTATGTAGTAGACCTATAAAAAAAGAAGAATTCATATATTCCTTTTTAAAAAGTAAATAAATAAGAAAATGTCCATTTCATGTGAAATAAATCATTAAAACAGGTAATATACAGTATAATCAGCTTTTTCTAGTATTATGCTGAGACTTATTTTACTTTTGTTCTCTTTGTAATTGCTTTTCTATGTATTTTATGATATAAAATCATTCTATGGTGAACATAATCATTTTAAAACTAATCAACTGAATGCCATTGTTTGTCATAGGATACAGAGTTATCTATCTTGATATTTGATAATTCTTAAAATCCATGTGAAAACTATATGCTTGCAAACAGACCTATACATTGGCTGTGAATAAAAGAAAAATAATACCACACACATGTAGAACTCCTAAAAAGGCACATTTTATCATATGTTAAAATCATGTTTAGGCTTAAGGTGGCAGAAACCAGTTATTTTACAATAAATCTTTAGAATTTCATGGATTTATGATTTAATTTTCTTGAAAAATCATTCAAGCTTATGTACAAATAAAATGTATGGTTTCGAGTAACCAAGATGTGTGCGTGTTTGTGTGAATATATAGAAAACCTTTTAATTTGGGTGTCTGTCCAGCACGGAGATTTTAAAATTTATAAATGCATTGCAAATAAGGCAAAAAATGTGATGCTCTGATACAAATCTAATCCTCACCTTCAGAATCCTGCTAATTGCAGACAAGAATTTTAGGTAAAATTCAAGAGATAAATAATATTCAATGAATTAGAGCCTTGTCCGCACCTATCCTTACCATCAAAATCTCAAGATATTTTTGTTTACATAAAACTGGATTTTTTCCCCACTTTGATTGGATGCCGTCAAGTGAGGAGACCACAATTTTGACTTCTGATTGGACCCATATGTGAAGGAAATCCCCAACCTGTGTATGCAACTACTTACTTATGTAGTATAATAGCCTAGAATTTACATTCATTTATTTTTTCAGTCCACATGATGCAATTATATACCTCATTGCTTAACTATAACAAAATTTCTGCGTGGGACACATGTTCTGGTACACCAAAACTGGTACCTGCCACCTTTAACCACTTGTTGAAAAGAATATATTTCCATTTTTTCAGTCTGATTGAGTTCTGTAGTCATTACCCATTAAAAATACATGCAGTTCATATGGTTACAGCATAAAAAAAATCATACATAGACTTTGTAAGACCAAATTTATTAAAGCAATATTTTTGTCTTTTGCCGTCGAACTGCTTTGAATGCCAAAAAATAAGAAAAAAATGATTGTGTTCATATTTAATAAATTCTATTGTGTGAGTTTTCTGGTATAGTGTATGAATTATCCAACCGTTCTCAAAAGTACTTTAGTTTATTGTTTTATGCATGATATAAAACCACTTACAACTGATCTCAAGAAGTATTTTTCCATTGTCCGAGGTATTAAATAGTCTCAAATCTTGTCACTATCATTGTTCTGTTGACTGCAGTGGTGAAAAAAGCTTAGTTTTGAATAAACTATTTTTGTTGGTACATATGAATCACTTTGTAGATCCATGATGCACTAAACTAAGTGTACATTCATTCGCAATCACTCTCATATTACTTCTCCACATAAGAGAGCTGTGTAGGCATGCGACGTTGAAATTTTAGAATTGCCACACTATTCCTGATGAGAGAGACCAGTTTTCTTATTTCTGTAGCCTGTCTTACAGTATTAACTATGTAGTAGACCTATAAAAAGAAGAATTCATATATTCCTTTTTAAAAAGTAAATAAATAAGAAAATGTCCATTTCATGTGAAATAAATCATTAAAACAGGTAATATACAGTATAATCAGCTTTTTCTAGTATTATGCTGAGACTTATTTTACTTTTGTTCTCTTTGTAATTGCTTTTCTATGTATTTTATGATATAAAATCATTCTATGGTGAACATAATCATTTTAAAACTAATCAACTGAATGCCATTGTTTGTCATAGGATACAGAGTTATCTATCTTGATATTTGATAATTCTTAAAATCCATGTGAAAACTATATGCTTGCAAACAGACCTATACATTGGCTGTGAATAAAAGAAAAATAATACCACACACATGTAGAACTCCTAAAAAGGCACATTTTATCATATGTTAAAATCATGTTTAGGCTTAAGGTGGCAGAAACCAGTTATTTTACAATAAATCTTTAGAATTTCATGGATTTATGATTTAATTTTCTTGAAAAATCATTCAAGCTTATGTACAAATAAAATGTATGGTTTCCAGTAGCCAAGATGTGTGCGTGTTTGTGTGAATATATAGAAAACCTTTAATTTGGGTGTCTGTCCAGCACGGAGATTTTAAAATTTATAAATGCATTGCAAATAAGGCAAAAATGTGATGCTCTGATACAAATCTAATCCTCACCTTCAGAATCCTGCTAATTGCAGACAAGAATTTTAGGTAAAATTCAAGAGATAAATAATATTCAATGAATTAGAGCCTTGTCCGCACCTATCCTTACCATCAAAATCTCAAGATATTTTTGTTTACATAAAACTGGATTTTTTCCCCACTTTGATTGGATGCCGTCAAGTGAGGAGACCACAATTTTGACTTCTGATTGGACCCATATGTGAAGGAAATCCCCAACCTGTGTATGCAACTACTTACTTATGTAGTATAATAGCCTAGAATTTACATTCATTTATTTTTTCAGTCCACATGATGCAATTATATACCTCATTGCTTAACTATAACAAAATTTCTGCGTGGGACACATGTTCTGGTACACCAAAACTGGTACCTGCCACCTTTAACCACTTGTTGAAAAGAATATATTTCCATTTTTCAGTCTGATTGAGTTCTGTAGTCATTACCCATTAAAAATACATGCAGTTCATATGGTTACAGCATAAAAAAAATCATACATAGACTTTGTAAGACCAAATTTATTAAAGCAATATTTTTGTCTTTTGCCGTCGAACTGCTTTGAATGCCAAAAAATAAGAAAAAATGATTGTGTTCATATTTAATAAATTCTATTGTGTGAGTTTTCTGGTATAGTGTATGAATTATCCAACCGTTCTCAAAAGTACTTTAGTTTATTGTTTTATGCATGATATAAAACCACTTACAACTGATCTCAAGAAGTATTTTTCCATTGTCCGAGGTATTAAATAGTCTCAAATCTTGTCACTATCATTGTTCTGTTGACTGCAGTGGTGAAAAAAGCTTAGTTTTGAATAAACTATTTTTGTTGGTACATATGAATCACTTTGTAGATCCATGATGCACTAAACTAAGTGTACATTCATTCGCAATCACTCTCATATTACTTCTCCACATAAGAGAGCTGTGTAGGCCGCGACGTTGAAATTTTAGAATTGCCACACTATTCCTGATGAGAGAGACCAGTTTTCTTATTTCTGTAGCCTGTCTTACAGTATTAACTATGTAGTAGACCTATAAAAAAAGAAGAATTCATATATTCCTTTTTAAAAAGTAAATAAATAAGAAAATGTCCATTTCATGTGAAATAAATCATTAAAACAGGTAATATACAGTATAATCAGCTTTTTCTAGTATTATGCTGAGACTTATTTTACTTTTGTTCTCTTTGTAATTGCTTTTCTATGTATTTTATGATATAAAATCATTCTATGGTGAACATAATCATTTTAAAACTAATCAACTGAATGCCATTGTTTGTCATAGGATACAGAGTTATCTATCTTGATATTTGATAATTCTTAAAATCCATGTGAAAACTATATGCTTGCAAACAGACCTATACATTGGCTGTGAATAAAAGAAAAATAATACCACACACATGTAGAACTCCTAAAAAGGCACATTTTATCATATGTTAAAATCATGTTTAGGCTTAAGGTGGCAGAAACCAGTTATTTTACAATAAATCTTTAGAATTTCATGGATTTATGATTTAATTTTCTTGAAAAATCATTCAAGCTTATTAACAAATAAAATGTATGGTTTCCAGTAGCCAAGATGTGTGCGTGTTTGTGTGAATATATAGAAAACCTTTTAATTTGGGTGTCTGTCCAGCACGGAGATTTTAAAATTTATAAATGCATTGCAAATAAGGCAAAAAATGTGATGCTCTGATACAAATCTAATCCTCACCTTCAGAATCCTGCTAATTGCAGACAAGAATTTTAGGTAAAATTCAAGAGATAAATAATATTCAATGAATTAGAGCCTTGTCCGCACCTATCCTTACCATCAAAATCTCAAGATATTTTTGTTTACATAAAACTGGATTTTTTCCCCACTTTGATTGGATGCCGTCAAGTGAGGAGACCACAATTTTGACTTCTGATTGGACCCATATGTGAAGGAAATCCCCAACCTGTGTATGCAACTACTTACTTATGTAGTATAATAGCCTAGAATTTACATTCATTTATTTTTTCAGTCCACATGATGCAATTATATACCTCATTGCTTAACTATAACAAAATTTCTGCGTGGGACACATGTTCTGGTACACCAAAACTGGTACCTGCCACCTTTAACCACTTGTTGAAAAGAATATATTTCCATTTTTTCAGTCTGATTGAGTTCTGTAGTCATTACCCATTAAAAATACATGCAGTTCATATGGTTACAGCATAAAAAAAATCATACATAGACTTTGTAAGACCAAATTTATTAAAGCAATATTTTTGTCTTTTGCCGTCGAACTGCTTTGAATGCCAAAAAATAAGAAAAAAATGATTGTGTTCATATTTAATAAATTCTATTGTGTGAGTTTTCTGGTATAGTGTATGAATTATCCAACCGTTCTCAAAAGTACTTTAGTTTATTGTTTTATGCATGATATAAAACCACTTACAACTGATCTCAAGAAGTATTTTTCCATTGTCCGAGGTATTAAATAGTCTCAAATCTTGTCACTATCATTGTTCTGTTGACTGCAGTGGTGAAAAAAGCTTAGTTTTGAATAAACTATTTTTGTTGGTACATATGAATCACTTTGTAGATCCATGATGCACTAAACTAAGTGTACATTCATTCGCAATCACTCTCATATTACTTCTCCACATAAGAGAGCTTCCGCAATCACTCTCATATTACTTCTCCACATAAGAGAGCTGTGTAGGCATGCGTTGAAATTTTAGAATTGCCACACTATTCCTGATGAGAGAGACCAGTTTTCTTATTTCTGTAGCCTGTCTTACAGTATTAACTATGTAGTAGACCTATAAAAAGAAGAATTCATATATTCCTTTTAAAAGTAAATAAATAAGAAAATGTCCATTTCATGTGAAATAAATCATTAAAACAGGTAATATACAGTATAATCAGCTTTTTCTAGTATTATGCTGAGACTTATTTTACTTTTGTTCTCTTTGTAATTGCTTTTCTATGTATTTTATGATATAAAATCATTCTATGGTGAACATAATCATTTTAAAACTAATCAACTGAATGCCATTGTTTGTCATAGGATACAGAGTTATCTATCTTGATATTTGATAATTCTTAAAATCCATGTGAAAACTATATGCTTGCAAACAGACCTATACATTGGCTGTGAATAAAGAAAAATAATACCACACATGTAGAACTCCTAAAAGGCACATTTTATCATATGTTAAAATCATGTTTAGGCTTAAGGTGGCAGAAACCAGTTATTTTACAATAAATCTTTAGAATTTCATGGATTTATGATTTAATTTTCTTGAAAAATCATTCAAGCTTATGTACAAATAAAATGTATGGTTTCAAGTAACCAAGATGTGTGCGTGTTTGTGTGAATATATAGAAAACCTTTAATTTGGGTGTCTGTCCAGCACGGAGATTTTAAAATTTATAAATGCATTGCAAATAAGGCAAAAATGTGATGCTCTGATACAAATCTAATCCTCACCTTCAGAATCCTGCTAATTGCAGACAAGAATTTTAGGTAAAATTCAAGAGATAAATAATATTCAATGAATTAGAGCCTTGTCCGCACCTATCCTTACCATCAAAATCTCAAGATATTTTTGTTTACATAAAACTGGATTTTTTCCCCACTTTGATTGGATGCCGTCAAGTGAGGAGACCACAATTTTGACTTCTGATTGGACCCATATGTGAAGGAAATCCCCAACCTGTGTATGCAACTACTTACTTATGTAGTATAATAGCCTAGAATTTACATTCATTTATTTTTCAGTCCACATGATGCAATTATATACCTCATTGCTTAACTATAACAAAATTTCTCGTGGGACACATGTTCTGGTACACCAAAACTGGTACCTGCCACCTTTAACCACTTGTTGAAAAGAATATATTTCCATTTTTTCAGTCTGATTGAGTTCTGTAGTCATTACCCATTAAAAATACATGCAGTTCATATGGTTACAGCATAAAAAAAATCATACATAGACTTTGTAAGACCAAATTTATTAAAGCAATATTTTTGTCTTTTGCCGTCGAACTGCTTTGAATGCCAAAAAATAAGAAAAAAATGATTGTGTTCATATTTAATAAATTCTATTGTGTGAGTTTTCTGGTATAGTGTATGAATTATCCAACCGTTCTCAAAAGTACTTTAGTTTATTGTTTTATGCATGATATAAAACCACTTACAACTGATCTCAAGAAGTATTTTTCCATTGTCCGAGGTATTAAATAGTCTCAAATCTTGTCACTATCATTGTTCTGTTGACTGCAGTGGTGAAAAAAGCTTAGTTTTGAATAAACTATTTTTGTTGGTACATATGAATCACTTTGTAGATCCATGATGCACTAAACTAAGTGTACATTCATTCGCAATCACTCTCATATTACTTCTCCACATAAGAGAGCTGTGTAGGCCGACGTTGAAATTTTAGAATTGCCACACTATTCCTGATGAGAGAGACCAGTTTTCTTATTTCTGTAGCCTGTCTTACAGTATTAACTATGTAGTAGACCTATAAAAAGAAGAATTCATATATTCCTTTTTAAAAAGTAAATAAATAAGAAAATGTCCATTTCATGTGAAATAAATCATTAAAACAGGTAATATACAGTATAATCAGCTTTTTCTAGTATTATGCTGAGACTTATTTTACTTTTGTTCTCTTTGTAATTGCTTTTCTATGTATTTTATGATATAAAATCATTCTATGGTGAACATAATCATTTTAAAACTAATCAACTGAATGCCATTGTTTGTCATAGGATACAGAGTTATCTATCTTGATATTTGATAATTCTTAAAATCCATGTGAAAACTATATGCTTGCAAACAGACCTATACATTGGCTGTGAATAAAAAAAAATAATACCACACACATGTAGAACTCCTAAAAAGGCACATTTTATCATATGTTAAAATCATGTTTAGGCTTAAGGTGGCAGAAACCAGTTATTTTACAATAAATCTTTAGAATTTCATGGATTTATGATTTAATTTTCTTGAAAAATCATTCAAGCTTATGTACAAATAAAATGTATGGTTTCGAGTAACCAAGATGTGTGCGTGTTTGTGTGAATATATAGAAAACCTTTTAATTTGGGTGTCTGTCCAGCACGGAGATTTTAAAATTTATAAATGCATTGCAAATAAGGCAAAAAATGTGATGCTCTGATACAAATCTAATCCTCACCTTCAGAATCCTGCTAATTGCAGACAAGAATTTTAGGTAAAATTCAAGAGATAAATAATATTCAATGAATTAGAGCCTTGTCCGCACCTATCCTTACCATCAAAATCTCAAGATATTTTTGTTTACATAAAACTGGATTTTTTCCCCACTTTGATTGGATGCCGTCAAGTGAGGAGACCACAATTTTGACTTCTGATTGGACCCATATGTGAAGGAAATCCCCAACCTGTGTATGCAACTACTTACTTATGTAGTATAATAGCCTAGAATTTACATTCATTTATTTTTCAGTCCACATGATGCAATTATATACCTCATTGCTTAACTATAACAAAATTTCTGCGTGGGACACATGTTCTGGTACACCAAAACTGGTACCTGCCACCTACCACACTGTAAAACTATTATTGAGAAATCGCAGGTGTGAATTTTTTTATTTTCATTTATTGTCTAAAAGAAATGCACTAAGATATAACTGTGTTTTTAATGATAAAAGGACTTAGTTTTTTTTTGCAGTTAATAACAAGTAGATACATTCTGAGGTTAAACTTTGCCCTTACACATTAATTAATTTGTCAAACCTCCATACTATTTTAAGAAACTTTGGCAGAAGCTTTTATGATTAAGAGATAATAACTGAAGCAAACTTTTGAATTCTTTCATTTTTCGATATTTTACTGATGGATGGACTTAGTTTTTTGGCAGAAAACATTTAATACACATGTTGCAGACTGTCTTTTGATATGAAAACCTACATGGATTGTTATGAAACTTGGACATAAGCTTCTTTAAAATCAAGAAATAGCATCTGAGAATGTTTGATATTTAAAATTCTGTGTTTTTACTGATAAATGGATTTACTTTTTACAATCAACATTACACTTTTACACTTTTAGCAGCAATTGCAGGCGTCGAGGAACCCTTTACCAATTTTTCTATCAAAATAACATACAGACCCGCTGCATTTGTTTGCACCTGTCCTAAGTCAGGAACCTGTTGTCCGTGGTTGTCGTTTGTTGATGTGGTTCATAAGTGTTTCTCGTTTCTCGTTTTTTATATAGATTAGACCGTTGGTTTTCCTGTTTGAATGGTTTTACACTTGTCATTTTGGGACCCTTTATAGCTGGCGGTTCGGTGTGAGCCAAGGCTCCGTGTTGACCTATAATGGTTTATTTTTACAAATTGTGACTTGGATGGAGAGTTGTCTCATTGGCACCCATACCACATCTTCTTATATCTATATATAAGACATATCTCTGTATCAAAACCCAGGTACATGATCAAATAGGAAATTATATATTAATTTTGTTATTTGTAGCTTACTGGATAGCAACACGAGTACTTGCATCTGTAGGGTTTGTTAGTTCTGTTTTGGTGACAATTATGCTGCTCTGGTTTATATGTAGAAGAACAGGAACCAGTCTATGTCAAGGTCTCACTGTAATCGGATGCTTTGTAACTGGTATGTAATTTTAATATTAGCAAGATGTACCAAGATGTAATAACAACACTATCCAGTCGTCTATGCTGTGGATGCAGCGCCCCAGCAAACTTAGTTTGTAATGTGAGCACTCAAATCTTAAACCTGTTGTGTAGTACTTATTTTTCATAGATACAGCCATGTCAGATAAGAATTCTAAGGTCTTATTCTTAAAATATAATGGTATGGACAAATGAAGTACCCAGGATAAGCGTTTGGTACAAAACTTTTTGAGATATATTTTATATAAAAATAAGAAGATGTGGTATGATTTGACAATGAGACAACATTCCACAAGAGACCAAATGACACAGAAATTAACAACTATAAGTCACCGTACGGCCTTCAACAATGAGTAAAACCTATACCGCATAGTCAGCTATAAAAGGCCCTGAAATGGCAAATGTAAAACAATTCAAACAAGAAAGCTAACGGCCTGATTTATGTACAAAATAATGAACGAATAACAAATATGATATATATAACAAACGACAACCACTGAATTACAGGCTCATGGCTAGGGACAGGCACATACAGAATGTGGCTCTTGGGACAGGCACATATACAGATGTGAATCATATGCCTATTTGATTTACAATTTTTTATCCACTTGGTTTTGTCTTATTTTCATATTACAGACGCCATCATAGTAGTTTAAACTTGTTTTTTTTTTTTTTTTTGAAAAATAAGAAAAAACCTGAATAGAACTCAGTAATAGACAATAGACACGTAATTGTACAGCACAAAAACCAATTATAACAATTGGTAAAGGCTCAATATAAAAACATTGTATTAAATACATAAAACATATGACTGGCAATTATAATATCAATAGGTTATATACAAATTTAGTGCATGTAAATTAATCTTGCTGCAATTTCCAAAAAATTAAAACATCACAAAAATCATTTCTAACTTTTGATAATTCAGAATTTAAAGAAGAACACATCTCTAGTATTTGTAAAGACCCGCTTTGAATAATAATTTTGATTTCACACAATCATTATTAATAGTATTGAAATTTAAATAAATTGTTGATTTGTTGTGTTTGGAGGACGTGTTTTCAACAAACAATCGGAATTCCCATGGGAACCAACTGTGCTCCTTTATTCATATGAGGTTGACTTCATACAGGAACTTCTTAGGAAGAAAGAAAAGAAGTTAGCAGTATCCTTTAACTCACTTTCCGCTATATAGATAATGTTCTCTCACTAAATAATTCAAGATTTGGTGACTATGTTGAAAGCATCTATTCCATCAAACTTGAGATAAAGGATACAACAGATACAGTTAAGTCTGCCTCATATCTTGACTTACATCTAGAAATTAACAATGAGGGTCGGTTGAAAACAAAACTTTACGACAAAAGAGATGATTTCAGCTTCACTATTGTGAACTTTCCATTTCTATGTATCAACATTCCAGTAGCGCCTGCATGCGCAGTATATATCTCCCAGTTGATACGATATTCCAGGGCTTGTATTTCCTATCATGATTTCCTTTATAGAGGTTTGCTGCTCACAATGAAGCTATTAAACCAAGAGTTCCAAGTGTTCCAAGTGGTGAAGTTGACATCATCACGAGTTGGTTGACTGTTATAGAATATCCGTTTCACAGATAACAACGGATATGTTCCAATTGTCGTTACTACAATCCCGTCCTCTTTTCCCGAAATGTGACCTACCAAATTATACTCATCACCGGGTTTGTACTAATATGAGCAACACGACGGGTGCCATATGTGGAGCAGAATCTGCTTACCCTTCCGGAGCAGCTGAGATAACCCCAAGTTTTTAATGAGGTTCGTGTTGCTCAGTCTTTATTTTTCTATGTTGTGTTTTGTGTACTGTTGTTTGTCTTTTTCTTTTTTAGCCATGGCATTGTCAGTTATTTTCGACTTATGAGTTTGAATGTCCCTTTGGTATCTTTCACCTCTCTTTTTGATACATATGTCTCAAATTTTATCTTTGCATTGTATATCTTTGTCAATGCCATGTGAAGTGGTTTTTTTCTTCAATTTAATTTTGCAATAATAATTTCTAACTTTACAGTATATATAAATATATATGGATGAAACTTGGCAATTCACTTATAGACCGATATTTGATAGAATAGGGGTTATTGTTTTTTTTTCACTTTTGATAGGTTGCTCCTCTGCTTTTCAGTCTACACCTACGACGCTGTGTTTTATAGAAAAAATGCATACAGTTTGCAAAATAGATCAAATGACACAGCATTTGGACAATTGTTATGATAATATCGTATAATAATATAATATTACCTTCAGGAGGATTTCTTGTGATATCTGTGGCTGTGTTTGGTTCTGGAATCTACAAAGATTCAGACATGTTCTACTTAAACCGTTTCGATGTCAGTCATCATCTGAGCTTTTCTTTTTTGGATGACGTGTATGGCAGCCATATTGTACATAGTAATTGGAACTGTTCTTACATTTATCTTATGTATTGGATGTAGAGGAAGACACAGAAAAGCATCAACAAATGAAGATGCTTAAAGACTGAAAATTGAGGAATACATTTTACACGGGTAAATTTTAATAAATGAACATATGAATGAACAGGTCATCCATAATTCAAAAACATTTTTGCAGGTTGTGACAGGTAACAATTTTTAGGGGAGAAAGGGCCTTTTTAAATTTTACACCACTTCTTTTCTTTAATTATAAAACCCAGAGCTAGGTTTTTTAAAAGAATCTTGCTTATTTATATTTAGATATTTTATTTCAACAATTATATATTGCATTAAGCATGTTCAAATGAAAACATTCAATTCAATTTCAACCAAAGATGCCAAGAAACACCTTTTAGAATGTGTGCATTCATTATTTATTGCGATGAAAACAGATGAAAGGTTAATTATTGCGATTTTTTTTGGAAAAGCTACTAACAGATATATAAATCTGATACCAGAATGCAAGTTATTATTATTGCGATACTAAAGTAGTTGCATTTTTTGCATTAATAAAAAACTCGCAATAATTTCAGATTTTACAGTATATATTTCTAAGACAAATGTATGTAAAATTTCAAAGTTCGGGCTTTATTTTACAGTATATATTTCCTTTTGTTTGATCAGAGTGACAAATGTTGATTTTTCCTGAATAATTTTTCAGTTCAATAAATGAACTATTAGTATTCCCAGGCTTCTGACGTGGGACTCTGAAAGTTCGGGCTTTATATTGCATTCACCTTGTCCCTCTGTAAATATTCCAGTCACACTTTTCTCAGGTACTACTGAACTTAATGACCTTTTGTTTGATCAACAGCTTGGCAGTGGCGATTTGTATTCTGGGAGTACTTTTCATATCTGTTGAACAACTTTTTCCTGTTTGCCAATACTTTGATTTTTTCAATATTTTGAATGAACTTAAAATTTTCATCACATTTTTCTCACGTACAAATGAACATAAAGACTTCATACTTGGCCAGCAGCTTGACAGTGATGAATTTTAACGTGTGACTATTTTGGGGATCTGTCGGACACTTACTTCCTGTTTTCGGATACTTTGAAATTTTTAATATGTTGAATGAACTAACATAATATTTGTCATACTTTTCTCAAGTATTTGTAAACCGAATGACTTCATATTTAGTCAGCAGGTTATCAGTAATGAGTTGTAACTTTTTTCGGATAATATGTCAGATACATACTTCCAGTTTTCAGATACTTTTAATCATGAGTGGTGGTATGCTTAGAACAACAAGGTGTGCATTCTTGTTATTTTTTATTTTACTGCATGCACGTTCTTGTGTACAATCTCTTAATATACAGTTGTCATATATTTAATATATTTAAACACAATCTACCTATATTTAGCCTTTAATGGTTGTTATAATTGTGGTTGTGTTAATAAAAATGATGTATTGTCTATTGTATTAAAAAGTATTTTGGGCATTGAAAATTACCTCTTCTACAAAATGTTACTTCATTTTTCATGTTGACAATTTTACCTCTTCTTCGTTTGATTTATACATGAGTTGTTTTTGAGTCATCTTTGTTTGATCACTGTTAATATGCAACTCTTTGAAAACAGTTTAACAGAATTCAACCAAACTTGTACAGATTCTTCCTGAAGTTGTGCTGCTTTTTTACTTTCAGAGAATTAATTTTGTTCAAAGTAAATATAATAAAAATGTGTTTTAGATTAACCTAAGTAAAGTTCAAGTCCAAGAAAAATATTGTGTTAAATGATTAATACTCGCTGTTCTTTAAAACAGAACTTAATATATCTGCTTTCAACTTAACCGTAGGCAGTTTTAGTAAAATATGCACTCCCAAAAATTAAAAAAAAATTATGGGAAAAAAATACCAGTAAGTTGAAAATTTGTGTATAACAAATCAAATCAGTGCCAAAGCAAGAAATCCTTTTTTGTTCGAAATACTTAGGATTTTCTACCGTAGGAATAGATTATCTATGCTGTATTTGGCAAACCCTTTCGGAATTCTTTAATGCTCTAGATCTTCAACTTCGTACTTTATTTGGCCTTTTAGATTTTTTGCTTCCAGTGTCACTGATGTGTCTTGTTTAGACAAAAAGCGTGTCTGGCTTACAAAATTATAAACCTGGTATCTTTGGTGAGTTTTTTTAATGAAATTATAGGATCAAACACAAGAGTTGGATGGCTGTAAACCATTTGTTGATCTACAGTAAGGTTGAAAATTAATTTTTGTTAGATTTTAAATTACATAAAATAAAATCTACTTGAGAGAAACAATTGGATAAAAATATATGGATATAGCTGGTATTACTGTAATATATCCATCAAAAGAGATTAAGTTCATGTTAATTATTTGATGTGTATTTATAAAGAATCCTCAGTGAACTGCTTTCATACCTGGCAACCTCTGAAAATGAAAATGCAGGTCATGATCTGCTTTGAAAATCTCAGGTCATAACGCGTACAAACTTTTTTCAGCTGTATTTAAGTTTGTAGGGGACATTTTTTTATATTTTAAATCGAACAATTTCCAAAACATTTTCACATGGTTAAGTATTTACTGAAAATAATATAAAACTTTAATTTTATTTTTTCATTGCATTTATTAATCATTAAAATATCAATTCATTATACTTCATCAATTCAAGCCCTATTCCCTCTTAATGTTTCAGTCTAAACTGTTTTAAATCAACCATTAACCTCTTTGTTTCATGGTTTGTTACAGTTAAGTAATACTCCATAGCTCTACTCTTTATTCCAATTATTACAAATGGGAGTTTTTAACGACCTTGACTGGCTATACAGCCCTTGCACGGTCGGCCCTGGCTTGCGCCTTTTGGGCATTAAATAATTTAATTTTACCATATGGTAATTGACATAATTTGGAATGATAAAATAAAATTTAATAAAATTAATAGAGCAAAAATTTAAATAAATAAATGAATAAATAAATTGATGTATAAGTAAATAATTAAATAAAAGGAAAAGAATATAAAAGTAAATATAATAAAATACTATAAACAAAAGAAAACAAAAAAACAAAAAAACAAAAAAACAAAAAACAAAAAACAAAACAAAAACAAAACAATATATACGTAAAATAATAATTAATAAACACGGAGCCACCAGAAGTAGGAACAGGAGGAAAGCTAGGCCAAGCAAACAGCAGTGAACGGCAGCAACGTTGTCCCGGTACACCAGCAGCCAAGTAAAGAGCGGATAATTTTGATATGCCAAATTGTGTATGTGAATTTATATGCCAAATATTTTGTATAAACCGAAATAAGCCTAAATTTGTGTATGTGAGTTTTGCAAAAATAATTAGTGAGATGTTTTGTATATACTAAAAAAAATAAAAGAGAAGTAAAATAAAATAAAATAAAATAAATAGAAAACCAAAGGGTGTATGTAAAATTTTACTGCTTTGTGCTAGCCTACCGTAGTTGCAGGACTTTATAGTGCTAGTACACTGGGACGCTATCCGCAGGAAGACAGCGCCCCACGCTAATTAAAACTGGGTTAGCGCAAACCAGATCTTGCGAAGTACCATTTATTAAGTCTTAGATTTGACTTGCGGCTTAATGATATGAAAAATTTATATAAGGACCAAAAGTAGATACAAAAATAATTTGGGTGCCGCGAATTTGGAAAAATAAAAAAAGCCAAAGGTTATAATGAGTTCTTGTTTAGTTAGCATAATTTCAATAGTTTAATTAACTTATCACTACATATATTTTAACTAAATTTAAATACGTTAAATTATTTCAAAGGAAAAAATATATTTTAGATTATTATCTATTTCGATTTTAATTCGTCTTGAAGAGCTTGCTGTACTGCCGGTTACAGCCTGACTCCATTTCTGAGCCACTGACCCGGATAACTCTTGCAGTGTAGTTCCAATTATTAGCAGTCTATGTTAAATAGTATAATTTAAAATTTAAGCATTTAAAGGAAGTAAAGAATAAAAAACTAATTTTCAAAATATTAATTTTTTAATTGTCTTTAGAAAGAAAAATTCATGTAAGTAATATACTTATATATCTTTGCATTCAATTTGCCTTAGAAGATTTAATCTTTTTACAAAGAAACATCATTTTAAGGAGTATACTGTGAAAAGTGGCAAAAAAGGGGGAGTAACTCGAATTTTTTGTCAAACATCTTATTTCCTGTATATTTTTCAATTTTATTGGCAATGTTAAAATATGCTCATAGGTTAGAGAACACAAAGGATGGTTTATTATATGATGCATATATTTGTAATAAAAAGTTACATGCAAACAATATCACTACATGGTTTTCTAGTATTGACTATTTAATGACAGAACTAGACTTACCAAACTTAAATGTAAGTGTTCGCCGTTTATGTGCTATAGCAGAGACATATATACACATGTCTCTGGCTATAGTTAAGAATAAATTATGTACAAGTTTTCATAATCATTGGAAAGAATTTAGAGAAAATACTGTTAAATCAGGTAGAGGTAAACTCTTGACCTATTTTTCAATTAAACATTTTTTTGGTACAGAAAAATATCTGCAATTAAAAGAATTCAAAGATAGACAAGCACTGTGCAAGATCAGAATAAGTGCACATCCCCTAAAAGTAGAGACAGATAGATATGCTAAAACCTATATAGATAAATCACAAAGATTATGTAAAAAATGCACCTTAGATAAAGTTGAAGACGAAGAACATTTTATATGTCAATGTCCTCTTTATAACTTATTTAAGAAAAGAATTTTATAATATTTTAATAGGTTGTAAAAATTTTGAAAAGTTAAGCACAAGTGCCAAATTTAATTGGCTTTTATTCAAGAAAACCTAGAGGTATTGAAAATATTGCTATTTATATTAATAAATGTTTGGAACTGAGAAAACTATCAATATAGTATAGATATTGTTTTATTTAAGACGTTGAGAATATTTGCCTGTTAATAATAGATATATTGTTATGCCTTTTTTATGTGTATGGCTCTGATCTGGCTGTGGTTTAACATCTAAGAATTGAAATAGTTAAATTCATATTTATGATTTATGTCAACATTATTGTACCAATTATAAAAATCATTGTAATAAATTACTTTGCTCTTCATGGGCCCTTTAATTGGAATAAAAATATCTTATCTTATCTTATCTTTGAAATACAAAAATTATTTATGACCTTAGGCTAAGGTCATTGGTATTAATTAACAGTGTGTATGACACCAAAGCTGTCAAGTGAAGCCATGCACTTAATTGGTAACTTAATCTAACAGTTAGCATAGCTAGTTGAACTTCCTGTCCAGGAAGAATTACGAATTTGCCGGTATTTCAGAGGAAAATCACTTATGAAATCGATCATTTCATACTTAAAAATTCTCAAGGCACAAGAATACGGATGAAAACGGGCCAAATGCTGAATTCCCGGGTTATTTAACGACCCGGCGGGTATTTAAAAAATCCCGGGTGAGAGGTGAAATTTATGGGTTTAATCCGCAGAATAAGGGTCAGTTGACAGGTATACGTGCTTTATACAATTCTAAGTTGTGTGATATTATGATATATATATACCGGTGTTAAAGGTGTACACTTACTATATAATTCTAGTGTTGTGTGATATTATGACATGTATATACCGGTGTTAAATGTGTATACCTACTACACTATATTGTATTGTTTTGTTTTATATACTGGTGCTACAGGTGTAGACCTCCTTTATTACATTTGTGTTTTTGTTTTGTGTAAACCAGAACCGTGTGTTTATCAACTGAAAGTCCATGATCACAGTCAAATTTTTTAAAATAAATATATACTACTTATTTTGAGTTTATGAAACTTCCATTACTGCTTCAAATTTGTATTATATATATAATAGAACTTCGAAAGTAGCTTCTATCTTGCTCTTGTCGTTGAAATAAAAAATATGAAAATTACAAGATGTGGTATGATTGCCAGCTAGACAACTTTCCACCAGAGCTAGACCAAAAGGAATAGAAGTAAGCAAGTATAGGTCATAGTACGGCATCCTACAATTAGCAAAACCCCAACCCCATAGCAAGCCATTTGAGGCCCCACAAGACAAATGTAAAACAATGATGAGAAAAACAAACAGCTTGATTTATATACAAATCAATAAATGAAAAACAGGATTTAGACTTGGGACAGGCACACACAGAGTGTGGCAGGTTCAAAATGTTTGCAGGCATAAATTCCTCCGGGCCTTCTAACCTGGGACACTGATGTAATACAGGGCCGTAAATTGTCTGTCTTGTAAGGGGAGGCAGTTGAGTTTCGCCGAGCGGAGCGAAGCGAAAAAATTTTTTGACCCATTTTAAGCAGAAAATGATATTTTTTCGGGCCTTTTCCCTGTATGCAATGTACCTCCTCAGAATTCACCACTTGTTAAATTTTTGTTATATTTCAATAAATAAGCGCCTGGAATATATTGAAAATAGTTATAAACCAGAGTTAGATTACGTGTGCCGGTAAAGTAAGATTTTTTACGCTTCATCCTGCTTTATGACTCTTCACAAGCTAATTTTACTTATTTTTAGGGAAACAATTTGCGAACTTAAAATGAAAGGCCCCCTAAAGTTGAGCCTTTTTTGTGGTTTATCATGCTTTTTTGGCTGTCCCAATCGAGCTATTTTGACTTCGTTTCAGAGACACAATTTTCAAACCTTAAAATGAAAATGCATACTTAATAACTCATAACTTTTAATTATCAAATTCAAATTATTATAACGTAACACTTTTTGTTTACACTGACAATTTTATTCGGTTAGGCTTTGTCAATTGCTAAGGGAATTTTTCTGTGCCCGGACGAATCCCATCTCTTTAGCACTTCTATGCATTCAATATTGCCAACATTGTCACTTCTATGTGTAGCATAGCCAGACCACGACGTAATCTACTTTCCGTCATTGTTGACATGTTCCATGTTCTAAAATATTACAGTCCTTCCTTAAATAAAACAATGATGTATCCAATACTGAAGTCCAAGATATATATATCAATCAGTACACATCCAATGGATTTAGTGAAAGACCTAATAAACAGTCAGAGATGCCAAAATATAAGTATCGTCAGAATGTACAACCGTAAATGTTTATAGCTGTATAGCAATAATATTTAGGTGACTTACATTTTGTCAATAACAAAATCAATTTTTGTACCGATAAAAAACTATTCAAAGATCTTATGACATGTCAAATTGATAACCTTTTCGAATAATTTTACATGATTCAAAGGATCAAGGTTGTTTATACGGATTGTATCAAAGTTCTGCAGGCTCTATGAACAACATCACTGTAAAAACTTAGGATACCATGACAAACACGAAACTTTAAAATGATGTTTGTAGCCTAGGCATTCAAAATCTGCAACTCCTTTCATAAAGCATTAAACATATTTTTGTGCGAGAAATAATCACACATTGTTCATACATTTAACCGACAGATTCCTGTATAAAATCAAAAGTAAACTTTTGTGTTGAAGGCCTCACTTTGAATTGAAGAACAGCAATAAAAGCGATGTCCCTTTGCTTTTTGTGTGCATTTTGCTGTGCATGTACTGGTTTTATGTCGATACCAGATCATGATCCATCATGATGTCCTTTTATTTTCTATTTCGATTTCAGTATGGAAAAAAATCTTTAAAATGTAGGTTATCAACAGCCTTTACTTTAGTGAAAAATTAGGAAGAGGGCAGATATTCGTCTGTTTCCATTCATGAGGGATTTTACCACCATATATTGATGGATTGTTGTTCAGAAGAAATGAGCTAGGAATAAACTGTTTCTTTCCCCACATGTAAATGATCCCTAATTAAATCGCCATAAATATCATGGCGCGTTTTGAAAGTTGGAAAAACCTTACATTTTTAAACAAATGTCTATTCGTTTTAACATTTGTTTCAACATTATCGCTTGTCCTTGGATTTGCCACACCTTTCTGGCTGACTGTCAGTGTACCTGAAGATTTTGCTACCAAGATTTACAATAAACCAAGCAAATTGGAAATTGATTTGCTGGAAACAAATCATTACCTCGGGCTCTGGCAATGGTGCTTCGGTGGTAATGGTTGTATTGACTTGGGATTAATTGCTAAGTTAGGATCCGAGAAAAAATACCAGTATCAGTGGGAGAAAGATTCATATGAAAAAGTAAAGAAGATTATTGGTAAGACTATAACTACATTGGGCTATTCCAGAAATACATAAAAAATAGCCTGTATCACTTCCACCTCTTATGGAACATGCAATTTTCACTTTTTTTCTTAGGAGAAATTTTTCAAAAATTTTGCAAAAATGTCTGGAATTCCTGCTATTTGTCTATTAACCATGTTAACCATCTTTTTTATAAGGCCAAATAAAAGTATATGTGTGGTTGAACCGTTCCAGTTACCCGACCGACCCTAGTTTGAACCCCCTCGATCCTAGAACTTTTTTTTTCCCAGGGATGATTCCAGGTGTTTTCAAATGGGTCCCTTGAACATCAAATTGGGAATTTTTATCCAAATTGGGAATTTTTTATGCATAAAATCTAAGATGAAATAATATTATTTTCCTGTAAAAATGTAAAACATATATTAAGTTTCACCTGTACACTGATGTTAGAAGTTGTAACATTTTGAATAATTCTGGATGAGCTACTGATTATGATATAAATGATTACCAGATCGCTTCAACGCGTGACAGTTATTGGATTGAGACCAGGGAAGTTGTTGCATGAATATCATTGCACATGATGCACTATCATCTTAGCTATGGTAACCTAGGCCTATGTTTTTCTATTACAAAAACATATATATCAGCTAACTTCACTACAGAAGTCAAAAAGTCTGAAAAGACCAATTTTTGTCTGAATTTGCATGAATTTTTACTCGACATTCTATATTTGTCTGAATTATTTTTAAAAATTCTTAACATACTATGAATTTGTCTAATAAGGTTCTTGATTTTTTCTTGACAAGTGTCTTGACAGTATGAACATTGTCTAAAAGTTTCTCGACACTTCTGTATCATCTGATAAAAGAGTCTTGATAAGTCTCGACCAATTCTTGACTGTCTTAAATTTGTCTCGATCAGTCTTGACATATTCTTGACATTCTAAATAATGTCTGAATATGTCTTGACACATTCTTGACAGTCTTAAAGCTGTCTGAATATATCTTGACATATTCTTGACGGTCTTGACACTATCTCAACAGTATAAATTTCACCTGAAATGTGTACAGATACATTCTGCACTGTTTACGACTTTCTATTGCTCTTATATCATGTATATACTCATTTTTATTATCGCTAACCTAAACTTTGAAGAATCAAGGATTAATTTTGTATAGTAAGATACCCTTTGGGTGCACCTAAATGGGAATACCCCGAATGACCCGCAATGTAGTTTAATTTTGATTTGTTTTTTTATTAAACGTTTAATTAATTGTTTTCAGTTTGGAATATATGTCAAAGTTACTGACAAACAGCATTTATATTTTTGCTGTTCGAAAAACTGCCAGTCAAATTTGCTTTACTAAAACGGGTGACTTGAGGCAGTTTTAAAATGTGACCATGTGTCTGTTTTGGACCCCACAATTCATCTTGTGCATGTGTGTGGCTAAAAAAGGGGGGAGGGCTTTCGTTTGGGTCAAAGAATTTGTTCCCATCTTGATTCAAAAACTTATTCATTTTTTTAGAACAACCAAAAACATTTTTTATTCAAAATTGATATAGAACTCATTGATGGGACCCTTTATGAATACAGTTTTCTATTATTCCCGGAGTAGATAATAATTTTCTTTTAATCTTTGAGAAATTATTCAATTTGATTTTATGTTAAAATATTTCAATTTTGATGAAGAAAATCCATTTTAATTCAATTTTTTTTAATTAAAATGATGATTTTCATTTTCATCTATCAACAAACTTTTTAAATTGTAGTGGCATAGTCAGTCAACTGATAAGTTGCATGGCTGATTACAGGTAAAGCAGTAATTTTCCATATGACAGTTGCGTGTACCCTGGGGTGTGGAATACCTTAATTTTATGGGGAAAATCCTGTCCAGGTGTAATACTTAATATATATTGCAACAGATGACATTACACAAATTTTCTTCTGTTAAATCAAGGATTTGTATAGTAAGACTATACAAATCCTTTGAAGAATTAGGATACCATCATACTTTCATGACTTTGCTATTTATTAAAACCACATTTTGGTACAATAATTTACCATATCAACATTGAATATTATGCATGTAGAATGAAATATGTCTACAGTATAATTGGTTTTAATCATTTAGCAATTATTTATCAGATTTAGGAATCAATATTTGTAATTATTTAAAACCTGCATTTAAATTGTTTTATAACAACATACCCACATTTGTATTGTTAATACTTTAGATTTCATAGCCATGATAGCCGTATTTGTATTTGTAAGAATATTTATATACCCAAATTTTCAATTATTTTACATGCCCAACTTTTGTTTTTGTTGTAACAAGTGTAACTTGAAACAACAATATATTATATAAAGAGAAATAAAGATAAAGTTATATCATGAATATCGGTCATGATTTGTAAAACTCAGAATTGTCAAGTAAATTTAAGACACAATTCAAAATGTTCAGAATATGTCAAGCCATACTGAGAAAAAAAAAGAATGTCAAGAATCTGTCGAGAAGTTTCAAGACAGTATTCAAATGTCAAGAATTTGTCAAGAAATTTTAAGACTCAGAATGTCGAGAATATGTTGAGTAAATTTCATACAAATTTAATATAAATTAGAATTTGTCAAGAAAAATTAAGACACAAGTCATACTTTTGGAGAATGTCGAGTAAAAATTCATGCAAATTAAGACAAAAATTGGTCTTTTCAGACTTTTAGACTTTTGTAGTGCTTAAACCACTGAAAAAAATCATTCATTGGATATATTTTTCAACAGGTCATCTTTATAAATTTACCTTTATTCAAATGGATTTCAAATTGAACTGGCCAATTGTCGAATTCAGAAAAGAAATTACAAAAAGTTTATATACTTAATGGATAAGATATTTAAAGCCATTGAACCAGTGAACTTTAAAATTATTTGGATCATTATCATAACTTTTGAAACAGTTCCATAATGACAAGAATGATGACATAGTATTTCATGAATGGTCGGTCTATCATCAATATTATTTTCATAAACGCTCAAACTTTTGTTTTTTTGAGGAAATAGAGCAAAACATAAAATAATTTCTTTTACAAAACAAGTTTTCATCATATTATATAATCTGCTGTACGAGATCGGCGCCCATTAAAATTTATTCATAAATGTTATAAATTGGAATTTGCTCTCTGCCGAGGTCTCTGTTTTATTTTATTTTCCTGAATTGGGAATTTATATTCACAAACATTTTTTTGGGGCCGCCAGCCGATTTTAGGGCCGCTCAGCGGCCCTAAACTATATAGTGGAATCATCCCTGTTTCCATTTCTGAAAAATAATTTTTGAACGATCCCATTTTTGTGGAATGTGAATTTCAATAATTAAATTCACAGACTGCTGTCATCTGAATTTCCATTAGAAGTATCCACTACAGCTAAAAGGCAATAAATTCTTAACAGAATGCAACAAAGTTAACTAAAAACGTAACATATCTGATTATTTTACAACCAAACAAATGGAATAGGGTCCCAGTTACAGGATACCAGTCGAGTACCAACGAATGAAGTCCCTAATTAAATCTACCATCTTTTATAAGGGATATTGTACAGAGATGAAAATTTTGTATAGATGCTCAAAATTGTAGTATATTTGAAGGGTATTCATCAAACTTTCAACTTCTGTTAAATTTTAAGCGATTCTGAAATGTATAGGGTGGATGATTGTCTGAGTAAATGGGCCAAATTTTATTTTCGATTTTAACCAGGAAGTTAATAAAATGACCCTATTAATATACTCAACACAGAAGTGCTGTCTTAAATGCCAGTCATGACCCTCTGAGAATTCTCCAAGAAACCATGAAGGGGCTACTGGTTAAAGAAAGTAACTGAAATTTTGCAGTCTTATATATAGGGAATAAAAAATCTGCCCCTCAATTTGGATAAAATTGGGTTGAAGTAATGTGGGAAATAATTGGGTCCCCGTTCCATATAGAAAATGGCGAACTTCCGGTAGGGACGTGTCTAATATCTGAATCCGACTCAGTGAATACACAATTTTTTTCGGATTTTTACAATCCCAAAAAAAAATTTTTTTTTAAAACCAAAAAAAATTGCCGACCTACCGACCCTATTTTTTTTTCATGATGTAACTGGAACCGCACATATACTTTTATTTGGCCTAACTGTCTCCTACATGTTCTATAACAAAACAAGTACAATCTGGAACTTACAGATAAATGTTCACTGTATTAGTCCCAGATATTATTATGATGTACATTTTCAGTTTTATGAGGCGCCATTTTACAATTTATTCCTTATTTTCTGATATCAAAAATTCAATTTTTTGATATCAGCAAATTGACTTCTTGATATAAAAATAAAAATATTTTCTGTTATAACAAAATTCATTTGATATCATTGATATCAAAATTCATTTTGATATCAGAATTCAATTTTTGATATCAGAAATTCAAATTATTGATATCAGAAAATATTCTTTATTTTTATATGAAGAAATAGATTTCCTGATATAAAAAAATGATTTTGTGATATCAAAAATTTGAAGTCTTGATATCAAAAATCATTTTTTGATATCAGAAAATAAGAAAAAATGAATGATGGCTCCCTGTGTCTCAATAAAAGCATCCAAGCTCACCCATGAGCCCAAACATCAGGAAATATATGCAAATAATGTTCCCGGTAGACCAATTGTTTTATAATGTGGAGTATCGCTACACAATATTGGTCATTATATTGGTGACATATCCTCCCTTGTTACAAAAACAAAATACTTATATCAAGGACATTTCAAATTTTATAAACATGATTTAGACTTCAAAGTCTCCAGAAAACTGCTATTTAATAACATTTTAAGCAAAAATCATGTACACTAATCTTCAGTTTGACGAAACTGAACAAGCACTGAATATCCTCGATCATACTAATTACGAAATTTGAGTCCCATGCACCAAAAGACAATATATTGAAGCTTTTAGAAGTTATTCTTAAATATAACATACTTACTTTTGCGTCGAACACTTAGAATCCCAATCCACGAAATTAGTCGACCTAAGAATTTACTAAATACTGGAAAATGTTGTACAAAACTTGACACTTCGAAACAAAATGCTGATGTTTTCAAGATTTAGATACAATGGCTGGATGATATTTTAGGTTCAACTCACGTAATACTTAATCTTTTTGCCTTATATATATATATCTAATACAATACATACCCACCTTAATTTTACATACCAATTTTCTCAAAATGAAGTTAACTTTCTTGACAGTCGTTTTAATTCAAAGACAAACGCTTCCAAAATGAAGGTACAAAATGTACATCAAACCTATTGAACTTTTCAATACTTCACAGAAAAAGCTCATATCAAATAAATGTATTTAAATGACTTATGCAAGGCACGGTACATAAGAAATACTCGCAGACTTTCAAAAAACGTCTCTTAAAAAGACTAAATAGACAAAGTATTTGAAAATACAAATATTAGATGTTATTGGCTTTGAACTAGCTGTCAGTAACTGCGAGGTACTCTCAGATCTGTACTTCGTGTCTTTTTAGCTCACCTGGCCCGAAAGGCCAAGTGAGCTTTTCTCATCACTTGGCATCCGTCGTCGTCATCCGTTAACTTTTACAAAAATCTTCTCTGAAACTACTGAGACAAATTTTACCAAACTTGGCCACAATCATCACTAGAGTATCTAGTTTAAAAAATGTGTCCGATGACACCACCTGCCAACCAACATGGCTAAAAATAGAACATAGGGATAAAATGCAGTTTTTTGCTTTTATCTCTGAAACTAAAGCATTTAGAGCACATCTGACATGGGGTAAAAATCTTCATCAGATGAAGATCTATCTGCACTGGAATTATCAGACGAATCAAACAACCTGTTGTTGTGTTGCTGCCCCTGAATTGGTAATTTTAAGGAAATTTTACAGTTTTTGGTTATCTTGAATATTACTATAGATAGAGATAAACTGTAAACAACAATAATGTTCAGCAAAGTAAGATCTACAAATAAGTCAACATGACCAAAATGGTCAATTGACCCCTAAAGGAGTTATTGCCCTTTATAGTCAATTTTTAACAATTTTTTTGTAAATTTTTGTAATCTTTTACAAAAATCTTCTCCTCTAAAACAAATAAGTCAATATGACCAAAATCGTCAATTGACATCTGATTGGAGTTATTGTCCTTTAAAGTCATTTTCTGCAATTTTTTGGTAATTTTGGTAAACTTTTTTCAAAAATCTTCTGCTTTTAATTTAACTACTCAGTCTACTGGGCCAAATTAAACCAAACTTAGCCTCAATCATTTTTAGGGTATCTAATACTATTTAGTTCAGTGGTTATTTTTGGTTCATGTCTGTCATATTTGTTTTCGTAAATTGTTTTGTCTCCCAGACACAATAATATCTCAAAGAAAATCCTTCATTGACTTTGTTAAAATACAGTTACTTTAGAGTGGAGTGCAGTGGCATCACTTTTTTTTTTTTTTCTGATATCAGGAATTAAAATTTTTATATTAAAAATAATTTTTATATATATCAGAAATATGAAAAATCGTCAGTATTACTTGATATCAGAAAATATTTTTTATATCATAAAATGGATTTCTTGATATCAAAAATCGAATTTTGATATCAAGAAATATAGATAATTTTCTGATATCAAGAAATCGAATTTTTTATATCAAAAAAAGGAATATTTTGGGATATCAAAAAATCAATTTTTTTGTATCAGGAATTCAATTTTTTTTATCAAAAGACAGTTTCCAGAGCAAAGTAATGAAAATTTTTTCCGTATTTTACTGATTAAAGGACTTAGTTTTTTGCAGTTAATAACAAGTAGATACAGTCTAGGGTTAAACTTTGCCTTTACGCATTGATTAATTTGTCAAACCTCCATAGAATTTTATGAAACTTTGGCAGATAATATCGGAGGCAAAATTTTGAATTCTTTTAGCTCACCTGAGCTTAATTTCTCATCACTTTGCATCCGTCGTCGTCATCCATTAACTTTTATGAAAATGTTCTCTGAAACTACTGGGCCAAATTTAACCAAACTTGGCCACAATCATCATTTGGGTATATGGTTTAAAAAATGTGTCCGGTGACCCAGCCCGCCAACCAACATGGCCGACATGGCTAAGAATAGAACATAGGGGTAAAATGTCGATTTTGGCTTATATCTCTGAAACCACAGCATTTAGAGGAAATCTGACGTGGGGGTTAAATTGTTCATCAGGTCAAGATCTATCTGCCCTCAAATTTTCAGACAAATCAGACAACCCGTAGTTGGGTTGCTGCCCCTGAATTGGTAATTTTAAGGAAATTTTACAGTTTTTGGTTATCTTGAATATTACTATAGATAGAGATAAACTTTAAACAACAATAATGTTCAGCAAAGTAAGATCTACAAATAAGTCAACATGACCAAAATGGTCAATGAGAAACAAAAGTCAGATTTATCTCCTCAGCATCACAGGTGGCGCACTAGCTAATGCGGTCCTTATCATCAGTTTCCGGCTTATCAGACATATGATCAATTTGCAAAGTTTATCTATATTAAACATGTGTGTTTGTCTATGATATACATAAAAGAATCTAATTATTAGTTCATTACACTCTTGATAAACAACTATAAGAAAGTGTGTAGATAATATAAAGTTTTAATATAAAAGTATGGCCAGTAATTACGGATCTTGGAGTTTACCACAGTTAAAGAAGAATTGAAGAAAAGAAAAGCAAAATTATCAGGAGGAAGAGAGAACTTATTGAAAGGTAATTCATATTTTATATTCTAATAAGTAAACAAAATGTTGAATAATAGTATGTATGAAGTAAATGTTTTATGAAATAAGTCCATGATTTCAATTAATTTTTCCTTTTCATTGGCATGTAAATGTTAAAGCTTTATTTACTGTACAGTGTGATTATATAAATTTATATGCTCAAATAATGCATAAATTCCTTTTCCATTCTTTTCAGATTGGAAGCTTATGACAGAAACCAAGATTTTGGGGACAGGAAGACCTTGGTGAGGATTTTCAATGAGCTTGCCCGAATTGTCTAAGTATAAAGACATGAATACTGAAACCGAATTTGTGGACTTTAAAATGGGTGCAGTTGAAACATACTTGGAACAAATGGATAAGTCTTTAGATTGTGATGCATCCAATTTATACAAGGAAAAATTTCTAAAGTATATTCGTAGCAACTGAAAACAATATATTTTATGTAAAAAGTGAATGTCGTGCCCAAATGAAAAAGTCAGTAACATATAATGTAGACGTATCAATTGATTGTGATGGTAGTATTTTTGAAAGTCAATGTGAATGCGCTGCAGGAATGGGTCCAAATGCTCACTGCAAGCGTGTATGTTGTGTATTTTTAGCTTTATACTACTTCTCTAGTAATGGTGAAATTGTGACAGAAGAAACTTGCACTCAGCGATTACAAACATTTCACAAAAGCAAGCGTTTTAAAGGATCCCATATAAAGGCATGTGACTTATCAGTAAGTGCAGTTAGGGCTAGCAATGTAAACTTTGACCCAAGACCAAGAGCTTCCCGGAATACCTTAAATTATCAGGACTATTTCCGAAATATCTGTTTAAATCACAAATATGGTTCAACTTTGCCTATTGTTCAACTTTATCCACCAGCAAACATTTATGGAGTTGTTACAGACCATGACTTTTTCGAATTTCACCCAGAGGACAAGTGGTTGTCAGAAAATTGTATTAGTACAATAACTGATGAAGAAATTTCAAAGATAGAATCTTTACATCAGGTCAGGCAAAAATCCTAGGTGGAAGGAAGAGATGCAAACGATTGCAATCCTCATCTTTTGGAAGAATTTGTAAAGCTACAGAAAGAACAGATTTCAAAATTGGCTCGATCAATGACAGAAATTGTTGATTTAAAACAGCACCAATATTACATGGGCAAAAGTATGAGAAGTCTGCTTTGTCAAAGTATGAACAGGATTTTGGACGTTCTCCTGTAAACTGTGGAATATATGTCAGTAAGTCACATCCATTCATTGCAGCATCCCCAGATGGGATTATCAACGACACAGTGGTGGAAGTTAAATGTCCGTTTGTCGCAAAAGACAAAATGATATCACCTAAGACTATACCATTTCTTTTATATAATGATGGGAAGCTTATGCTTAATGAATCTCATAATTATTATTATCAAGTCCAAGGACAGATGTTTTGTACAAATCTTAAAACTGTCACTTTGTAGTTTTACATTGCAAGAAGTACAATATATACACATCAAACGAGATGATATTTTTATTCAAAATATGGTTGAAAAATTGGAAGATTTTTATAAAACATATTTCGAAAGGCTATTCTTCAAAATTTCTGTATAAAGATTATGATAAATATTCATTTGAATGAAAATATTAATTGATAATATTGTCTTTAAACTAAAACCACATGTTAACAACAACATGTTTGTTATGATTGTAAGATGTTAATGTATGTAGCAAGATTATATGGAGATAATCACTGCAGGTTATTTGTTGATAAATAATCTTTGATATATTATTATCTTTAGATATAAATCATTAAAACCAAGTATGTATGATGAATTTTATTTATTCATTTATTTATTTATTATAATAAGAGGTTGTTTATAAAACAAAACAAATAGACTATAGAATGCATTAATATCGACAAGATGTTATCACCAATGAAGCAATTACCCAATAACACATTGACAATGTGAAAATAAGAAGATGTGGTTTGATTTCCAATGAGACAATGAGACCACTTGACATAGAAATTAACAACCATAGGTCACCGTACAGCCCTTAACAATGATTTAAACACATACCATATAGTCAGCTATACAAGTTCATAAATAAATTCAATGTATGAACATATATGCTTCAACTATTTAAAAATGTAAATAAACTATTCAATAAATAGAGAAAAAAAAAATAGATTGACATATATATAGTATTTATCAAGCTCTATATTGAAAAGACATTGTTTTTAAACCAAATGAAAAATATGTATTCTCATGCATTGGCTGGAATGATACAATTCTTAAAATTGCACAACATGAAACAAACAAATGTTATTTCTGTAGCAAGCTTTGTCTCAGCAATGTTAAGTGGCTCCTTCAGAATTTTGAAAGTCTTAGCTAGCCCTATAATGCGTTCTATGTGTACTCTCTTGCTTGAAATTTTCCTATCCTTCATTACAGATTTACATGTCATTCTATTTTTTTTACGAAAAAGTTGGTATGTTGATTGAAACATCGTATGGGGCAAACAAGTCTTGAACATTGAAGCCTTTGTCAGCCATGATTGAATCCCCATGATCACATTTTGTCATTAAACGGCTGCGTTCGCAAATCTGTCTATCGCTTGGGAACCTCCATAAGAAGGGATACATATGACACAAGTCCTCCTGGTGTTGCTCGACTAATATTTTGATTGTGTTTCGGTTTTATATGTGGAAAAGGTTGACTGCTGTGCGATAGGTGATCTAGGTTTTCTAATTGGACACTCAGTTCCATCTATTATTATTCTGGTTGTTGGAAATTGACGTCTAAAGTTGTAAGGACTGAAAAATCTGACTAAATCTCTTTCTGGCCATATATTTATTTCCTTCCACTGATGATACATGAAGTTAATCCATGTAATCCATATGTTAATAACAGCAGTTTCTGAAATATTGAACAACCTGCTTAACTCGAAATTTGTTTTGTGTTGGCGTAATTTAACAAGAGTAAGAAAAAATTGATTCTCTACAGAAAGCTGTTCACTTCTAAAATAAAGATAGTTGAGTTTATATGCAGCTTCTCCCAAAGACGCTAATACGAAGGTAAAATCATAATGGGACTGTAATCCAGTATAAAACTTCATACCAGCAGGGTCATCTTCAAACTTTTCAACACACAATGCTGGCCATGTTTGTGTTTGTGAATCTGAGTCAGTAACTGGATTTTGGGAAGTTGCTGTTTGATTATTTTGAAGATTTGATTCACTGTCCTCAATTTTTTCTGCAGTGTAATAAATTTCACTTCCAACATCTAAGGAATCAAACTCTTCATTCCATTCAGTGATATTATTTTCTTCATAGCTAGTATCACTATCAGTGTCAAAACCACTTTTATTTTCTTCTCTTCTTGTTTTGCGTGTAGCTCTCTGAAGACTTGATGGAGATGCAAAAGTATTTGTCCATGGAAAGACACTTGGAACTGCCTCCTTTTTAAGTCTTTTGACCAGTGTTTCTGTACCTATAATATATTTATAAAAATCATCAGTATGCTGCTATTTTTTTATTTTTTTTTTTTTGTTGCTTTTTTTAAATATTAAACTTTTCAGTTCTATAAAGTATTTTGATAGCTCTTTTTATAACAAAATATTAAGATTCAATTTTTTAGAAAGAATAATGTCATGAATGTAGAGACATCACTGTTCTTAATATAACAATTTAAGAAGTTTAATACTTGCAGTGTATCTTTGTTTATCAGTTACAATACATGTTTGGTTAATATGATTAAATCATGCAAATAAAAATAACTTTCTTTATCAAAGAATGTCATCAGTAATGTAAACTAAATATTACTTACCATGGCTTGTTTCCGATATGAAATCTGTTGGTTTGAAGTGGGATTTACAAACAACACTTGATTTTGATGGTTTCCAATATTTATTCTTGTCAGAATTTCTTCTAATTGCTTTTATCCATTTCTTTTTTAATTTTTCATCTTTTGGAAAAACATGACCCCCACGATTAGAACATTGAGGAACAGAACAACATGTTGATGGCATTATTTATCTATCTTTCTCTATGTGTATTTCTTATCAGTAGGAATTTGATAGGACCGCATTAGCTGAGGCGCCACCTGCAATTCTTATCAGGAGTAATAACTGACTTTTGTTTCTCATTGACCCCTTAAGGAGTTATTGCCCTTTATAGTCAATTTATAACAATTTTTTTGTAAATTTTTGTAATCTTTTACAAAAATCTTCTCCTCTAAAACTACTGAGACAATCATCATTAGTGTATTTAGTTAAAACAATGTGTTTGATGACCCTGCCTACCAACCAACATGGCCAACATGGCTGGGGTAAAATGCAAGGTTTTGTCTATTATTTTTTGAACCATTATAAATAGAGAAAATCTGAAAAGAGCAAAATTGTTCAGAATAATGATCTCTACCAATTGTCCATATACGTCAAAACTGTTAGACAAATTCTTATAGGAGTTATTGCCCATAAATGACAAATTTTACCATTTTTTAGCTCACCTGGCCCAAAGGGCCAAGTGAGCTTTTCTCATCACTTGGCGTCCGTCGTCCGTCGTCGTAGTCGTCCTCGTCTGTCGTTGTTAGCTTTTATAAAAAACCTTCTCCTCTGAAACCACTGGGCCAAATTTAACCAAACTTGGCCACAATCATCATTAGGGTATTTTGTTTAAAAAATGTGTCCAATGACCGTGCCAACCAACCAAGATGGCCGCCATGGCTAAAAATAGAACATAGGGGTAAAATGTAGATTTTGGCTTATATCTCTGAAACCAAAGCATTTAGAGTAAATCTGACATATGGTAAAACTGAATTTTAAGGAAATTTTGCAGTTTTTGGTTATTATCTTGAATATTATTATAGATAGAGATAAACTGTAAACAGCAATAATGTTCAGCAAAGTAAGATCTACAAATAAGTTGTCATGACCAAAATTTTCAGTCGACCCCTTTAGGAGTTATTGCCCTTTATAGTCAATTTTTAATAATTTTTCGTAAATTTTTGTAATCTTTTACAAAAATCTTCTTCTCTGAAACTACTGAGAAAAATTTAACCATACTTGGCCATAATCATTATTAGGGTATCTAGTTTAAAAATTTTGTCCAATGACCCCGCCTTCCAACCATCATGGCCGACATAGTTAAAAATAGAACATAGGGGTAAAATGCAGTTTTTGGTTTATATCTCTGAAACTAAAGCATTTAGAGCGAATCTGACATGTTCATCAGATTTAGATTTATCTGCCCTGAAATTTTCAGACGAATCCGTCAACCCGTTGTTGGTTTGCTGCCCCTGAGTAATTTTACAGAAATTTTGCAGTTTTTTGTTATTATCTTAGATATCATTATAATATCTAATATCTAATATTATTAATTATGATTTTAACCTTATTTTACATGATTTCCAAAGCATCAGTAAATACAGGTGAGCGACACAGGCTCTTGAGAGCCTCTAGTTTCATTTCTGCCTATAACCGTGAAAACTATGATATTTAGAGAGAAACATTTTTTTTCGGTTATGCCTAATATGATTTAAATTATAATAGATTATGATAAATAAACACTTTAAATCACAAAAATGATCAGCAAGACAAGATCTATTAAAAAGTCAAATTTTGCCGATATAGTTTGTAGACTGTCACTCCCCTCTTTTGTGTTTTGAGCAAAAACTAAAGAAGATAGAGAGAACAACAAAATAGAAATTTTTGTCATGAAGTCTATTCTTGTCTACAATGCTGGAGAGTGTAGTGTCCTTTATTTGTTATGCACATAGACCAAGGTGAGCAACACAGGCTCTTTAGAGCCTCTAGTTCTGTATTTTACTGATGGATGGACTTAGATTTTTGCAGAAAACATTTACAGACTGTCTTTTGATATGGCAAGTTTGTAAACATTCATGGATTATAATTTGTTATGAAACTTGGACATAAACTTCTTTAAGATCAAAAAATAGCATCTGAGAAAAGGTTTGATTTTTTTTTTTAAATTCTATATTTTTTACTGATAAATGGACTCTCATTTTTTAAAATTCTGTATTTTTTACTAATAAATGGACTCTCTTTTTATAGCCAACATTTCACTTTTACTTTGACAGCAGCAAATGCAGGCAAGACAACACAGGGTTACCAATTTTTTGCGGTCGTATATTGGTATGATGTAGGCGTTGTCGTCGTAGAGGGCGTACGCCCCCCCCCTTTTTTGCTTGCACTTTTTTATTTTTTTTTTTTGTAAAATGATTAATTAGACTAGACTTCATGAACTTTGCCATTTCCCGTGTATTTAATTTTTATGCGACAATTCTTTACTTATAAAGATATTTTTCGCTTACTTATATTTACTGTAATATATTATTGATTATGTCAAAGTCATGTGATTCTCTACGGTGGAGTTGACCAGTTCGTCGAAAAAAACGTCACTCAGTCATTTTGAAATTCAAATTACAGTAACGCATTGCTTAGGCTGAGGATGACAAGCATGACGCCTTCAAAGCGACAAAGTATTGAGCAAGAACGTATTGACTTCTATTTCACAATTCCACCCAACAGAAAGTAATACTCTATTACACTCTCATGAAAAAAAAGTTCCACAGCAATATTATTTACCTACGAAAACATGTTTAACCCCACACGCCCAGCCCATTAATAACATTGCTGAATAGTGATCCCCAGTCAGTAAGCTCTAGATATATATTTAAAGTCTAAGGTACGGACCATTTGATCTGAGGGGGCAGTCTGAGATATTTTAGAGAAAAAATTCTGACCCTGATTTATGCCTTAAACAAAAATCCTGGCCGTATCTGGATTGAAAACAATAATCTTGTCCACTTTTTTGCTATTAGAAAAAAATATTTTCAACAGAATTATTTAGCATTAAATGAACATGTTGAATAAAAAGTGGGCGTAATTTTTTTTTGGGGGGGTTGCATGTGAATCCCATATCTGATCATAATGTCTGTTTCGCCGAACTGATATACTGAATACTTTTTTCAAGGCCCGACTGCAACCTGCCTGCTGGGTGTGGCCTATATGTCTCCTTGTGTCGACAGTCATTCACAACTTCATTGTCATTTCCGAATCATTCGTAGCCTTTGGTTGATTTGGAACCCCTCACTTCCCTTGTTGGGTGAAACATTTCAACCAAACATTTGGATGAAAATTGCTTGTTTGTCTTTCTTCGTGTTGGTCGTATTGTAAATTTCATTGAATAGCCGTATATCTTGTTTACAACAAGAAATCTGTGAGGTTATGCTAACTAACCATACAACAAATGAGAATTTTCTATGTCCATTTTTTACTGACAAATCCCACATCAAATATATTAATAAATACATAGCTTTGGATCCATCCAATCATTTCGTAATAGACAATTGATGGAGAGAATACGGCACCAAAAATGTCCAACCCCTACACTTTAACTATAAAATGCATTTTACACTTATGTTATGTTTTTTAGCCAAAAAAAGGTCCAAAAAATTTTCGCCTCGCTCTGCTCCGCAAACTTTAATACTATGCCCCCCTTTCCAAAATCCTCGATCCGCCCCTGGTCATCGTCCGAAGACACATTGGTTTTCGCACTCTAACTTTAGTTTAAGTGAATGGATCTCTATGAAATTTTTACCACAAGGTTCAATACCACAAAAGGAAGGTTGGGATTGATTTTGAGGGTTATGGTACCAACAGTTAAGGAAAAAGGGGCCAAAAATAAGCATTTTTGTAACTTCCAGACATAACTTGTGTGTTAGTGTATGGATCTCTCTGACATTGTACCACAAGGTTCCATATCACAAAGGGAATGCTGTTATTGATTTTGGGGGTAATTGCCTCAAAATTTTAGGAATTATGGGCCGAAAAAGGGGCAAAAAAACAGCATATTTCTAGTTTCATGACAATAACTTGTGTGTAAGTGTATGGATCTTTCTGAAATTGTACTACAAGGTTCCATATCACAAAGGGAAAGCTGGAATTGAGTTTGGGGGTAATTGCCCAAAACGTTAAGGAATAAGGGGCCAAAAAAGGGGCAAAAATAAGCATTTTTCTAGTTTCCAGACAATAACTTGTGTTCAAGGGTATGGATCTCTCTGAAATTGTACTGCAAGGTACCATACCACAAAGGGAAGGCTGGGATTGATTTTGGAGGTAATTGCCTCAAAATTTTAGGAATGAGTGGCCAAAAAGGGGCAAAAACAAGCATTTTTCTAGTTTCAGGACAATAACTTGTGTGTAAGTGTATGGATCTTTATGAAATTGTACTACAAGGTTCCATATCCAAAGGGAAAGCTGGGTTTGAGTTTGGGGGTAATTGCCCTACATGTTTAGGAATTTGGGGCCAAAAAGGGGCCTTAAAACAAGCATTTTTGTCGAGCCTGCGACTTTTGTTGCAAAAGCAAGACATGGCGATCCTACATTCCGACAATAATCGTCGGCGTTGTCGTAGTCGTCAGCGGCGTCCACAAATATTCACTTTGTGGTTAAAGTTTTTCAAATTTTAATAACTTTCTTAAACTGTCCTGCATTTCAACCAAACTTGGACAGAAGCTTGTTTATGATCATAAGATAGTATCCAGAAGTAAATTTTGTAAAAAAAAAAAATTCCTGTTTATCCGTATTTTACTCATTTTTAATAATTTTTTCCCCATTTTTGTTCAGCTTGCAACTAACAGCAAAAGTAGGCGAGACAGTGGGTTCCGTGAAACCCTTACGAATTTTTCTAGTTTCCAGACAATAACTTGTGTTCAAGTGTATGGATCTCTCTGAAATTGTACTGCAAGGTACCATACCACAAAGGGAAGGCTGGGATCGAGTTTGGGGGTAATGAATCATAAGGGGGTTCAAAAAATTTGGGGGAGGGATTTTTTTTTCATTTTTTTCATTTTTTTTTCTTTAAAATATTCCATTTTAAATTGGTTACTTCTGATTTATATATAAAAGCAAATAACAATGATATGGTTTGAATAGGTAAATTAAAAATTTTCAAGTTCTTAGACCACATTCATTCTGTGTCAGAAACCTATGCTGTGTCAAATACTTAATCACAATCCAAATTCAGTGCTGTATCAAGCTTGAATGTTGTGTCCATACTTGCCCCAACTGTTCAGGGTTCGACCTCTGCGGTCGTATCAAGCTGCACCCAGCGGAGCATTTTATTCTATCATAATATCATACAGGTGAGACATGTTTCTGTGTCAAAAGTCAGGTACATGATCAAACAGGAAATTACATATTTATTTTATTATTTGTAGCTTACTGGATAGCAACACGAGTACTTGCATCTTTAGGGTTTGTTAGTGCTGTTTTGGTAACAATTATGCTGCTCTTATTTATATGTAGAGGAACAGAAACCAGTCTATGTCAAGGTCTAACTGTAATCGGATGCTTTGTAACTGGTATGTTATTTTTGATATTAACAAGATGTACCAAGATGTAATAATGACACTATGCTGTGGATGCAGCGCCCAGCGTACTTAGTTTGCGATGTGAGCTCTTGAATCTTAAACCTGTTGCATATTAATTTTTTTTCAATGATACAACCATGTCAGATAGGAATTCAAAGGTCTTATTCTTAAGATATGATGGTATGGACAAATGCAGTACCCAGGATAATCATTTGGTACAAAACTTTTTGAGATATAATATATATTTTTTGCCTGAAAATTTTATTTACGATTTTTGACCCACTTGGTTTTGTCTTATTTTCATATTACAGACGCCAGTAGTTTTAACATGTTTAAAATTATTTGGTCATTTCAGGACAAAAGAAGAAAAACCCTGAAGAAAACGCTTTATTCAAACTAATAAACTAATCCTTGTAAAACAGAAAAGATCTTTATAAGGCAGTAGACAATAGACAATAATTGTACTGTATTAGCACAAAACCAATTATAACAATCGGTAAAGGCTCAATACAAAAACATTGTATTAAATACATAAAACATATGACTGGCAACTATAATATCAAAAGGTTATAGGCAAATTAAGTGCATTTAAGATCATCTTTCTGCAATTTCTCCAAACTATAAACATCGCAAAAAATTCTGAATTTAAAGTACATTATTTCTAACTTTAGATAATTCAGAATTAAAAGAAGTCATCTTAAGTATTTGAAAAGACCCACTTTTGAATAATAATTTTGATTTCACAATATCATTATTAATAGTTTTGAAATTTGAATAAAATTTTGATACATTTGTCTCAAAGTTTATCTTCCCAATTGTATAATTTAGTAAGAGTGAATGCCATGTGAAGTGGTTTTTAGTCCCCTACCGACGAAGTTGAAGGGGACTTTAGGTTTGCACTCTGTCTGTCTGTCTGACTGTTCATCTGTCAGTCTGGCAAATCAGTTTCCACACTTTTTTCTTTGTGCTTGAAGATATTGATTTGTATTTTGTTATATAGAGTTATCATAACAAGTTACAGATCAAGTTTGAATTATGTTCTGGTCTGATGATTTTGTGCAGAGTTATGGTCCTTGGACTTAGAAAATTCACTCAATCAGTTGTCCACACTTTTTGGTCATGAATGAAGATATTGATTTAAAATTGGTATATGGTTTTATCATGACAAGTTACAGATCAGCTGCGAATTTTGTTCCAGTCTGATGATTTTGTGCAGAGTTATGGTCCTTGAAAATTCACTCAATAATCCGTTTTCCACACTTTTTTTTCGTCATGCTTGAAGATATTGACATGATATTTGTTATATAGTTAACATCTTGACAAGTTATAGATCAAGTTGGCATTTTGTTCCAGTACCTTGAATTCTTAAAAGGAAGGGACTATGTATTGCCATGCAATACTCTCAGAATGCTTGTCTTCAATTTTATTTTGCAATGATAATTTCTAAATTTACAGTATATATAGACTTTTAGTTGATAGAAAAGGTGTTATTGGGTTTGTTTTTGGTTTTGTTTATGTTTTTTGGCTTTTTTTTTTGGGGTGGGGGTGGGGATTGGGGTGTCACTTTTGGTTGCTCCTCTGCTTTTCAGTCTACTCAGTGTGTTTTATAGAAAAAATGAATACATCATGCAAAATAAATCAGATGACACAGCATGTAGGCATTTGTTATGATAATATAGTATAATGGTATAATATTATTTTCAGGAGGATTTCTTGTGATATCTGTTGCTGTGTTTGGTTCTGGAATCTACAATAATTCAGACATGTTCTACCTAAACCGCTTCAATATCAATCATCATCTGAGCTTTTCTTTTGGGATGACGTGTATTGCAGCCATATTGTACATAGTTATTGGAACTGTTCTTACATTTATCTTATGTACTGGAGGTTACGAACGTGGAGGAAGGCACAGAAAAGCACCAACAAATGAAGATGCTTAAAGACTTGTTTGAATTGTTGGGGCCCTTTATAGCTTGCTGTTCGGTGTGAGCCAAGGCTCCATGTTGAAGGCCGTACTTTGACCTGTAATTGCCAAATTTTTATACATTGTGACTTGGATGGAGTGTTGTCTCATTGACACTCACACCACATCGTCTTATTTATATTTTGTTTGTTCTTTGTGATATCTTGATATAAGAATTGAAGAAATAATTTTACACAGGTAAATTCTAATAAATGAAGATATGATTGAACAGATCATCCACAATTCTAAAATATTTTGCAGGTTGTGACAGGTACCCATTTTTAAGGAAGAAAGGACTTTTTTGAATTATACAACACATCTTTACTTTAATTTTTAAACCTAGAGCTATGTTATTTAAAAGAATCTTGCTTATTTAAATTTAGAAATTTTATTTCAACAATTGTATATTGCATTAAGCATGTTCAAATGGAAACATTCAATTCAATTTCAACAGAAGTTACCAAGAAACACCTTTTAGGGTGTGTTTTTTTTATGCCCCCGCCATAGCGGAGGGGGCATTAAGTTATACCCTTGTCCTTCTGTACGTCCCAAAATTGGTTTCCGTTCTCTCTAACTTTAGTTTTCCTCATCCAAATGTTAGGAAACTTATACACAAAGCTTATTACCACATATCAAGTTTGAATTTGGGCAGCGTCACTTTTATCTTTCTAGAGTTATGCCCCTTTACAAATGGAAAAATTTCTGAATTTTTCGTTTCTGTTTTCTAACTTTAGTTTGCCTCAACCAAATGTTATGAAACTTATACACAATGCTTATTACCACAAAACACAGTTCAAGTTTGAATTTGGGTAGCGTCACTATTACCTTTCTAGAGTTATGCCCCTTTACAAATGGAAAAATTGCTGAATTTTTCGTTTCCGTTCTCTAACTTAAGTTTGCCTCAACCAAATGTTATGAAACTTATACATAATGCTTATTACCACAAAACTCAGATCAAGTATGAATTTGGGTAGCGTCACTTTTACTGTTCTTGAGTTGTGTCCCTTTATAATGTGATATGCAAGCAGGGCATCATCTGTGTCCTATGGACACATTCCCAATTCATTTTTAAATAATATAACCATTACTAGCCATTACTAGTGTAGCTTTAAAACTAGCTGCTCATATGTTAAACTCTTAATTACCAGACCACATTTCTTCTTAATCAAGTTTCCTGTTTGAATTGTATAGGGTTGAACATATTTGACAAAATAGTAAGAATATTATCCATTTGACATAATGTTTGGTCAGCAGCTTGGCAGTGGGGAGTTGTAATCTGCGAGTACTTTTCAGATCTGTTGAACACCTACTTCCTGTTTATCGATACTTCTAATTGTTGAATGAAATTAAAAATTTTCATCAGACTTTTCTCAAGTACTAATGAGCATGCTGAGCAGAAAGACTTCATACTTGGTCAGCAGCTTGACAGTGGTTAGTTATAACGTGTGACTATTTTGAGGATGTGTAAGACACTTACTTATTAAATGTTTTCTGAAACTTTGAAATTTTCGATATATTAGATGGACTTACAAAATCTTTATCATACTTTTCTCAAGTATTTCTAAACATAATGACTTCATATCTAATCAGCAGTTCAACAGTTATGAGTTGTAACATGTGAACTAATTTTTCAGTCTGTCAGACACATACTTCAGGTTTTCCGATACTTTGAATTATGAGTGGTGGTATGCTTAGAACAAGGTGTCCATTCTTGTTATTTTTAGCTCACCTGGCCTGGAAGGCCAAGTGAGCTTTTCTCATCACTTGTCGTCCGACCTCGTCTGTTAACTTTTACAAAAATCTTTTCCTCTGAAACTGCTGGCCCAAATTTAACCAAACTTGGCCACAATCATCATTGGGGTATCTAGTTTTAAAAAAAGTGTCCGACAAACCCACCAGTCAACCAAGATGGCTGACATGGCTAAAAATAGAACATAGGGGTAAAATGCAAGTTTTGCCTATTATTTTGAAAACCGCTATGAATAGAGAAAATCTGACAAGGGCAAAAATATTCAGAATGTTAAGCTCTACCAATAAGTCAAAACTATCAAACGACTTTTTGTAGGAGTTATTGCCCTTAGATGATGAATTTTTGCCCATTCTCTCGTAAATTATAATAGATAGACAGAAACTTTGAAAAGCAAAAATGATCAGCAAGACAAGATCTACAAATAAGTCAACATGGCCAGAATCTTTAGTCGACTCCTTATTAGGGTGATTGTCCTATAACGACGAATTTACAATTTTTTTGTGTTTTTGCCTAATATCTTAAAAACTATATAAGATAGATAGAAACTTTAAATAGCAAAAATGATCAGCAAGACTAGATCTACAAATAAGTCAACATGACCGAAATTGTTAGTCGTTTCCTTATTGAAGTTATTGCCTTTTAATGAAGATTTTTCCCATTTTTGCCTATTATCTTGATAACTATAATAGATAGATAGAAACTTTAAATAGCACAAATGATCAGCAAGACAGGATTCACAAATAAGCCATAATGGCCGAAATCTTCAGTCTACTCATTATTGGAGTTATTGCCCTTTAATGATATTTTTAACATTATTTTGCATTTTTTGCGTATTATCTTGAAAACTATAATAGATAAATAGAAACTTTAAATAGGAAAAATTATCAGCTGGATAAGATCTACAAATATGCCAACATGACTGAAATTATCAGTTAACTCTTGATAGAGCTATTCCCCTTTAATGATGAATTTTACTATAAAGTGGCCAATATTGAAGATGCAGGTGAGTTAATTTTACTGCCTGCACTTATCTTGTATATAAACCTATTGATATTACAGATGTCATATATTTGATGTATTTAAATGCAATCTAGCTGCATTGAGGCGTTACCGATTGTTATGATTGTGATTGAAAATGCCCTCATCTACAAAATATTACTTTATGTTTCATGTTGAGACAATTTTACCTCTGCTTCATACAGGACTTGTTTTTGAGTCATTTTCGTCTGATTCCACTTTGTTAATATGCAACTCTTTGAGAACGGTTTGACATAATTTAAAGTAAATATAATGATAATGTGTTAAATGAATAATACTCACTGTCTTTTAAAGAATAACTAAATACGTCTTCTTCCAACTTAACCTTAGGCAGTTTAGTAAGAATGCACACACAAAAAATTACCAGTAACTCGCAAATTTGTGTATAATAAATCAAATCAAAGCCAAAGCAAGAAATCCTATTTTGTTGAAAATTAATAAGGATTTTCTACCCCAGGGATAGATTACCTCGGCTGTATTTGGAAAAACTTTATGTAATTTTTGGTCCTCAATGCTCTTCAACTTCGTACTTTATTTGGCCTTTTAGATTTTTTGATTTGAGGGTCTCTGTTGAGTCTTTTGTAGACGAAATGCAAGTCTGGCGTAGAAAATTATAAGCCTGGTATCTTTGATGAGTTTTTTTAATTAAATTATAGGATCAAAATCAAGAGTAGGATGGCTGTAAACCATTTGTTGATCTACAGTAAGGTTGAAAATTAAATTTTTTATAGATTTTATATTACATCTGGTATGATCTACTTAAGAGAAGCAATTGGATACAAATATATGGATATAGCTGGTATTTCTGTAATATATCCATCAAAAGAGATAAAGTTAATGTTTGATGTGTATTTATATAGAACCCTCAGTGAACTGCTTTATACAATTCTAGGTTGTGTGCTATTATGACATGTATATACCGGTGTTAAAGGTGTACACCTACTATATAATTCTAGGTTGTGTGCTATTATGAAATGTATATACCGGTGTTAAAGGTGTACACCTACTATATAATTCTAGTGTTGTGTGCTATTATGACATGTATATACCGGTGTTAAAGGTGTACACCTACTATACTATTGTATTGTTTTGTTTTACATACCGTTGTTCAAGGTGTACACCTACTATACTTTTATATTGTTTAGTTTTACATACCTGTGTTACAGGTGTTCACCTACTCTATATTGTTTAGTTTTACATACCTGTGTTACAGGTGTACACCTCCTCTATATTGTTTAGTTTTACATACCTGTGTTACAGGTGTACACCTACTCTATATTGTTTAGTTTTACATACCTGTGTTACAGGTGTACACCTACTCTATTAAATTTGTGTTTTTTTTTTTTTTTTATATACCAGAGCCTTGTGTAACATAAAAGGTTTTTTTTTTAAATAAATTCATAACCCTTAATTTGAGTTTTAATATGAACTTTCCATTACTTCTTAGAATCATTCAATAAAACTTTGAAAGTAGCTTCTCTCTTGTGACTGAAATAGTATGCACAGAAAAATATTGAAATAAAAATATACAAGTTAGAGAGTGTGGTATTATTGCCAATTAGACAACTTTCCACCAGGGACCAAATGACGTAGAAGTAACCAACTATAGGTCACTCTACAGTTTTCCACAATGAGTGAAACGAAACGGCATAGCAAGCAATTAAAGGCCAGGACACAACAAATGTAAAACAAAAACAAGAATCCTCCCCCTGGGGACACTGATATAACAGCATAACATAATAACAAAGTATTAAAATCAGTTGAAAAAGGCTCGACTCATCAGATCAACACATAGCACACAAAAAGACTTACACAAAGTACATTTTTGTGCAATGCCAATATATAAGTATTGACAGATAGTAGGACCATAGATGTATATCAATAAGTTACATTTTGTTGATTATAAAATAAATTTTTGTACCAAAAACAATATTCAGAGATCTACTTATGAGTGTTAAATTGATAACCTTTTGGAATAAATTTATTCAAAGATCAAGGTTTATAGGATCATATCTAAGTTTACAGGCACTATAAACAACATCACTGTAAAAACTTTGGGATCCTATGACTAACATTGAACTCTTCAATGGTGTTTATACTTTTTATAAACCAATAAATGGATTTTAGTCACAAATTTTTCATACATTTAGGGACGACATCAAAAGTTCAATGTAGGATAAAAAACTTAATTCACATAATTTTTTCACTGTCCCCCCCAACCCCCTCTTAACTTAATTTGAGAAAAATTGATTGACCAATATGGATATATGTAAAATCGATTTTGGATAAACAAAACTTGCTGCAATTTCAACCCCCCACCCCCCAAACTATTTGATTTAAGTTTTTTATCCTACATTGATCTTTTGATGTCGTCCCTTAGCAGACAGATAGTTGGTAATAAAATCATATCAGGAGAGTTCGGAAGTTTGCTCAGTAGAAAAGATCTTGTATCAGGAAATTCATATATTTTGATACTTTACTTTTTCATTAAAAAAAATAGCACTTTTTCATGAAACATCAAATCAATTAGTAAATATCCAAATACTGGAGGGCATCAATGGACGAGTGGTCTAAGTAGTTCAACTACTGTATCACTAGCCTATCAATACTGAGGTTGTGAGTTTGAATCCTGCACGTGGCAGGTGTGCTCAACCCCAATCTTAATTGACAAAGTTTGTCAGTTTTCCTGTCACAGGTCTTGGTTCTCTCCAAGCACTCGGGTTTCCTCCTACAATAAAACGGACTGCCACGATATAACCAGTGGTGCTGAAAGTGATGTTAAACACCAATAAATCAATCAAACCAAATACAGTAGTTTCATTATTCTTCGCGTGGCCACACCAATTTGATTAATAGTTCTTCGGACTAAATATTAGGTGAGAGCGAGCAGTATAATTTTTATTTTAAATTGTGTGATTTTGAAGTTGTATAATTTATGTACATGTTATAACTTGGTTATTTCATAGAAAAAGAGGAGCAACAGATGCTCTAATGCATATAATTTGATTAATTGGTGCCTGTACCATATCAGACTTTCTTGTCTCACTGTGGTTTAGTTATTTTTGGTTATTTTCTTCAAAATATGTGTATGTATTCAAAAAAATGCCCCTGAAAGATATTTGATAGTTTTCATAATATGGTAATGATTGTTTATTTTTGTAGTTCAGTGTTTCTGTTGTTCCGTTGTTTTCCTCTTATAGTTGATGTGTTTCCCCCGGTTTTAGTTTGTTGCACGGATTTGTTTTTGCTTAATCGAATTATGACTATTGAACAGTGGTATACTACTGTTGCCTTTATTTATTGGCTGCTTGATATCCAGTTGGAATTATTTATGCATATTTAGGATCCAGACTTGGGGTAATTGTAATTGTAATCATTAATCAGCCAAATATCTGATTACATGCAATTTAATTTAATCAATTACTTTTCAAAATACCTTGTAATCCTGATTACTTTTTGATTACATTCTGATTACAATGAAAAAAATCTCAAATTGTGTTTATGGTCAATATATAATGTATTAAATGAATATTTTTATTATTCATATTTAATAAATATATAACTCAGGGTTGGCAAAGTATTACCCAGGTGGGAAAACCAGGGTTTTCCAGTGCTGGGCAATACTCCCAAGAAACCAGTAATACTGGGCAATATGACTTTTTTAAGCTTTTTTTTACACAGAATAGTAAAGACTTGTTGTAGTTTCAATCATAGTTTTTAAGCTAAAATAAAATATATACATTTTATACAGATAACCATTGAGAGTGATTTTTAGAGGATTGAAAATTCAATTTCTTCCTTTTTTCCTATTATTCTGTGAAGTTTTACACAATTTAGGATACCTTGTTCATTTCCATGCTTTGTTTTCAATAATCCAAACTTGAAAAAATGCATTTTATTGTAGTGTTTAAGTGAATTGTAAATTTTAATTATTATACAATCATATTGTTAAATAAACACCCTAAGGGGACATGTCATGAGCAGTTATAGAAATGAAAAGGCTGATTATTGTTATCTAAACAAATCTGTGTTATAATCTGATAATTAATTAGTGATGTACATATAAGTATACTGCTTAGTAAACCTTTTAAGTACTGAACAAAAATTGTTTAAAAGTAATTGTTCTTATATATAATTGTAAATTCTAAATTAATAGTAATATATATATTTAAAAAAATCAAACAGAGTTATTTGGCTTTATGTTAACAGTTTGACCAATCATGACAGAATGTTGAATTAATAGATTTTTAGGAGGATTATTAAGAAAAGCTTTTCAGATTTGTCTATTGTGTCTTTATGTACACTTGTCTTAGACTTGCTGGAACTATTCTTTTTCAGATTTTAACATTTATAATAGAAGTCTCAAACGAGTGAACTTATAAATATCTTTATTGTGTTGCATTTGTGATATATCACTGAATCCTCTTTTAAAATTCAGGCCAGTATTACATCTTACCCAGTATTGCCCAGTATTACCAGAGTTTCCAAGTATTTCCTATTGGGCTGAGCAGTTGTCATAAAACCATGGTTTTGCCAACCCTGATATATAACTTGTTAATGTAGTTTTGTTTAATTTAAGCATGTGAAGTTATTATGAAATATGGATATACATGTAATTTGATACAAACAAAATGTTATTTAACCTTTATTCATTAACATCATTCAAATGGGTAATTTCAAAATTCATTGTAATCAGATGTAATCATGATTACTTGCCAATGTAATCATTAATTTAATCAGCTACTTTGAGAAATGGTGTAATCATTAATTTAATTTAATCATACAATTGACAAAGTAATTGTAATTTAATCAATTACATTGAAAGTAATCAGACCCATCTCTGTTAGGATCAAGATAATGAGTGAGGTGAATATTTTTTGCTTTGTACTAAAACAACATCCTGAGTAAGAAAGTTATATTGCTATACATGTAGATCCAAATGTATTAAAATATTCCCTTAAAATACCTGTCACCCCATGCACATAATTTTTCTTACTGAGCAAAATACTCTTTCCTTTTGCTCCTAAAAGCTGTAATGCATTTAAAACTCTTTTGCTTGACTAGAAGTGGTTGAACCAATTACACACCCTTAATTATTATGAGCATGCCAATCACAATACTGCATCACCTTGGTCTCGTTGGAACTCTTTAAATTCCCCCCAACAAAAGAAGAGTTCTGCTTGCATGCCAAAAGACTAACAAGGGGATATGGGGCTTCATCAACATCAAATACTTCTATGATTTTTTAAAAAGTTCATGGGAATTTACAATTCATTTCATCCAAAAGATAGATAGGTCTATGCCTGTTGAAACAAGGATTGGGGGTGACGATGGTTCTAACAAATATTGATGTGTTTGTGGTCATCTAACGAAAGATTTTTTATTTTTGCATCCTAGAACAGCGACTCTTTTCACAAAAAATCTTACGATTAAAATTGATCGTAAGTTATACTGAAATGTGTATGACTTACAAGTATTTTTACTCGTAAGATTTTTTGTGAAAAGAGCCGCTGGTCTTTAAAGGTAAAACAAGAAGCATTTCGGTGATTTCGGATAACTGTGAGTTCAATAACTACTTGTCCACGGCAATGAGCTGACACAACTGCATGTTGGCATCCCGATTTTTTACCTTTTATTTACAAATCGATTTATTACATGCGTTTAAAACGATAGGAGTATTATATGCAACAGAAAAGCGTCTATGTGAAAAAAATTTCAAGGAGAAACTAATTCTGGAGCAACATGCGGACCATAAATTTGCAGAAGGGGTAATTTTTTTAATTTTTGGAAAGTCAATTTCTCCAAAACAGGAGCCAGAAAATCCAAAGAACTATTAATCAAATTGGTGTGGCCTGATTACCAATTTTTGTGGATTTTGTTGGTCTAGGTAAACCATTTATGCAGGCATTTACAAAACAAAAATAAACTGTTAACACAGAGATATGTCTGGCCTATTTGTTATTTTGATAATGCAAATGTTGAAATCAAAATAGCAATACTTTAACATGTAGGTTATGCAAATATTTAAAGTCAATGAACCATGACTGAAGGTACAGGGCTAAACAATCTCCCTGGAAATCAGATGTGCCAATGCTAATACAACTGCATACCAAATACCATTGACTTTTTTATAAATCATTCCCTTTTAACAAACCTAAACACAAACTTTAACTTGTAAACCATGCAAAAGTTTCAAATTCAGTGAACCATAATGAGGGGGTGGGGTTATATAATCTCTGTGGAAATGAAACTTGCAAATGCCAATACATTTGCATACCAAATATTAATGGCTTAACATAAGTGGTTCATCTTAAACTGACCTTATCACAAACTAATACATATAAACGAAGCAAAAGTTTCAAAATCAATAGACCATGACTGAGGGATAAGGACCAAATATACTCCATGGAAATGAGATGAGCTAATGCTTATACAACTGCATACCAATTATCATTGACCGTTCCCCTTAAACTGACCTAATCACAAACTAATACATGAAAACTAATAAAAACTTTCAAAGTCAATAGACCATGACTGAGGGGGCATGGTCAAATAATCTCCATGGAAATGAGATATGCCAAAGCTTATACAACTGCATACCAAATATCATTGACCTACCACTAGTGGTTCCCCAGAAACTGACCTAATCACAAACTAATACATGTAAACTAAGCAAAGTTTCAAAGTCAAAAGACCATGACTGAGGGGGCGGGGCCAAATAATCTCCATGGTAATGAGATGTGCCAATGCTTATACAAGTGCATACCAAATATCATTGACCTACCACTAGTGGTTCACCATAAACTAGACCTAATCACAAACTAATACATTGTTGACGCCGCCGACGCCGGAAACAGCATACCTATGTCTCGCTTTTTGACTCCGTCAAGGCGAGTCAAAAATCAATTATCAAAGAAAACACAAATTTTTCCTCAAGCTATGAAACTTAATGAATCCGTTGTAGTCATGTTGTAAATTAGCATCAGATTTAGGCCTCTTGATCTTTATGAATTTTCTTCACATAAATTCCTTGTCCACATTGCTGTTTTATAAAGTGATATTGTAGACTTCCAGTACAAACTTAAAATTTCTACATGGAAAAAAATCTAAAAAGCCTTTGCTTTCGGGCAAAATTAGGGAAAAAGCAACAAAATCCCCCTGAAATATATATCTTTTTGTGTATGTACACATAGTCATCATAATAAAAGGGTAATAGTTGGAAAATTGTTACAAGACTTTTGGCTGACAAACCCTGAGACATTTATGCTAAAAAATTCACAAATTTTAACAACCCTTAATTTTGTGCATGACTTAACAAAAGCATAATCAAAACCCTGACAAAATAAACACCTTTGGTATATGAACAAACAATATTATTGAACATAAGTTAACAAACTGTATGAGGAGTATTATTTGATATGGGAGGTGGCTTAAAAATAGGTACAAAGTCTGAAATTTATTATTTGATACATCATTATGACAGTTAAACACAATTATTATGAAATTATGATGATTAGATGATTTTTCTTCAGATATTTGACACAAAATCTATGCTACATTATATTGTCAATCATGTTAGCCTATGTACATGTATATGTGGATGACTGGAATAGCCTATGTACATGTATATGTGGATAACTGGAATTATTCCGTGTCTTTTGATTGTTTGTTCCTGGATTCACTCCATGCCTTTGCTATAGTTTTCTTCATCTCATCATCTCCATCTTCATACATCTGTTTCATCATGGTCATCAAACTATCATTGGGATCAGCATTTTCATCCACTTTGGGTCTGAAATAAAAAAGGCAACATACGACTTTTATTCAGATTGAAAATTTTATTTTATTTTAAAAGGAGCATGAAAAAAAGATGAAAAATACCTAATATACCTTTCTTTCATTCAGAGTATAAAAACTTGTAATATCATATATGAATCAAATGTTGCCAATTTCTTTCTTGAATTATGAACTTCTACTTAATTGTCTTCCCATTGTAAATTTAGAAAATTTGTTATTTTTATATTTAAACAAATTTTAAACAGAAAAGAGATTCTAAGGGCCACAGAAAATAAGCTGATGAAATATTTGGTGCAAAACGATATTCTAACAATATCAGATACAAATTTCTTAAACATTTTTTCAACACTTTTGATAATACAGTATTGCAAAGAAGTTGTCATGGTCTTGAATTGTGTGACTTTTGTAGTAGGCGATACAAAAATGTGTGAAAGATGGATTAAGAGATGGAAAGAGATGGCAATAAATCCCACTGGCATTTTGGGTAACACAAAATGATCAAAAATAGTATGCCTTACTTTTTGGCTTCCTTTTCTTTATTTTCTCGCTGTGTAACATATGTCCAGGTTTTAGAATTGTCCTTTCTCATCATTACCAAGACAGTGTCTTTTTTAATCTATAGTTATGCAAAATAAAATTGTGAATTCAATAACTCAAATATTAAATGCACATTGAACCAATATCTAAAGCAATATCTATAAACGTATCTTCAGTTCATAAAAATTTAATTCAAGATGAATCTTGTAACACGCAAGCATTAATACCATAATTTCTTTGGTGAAATATCACCATTTTATTACCCATAGTAGTTTACAGTTATAGTAATTATCCATGCCTTTATATTGCAATTGCAAAGCAAAAGCATGCATGGAATTTTCTAAACAAAGAACAAATATTTTTATCTTGTGTACATCCACCTCGTATCTTTTTTGTCCAATGGAAATAGCATTGATTTCTATAAATTTTAGTTGTGTTTTACAGTCAATCAATATGGTAAACAGTGGCAGATCCAGGGGGCGGGGTTCCCGTGGTTGGACCTCCACTTTAAAAAATGTAATGGCTGGATCCGACCCAGGTAAACAATACTTTCCCCTTATTTTGATGTTCTACATGTACGTTGTGTTGTTGTTTCTTTCACTCAGTGAATCAATTTCTAAAGTTATTCCATATATACTAATCAAAAAAGTTTAGCAACACAAACTTCTGACTAAAATATAAAGTATAACAAAATCTTCATTTACCTTTCAAGTTTGTGTTTTCTTAATTTTCAATCATCTGTGTATTCAAAAGTATTACAGTTATGTTGGTCAAATTTCAGACAGCTACACTGTTTACAAATGTTAAGGGAAGAGCTCAAAATTGAAAATCGCAATTTTTACATTTTCTTGCACATGGACTAGTTGAAAAGTGCATACAATGCACAAAATTGGTGAAGTGGTGAATCTGATGGTATATCTGATTACATATGAACAGAAACTAACATTTTCCTACACAAATAAAATGGGAGGGGCACTTTTTAATTCCCCAAATCAGTTTTTATCATAATTCTTTAGTTTTCTTCTTTAATCAATTCAACATCCTTTAATACATGAATGCTGTTAATTTTAGATAAAAAGTTTCTTTTGAGTAGTATATTATTGATACACTGATCGATTTATCTAAATATCAAACTTTGAATTTTACCTTGACAAAACTTTCACTGGGTTGTACATCATCAAAAAGATTGGAAATATAAAGTTCATGATTTTTGCCATCCAAGTCATTCACTTTTAATCTGATGGATCTGAAAAAAAGAACTGGTTGATTATAATTGTATTTGTCAGACCTGCATTTACATAGAACAACCTCACAATGTATAAACTGTAAGTATGAAGCAGGTAACATAATAATACACAACCAATCAAAAGTTCAAATATTCATACAATTAAACGTGTCAGAAGATGCTCATCTTATTAGCATATAAATTGATTTGCATTTTATTTTTCTAAGCAAGCACTCATGTATTTTTCTATGGCAGTACTCAAGTATTGTTTGGTTGACTTTCTAAGTACTCAAGTACAAACTTTTGATAAGATTGACATCCCTGGTATTTATAAAAGCTTTTGGCTTTGAGCATACCTGTTGGTTTAATAAAAAGACACTTTAAGCACAGTAGCTTCTATGTTTGATTTGATGACAATTACTTTCATGACTATTCCTTATTTCTAAAAGAGAAAGATAATTCATAATTGTTAAGTTTATAAAATATTCCACACATTTTTTGGTATTTCCAACCTACTATTACCTTTTTGTGAAGTGACTGGTTACTTGATCTTTTGGTAAAGATTGTACACCTTTTAGGGTGACATACAGTTTCATGAATTTGTCTGATTGATCCCATGCTGAAAGAAAATTCAAAAATATGAAAAATACTTACAACCCAAAACAATTCATTTATTTAAAATATCATAATTGGCATTTTATTTAGCTGTTCATTTACGAGGACCAGACCCATCATTTACCATTTAGGGCTATACTAAACTAATGCAAACTCTAAACCAGATTTTGTTCTCCGAATTAAATTATGCAAACACAGTCAGGAAAATGAAGTTTGATGTCAACAAATTTCAGGAATATTTGAAATGAATTCTGTTTTCTCACATTTCCACTGTCCGATTGACTGCTGCTAAACATGTCATACATTGTTGTCTGCTGAAATTTCAAGTGGATAACAACTATAGAGATGTTCCATAAGGGTGTGATACATCATATAGGGTAACGATACAGGTCTGGAGTTGCCATCTTTATTAAATATTCAAAATCGCAATAAGAAATACTAAATATATGATGAATAGATTTATAACCATTTAAACTTGACAAAAAGTGAATGAAAATGTGCAACAATTGTCATATTGATTGATTATCGATTGTTATTTGCTAATGTCCAGTGGAAAATATTTCACGCAAATTTACAATAAAGAGTTCTGGTAAGTTCTGTGAAGTGGGTCTACCAAGACACGAGATTGAAAAAGAGTTATGTTGCATGTTTAAAGGCCTTGCAACAGGTCACCCTAAGACTGCTCAGAGTTATTACCAGGGTTATTCAACATGAAGAGAGCCTGGCACTCTTCCAACTCATGGCACAGATTTATCTTCATATTCTGACTGGTCATAATCTCCTTAGAGTGCGACTACTAACTTTGGTACTGTACTGGTACCTTTCTTTTGATCGATAATAAAGACCCACTTATTCATGCAAAATTTTTTCAATGCATTTTTACCATATCCAAGATATGAACTCTGTAAGTCCCTACTAGTTAAGGCACTTAGCTAATTGTATTTAATAATTTGGTGAATTCCATTATTTTTATAAAATGGCTTGATATACTGTTTGGTAATTTATAGTAGTATTTGAAAAAAAATCCCCCTCTATATCTTTGTATACCTACCTGTCTAAATAATCTTTTGGTTAGGATTGGCATCTTATGAAGGATGCATCTTTATCATTTGTCAAAGCATTTCATATTAAGAAAACGCTGGATTTTTAGAATAGCTAGGAATATCCATTACTCACCATAGTTATGTATTGTGACTGTGTAAGTTCCTGTCCTTGGTTTCACAATTGTTCCTGGTATTGATTTTTGTTCTGTTGAACTTTTTAAACGGTCTTGTTTTTGTATTAACTCAGTTTCCAATTTTCTTTTATCCAAACCAAGAAGATCTTTAACTCTTGTTCGACTAGCAGATTCTAGTAAACTGTTAATTTCTTCAATATCATACTTCAACTAATAATATAAAGAAAGCTACATACAGCAAGTTAATATCATGCATGAAAACATTAATCAAATTCAAATTGCTGATACGCTCTGAATACCTATTATCATTATGTCAGTATTGTGCATACATTCCAGCCTGTTCCTGTTCAAGTGAAATATCAGGTCATAAATCGGACAGCATAAAACCCCATTGAAATTGGTCAAGAATTAAGCAATTTATACAAAGTATCTTCTTTTGCACAATACTGTGCAATTGATATTTCTTGCAATTGCGCAATACTGTGCAATTGAATATTTCTTGCTATTGTGCAATACTGTACAATTGACAATTTCTTGCTATTGTGCAATACTGTGCTATTGGATATTTCTTGCTATTGCGCAATACTGTGCAATTGAAGATTTCTTGCTATTGCGCAATACTGTGCAATTGAAAATTTCTTGCTATTAAAATATTACTTAAAATGGAAAATTTTAAAGAAAAAAAAAAGGAAAAAAAATAATCCCCCCCACCCCCCCAATTTTTTGAACCCCCTAATGATTCATCACCCCCAAACTCAATCCCAGCCTTCCCTTTGAGGTATGGTACCTTGCAGTACAATTTCAGAGAGATCCATACACTTGAACACAAGTTATTGTCTGGAAACTAGAAAAATGCTTATTTTTGGCCCCTTTTTGGTCCCTAATTCCTAAACGTTTAGGGCAATTACCCCCAAACTCAATTCCAGCTTTCTCTTTGTGATATGGAAACTTGTAGTACAATTTCAGAAAGATCCATACACTTACACACAAGTTATTGTCCTGAAACTAGAAAAATGCTTATTTTTTGCCCCTTTTTTGGCCCCTAATTCCTAAAAATTTGGAGGCAATTACCCCCAAAATCAATCCCAGCATTCCCTTTGTGATATGGAACCTTGTGGTACAATGTCAGAGAGATCCATACACTTACACACAAGTTATTGTCTGGAAGTTACAAAATGCTTATTTTTGGCCCCTTTTTGGCCCCTAATTCCTTAACTGTTGGTACCATAACCCCCAACCTTCCTTTTGTGGTATTGAACCTTATGGTAAACTTTCCTAGAGATCCATTCACTTAAACTAAAGTTAGAGTGCGAAAACCAATGTGTCTTCGGACGACGATGACGACGCCGGACGACGATGCCAACGTCATACCAATATACGACCACAAAAATTTTTTGCGGTCGTATAAAAATTTCAGGATATGTTTGCCCAGTAAAAAAGTAGCTGTGACTTCTAATTGTTGACACAAGTAACTAAAACATAATGATAAGTTGGTAGGTATATTTAGTTGAAAGAAATGTTCAGATTCTGAGATGAACTATTTGGTTATCCTGCAGAAATCATATGAATTCACAGGTAAAATTTTAATTTGTCAATATACATGATATATAATATAGTAAAGGGTTAAATTCCACAACAGACTGTTATGTGTTTCGTGGTTGTAAGTAAAGCACAATGTTAGGGTATTCCATACCTGTCAACCTATGACAATGAAAATGCAGGTGATGACCTGCATAGAAGAATGAAATCTCTGGTCATAACGCGTACAAACTTTTTCGAGGTGAATTTCAGTATTTAGGGGACATTTTTCTTATAATTTATATCAGAGTTTTCAAAACATGTCCACATGGTTAAGTAATTTAAAATTGTACATATTATGATTTCATTCCACCTGGAGGTCATTGATAGATTTGTGTTACATTGCCTTAATTCCTGTTCATATTCATTCCATGACACAATATACCAATTTGTGTTTTCTTCACATACATTTGTGCAGCTTTTAAACAGTAGATCAAATCATATGTTGATATTAGAGTATAATAAAATAAAGTTAAACAATTAAAGGAGGTATAGATGAAAAAAGTAATTTTCAAAATTTTTTATTTTTTTAATTGTTCTAACGTAGAACAATAAGTAAAAGTATTATTCTGATATGTTTGTGCATTCAATTCATATTGGATTTAATCTTTTTACAAAAAAAAACAAGTTTAAGGAGTATATTGCCAGTTGACAAAAAAGGGAAGTAACTCCAGTTGTTTTTTAAAACAACTTTGAAATAGACAAATTATTTACAACCTAAAGCTAAGGTAATTGGTGTTAATTAACAGTGTGTTTGACACCAAAGCTGTCAAGTGAAGCCATGCACTGAAATGGGTCAACTGAGCTGAGTTTACACAGCTAGTTGAACTTCTTGTCCAGAAAGAATTACGAATTTGCCGGTATTTCATTGCAGTCACCTTATATCTAATAAGTCTGAAGGCTAAGGAATCCGGGTGAAAACGGGTTATTTTCCGAATTCCTGGGTTATTTGGTCACCCGGCGGATGTTCCGGGTGACCCCTCAGAATTGTGAAAATCTCAGGTCACACCCGCAGGATCCGGGTCAGTTGACAGGTATGGTATTCATGTATAACCTTACAACCCTTTCTTGAAACTCATCTCTAAAATTTTGAATCTAGAATAATAATTAATTTAAAGGAAATTATGAATAAAAAAAGAGATGCAATTATAAGGTATATATGTCAATGAGAAGCAACCCTTTTGTAGGATTTAATATATAACATCATGAATGAACATACCATTAAACTTAAATTGGTATGTGATTACCACAAAGTATGATGGAAATAAAACAACAAATTAAATGTGTGATTTCCTTGTCAACTTTTTGAGTTCTCATTACAATAATATAGAAATCTGATATCGAAAAATAAGAATTTTCTCTGTTTACATAATAAAACTTTTTATTGCTGATTCTGTAGTATTATTATCACTGGAACAAATATGCCCCTTTTTTGCCCTTAATTCCTGCATGTTTGGGGCAATTACCCCCAAACTCAATCCCAGTCTTCCCTTTGTGATATGGAACATTGTGGTACAATTTCAGAGAGATCCATACACTTACACACAAGTTATTGCCCGGAAACTACAAAAATGCTTGTTTTTTGGCCCCTAATTCCTAAACTGTTGGTACAGTAACCCCCAAAATCAATCCCAACCTTCCTTTTGTGGTATTGAACCTTCTTGTAAAATTTCATAGAGGTCCATTACTAAAGTTATTGTCCGGAAACCGGTAACAAGACATTTCGGCACCCAGACAAATCGGCACCCAAGTCCGAAGACATTTCGGCATCCATTTTGGACATTTCGGGACCAAGACAATTCGGCACCTCGTTTTTTAAAAAAATGTATTAGGAAAAATTAAAAAATTGTTGCAGTAATATTATAATTCGTAGATAAAATATGCATTACAAAAAAAATAATCATCATTTAATTAAACCCTAAATGATTATGTATGTATGAATAAACATCATTTAATTAAATCATAATTGATTGTTAGATATGTTGTTGTTTGAATAAACATTATTTAATTAAATCATAATTAATTGTAGTTATGCATTAATCAGTATTTTATGTATAAATCTGATAATTCCTCAATAGAGATCAAAAGTGTATAGTTCCTGTGTATTAACAGTTATCTATTGCCACGAGCCAGAACGAGCTAATTAACATATAATAATTGATTGGATTAGTAGCTAGATAATTGAATTAACCTGATTGGGAATTTTTGAATGTTGAAGTTGGTCGTTACAATAATATGTGTCTTATTGGAGATTGTTACACTATTGTTTCAGAAAAAGGGTGAAGGTTTGGTACCATTAAAACGTTTAAACCCGCTGCATTTGTTTGCACCTGTCCTAAGTCAGGAATCTGATGTTCAGTAGTTGTCGTTTGTTGATGTGGTTCATAAGTGTTTCTCGTTTCTCGTTTTTATATAGATTAGACCGTTGGTTTTCCCATTTGAATGGTTTTACACTAGTAATTTTTGGGGCCCTTTATAGCTTACTGTTCGGTGTGAGCCTAGGCTCCGTGTTGAAGACCGTATTTTGACCTATTGTGTTTTACAGTCAATCAATATGGTAAACAGTGGCAGATCCAGGGGCGGGGTTCCCGTGGTTGGACCTCCACTTTAAAAAATGTAATGGCTGGATCCGACCCAGGTAAACAATACTTTCCCCCTTATTTTGATGTTCTACATGTACGTTGTGTTGTTGTTTCTTTCACTCAGTGAATCAATTTCTAAAGTTATTCCATATATACTAATCAAAAAAGTTTAGCAACACAAACTTCTGACTGAAAATATAAAGTATAACAAAATCTTCATTTACCTTTCAAGTTTGTGTTTTCTTAATTTTCAATCATCTGTGTATTCAAAAGTATTACAGCTATGTTGGTCAAGTTTCAGACAGCTACACTGTTTGCAAATGTTGAGGGAAGAGCTCAAAATTGAAAATCACAATTTTAACAATTTTTTGCACATGGACTAGTTGAAAAGTGCATACAATGCACAAAATTGGTGAAGTGGTGAATCTGATGGTATATCTGATTACATATGAACAGAAACTAACATTTTCCTACACAAATAAAATGGGAGGCACTTTTTAATTCCCAAATCAGTTTTTATCATAATTCTTTAGTTTTCTTCTTTAATCAATTCAACATCCTTTAATACATGAATGCTGTTAATTTTAGATAAAAGTTTCTTTTGAGTAGTATATTATTGATACACTGATCGATTTATCTAAATATCAAACTTTGAATTTTACCTTGACAAAACTTTCACTGGGTTGTACATCATCAAAAGATTGGAAATATAAAGTTCATGATTTTGCCATCCAAGTCATTCACTTTTAATCTGATGGATCTGAAAAAAGAACTGGTTGATTATAATTGTATTTGTCAGACCTGCATTTACATAGAACAACCTCACAATGTATAAACTGTAAGTATGAAGCAGGTAACATAATAATACACAACCAATCAAAAGTTCAAATATTCATACAATTAAACGTGTCAGAAGATGCTCATCTTATTAGCATATAAATTGATTTGCATTTTATTTTTCTAAGCAAGCACTCATGTATTTTTCTATGGCAGTACTCAAGTATTGTTTGGTTGACTTTCTAAGTACTCAAGTACAAACTTTGATAAGATTGACATCCCTGGTATTTATAAAAGCTTTTGGCTTTGAGCATACCTGTTGGTTTAATAAAAAGACACTTTAAGCACAGTAGCTTCTATGTTTGATTTGATGACAATTACTTTCATGACTATTCCTTATTTCTAAAAGAGAAAGATAATTCATAATTGTTAAGTTTATAAAATATTCCACACATTTTTTGGTATTTCCAACCTACTATTACCTTTTTGTGAAGTGACTGGTTACTTGATCTTTTGGTAAAGATTGTACACCTTTTAGGGTGACATACAGTTTCATGAATTTGTCTGATTGATCCCATGCTGAAAGAAAATTCAAAAATATGAAAAATACTTACAACCCAAAACAATTCATTTATTTAAAATAATTGGCGCTTTATTTACCTTACGAGGACCAGACCCATCATTTACCATTTAGGGTTATACTAAACTAATGCAAACTCTAAACCAGATTTTGTTCTCCGAATTAAATTATGCAAACACAGTCAGGAAAATGAAGTTTGATGTCAACAAATTTCAGGAATATTTGAAATGAATTCTGTTTTTCTCACATTTCCACTGTCCGGTTGACTGCTGCTAAACATGTCAGACATTGTTGTCTGCTGAAATTTCAAGTGGATAACAACTATAGAGATGTTCCATAAGGGGTGTGATACATCAAATAGGGTAACGATACAGGTCTGGAGTTGCCATCTTTATCAAATATTCAAAATCGCAATAAGAAATACTAAATATATGATGAATAGATTTATAACCATTTAAACTTAACAAAAAAAGTGAATGAAAATGTGCAACAATTGTCATATTGATTGATTATCGATTGTTATTTGCTAATGTCCAGTGGAAAATATTTCACGCAAATTTACAATAAAGAGTTCTGGTAAGTTCTGTGAAGTGGGTCTACCAAGACACGAGATTGAAAAAGAGTTATGTTGCATGTTTAAAGGCCTTGCAACAGGTCACCCTAAGACTGCTCAGAGTTATTACCAGGGTTATTCAACATGAAGAGAGCCTGGCACTCTTCCAACTCATGGCACAGATTTATCTTCATATTCTGACTGGTCATAATCTCCTTAGAGTGCGACTACTAACTTTGGTTTTTATACATACTGTACTGGTACCTTTCTTTTGATCGATGATAAAGACCCACTTATTCATGCAAAATTTTTCAATGCATTTTACCATATATCCAAGATATGAACTCTGTAAGCCCCTACTAGTTAAGGCACTTAGCTAATTGTATTTAATAATTTGGTGAATTCCATTACTTTTATAAAATGGCTTGATATACTGTTTGGTAATTTATAGTAGTATTTGAAAAAATCCCACTCTATATCTTTGTATACCTACCTGTCTAAATAATCTTTTGTTTAGGATTGGCATCTTATGAAGGATGCATCTTCATTATTTGTCAAAGCATTTCATATTAAGAAAACGCTGGATTTTAGAATAGCTAGGAATATCCATTACTCACCATAGTTATGTATTGTGACTGTGTAAGTTCCTGTCCTTGGTTTCACAATTGTTCCTGGTATTGATTTTTGTTCTGTTGAACTTTTTAAACGGTCTTGTTTTTGTATTAACTCAGTTTCCAATTTTCTTTTATCCAAACCAAGAAGATCTTTAACTCTTGTTCGACTAGCAGATTCTAGTAAACTGTTAATTTCTTCAATATCATACTTCAACTAATAATATAAAGAAAGCTACATACAGCAAGTTTATATCATGCATGAAAACATTAATTAAATTGCTGTACGTGTACCTATTATCATTATGTCAATATTGTGCATACATTCCAGCCTGTTCCTGTTCAAGTGAAATATCAGGTCATAAATCGGACAGCACTTGAAACTAAAAAAATTTCAGGATATGTTTGCCCAGTAAAAAGTAGCTGTGACTTCTAATTGTTGACACAAGTAACAAAAACTTAATGATAAGTTGGTAGGTATATTTAGTTGAAAGAAATGTTAAAATTCTGAGGTGAACTATTTGGTTATCCTGCAGAAATCATATCAATTCACAGGTAAAATTTTAATTTGTCAATTTATAATATAGTAAAGGGTTAAATTCCACAACAGACTGTTATGTGTTTCGTGGTTGTAAGTAAAACACAATGTTAGGGTATTCATGTATAACTTTACAACCCTTTCTTGAAACTCATCTCTCAAATTTTGAATCTAGATTAATAATTAATTTAAAGGAAATTATGAATAAAAAGAGATGCAATTATAAGGTATATATATGTCAATGAGAAGCAACCCTTTTGTAGGATTTAATATATAACATCATGAATGAACATACCATTAAACTTAAATTGGTATGTGATTACCACAAAGTATGATGGAAATAAAACAACAAATTAAATGTGTGATTTCCTTGTCAATTTTTGAGTTCTCATTACAATAATATAGAAATCTGATATCGAAAAATAAGAATTTTCTCTGTTTACATAATAAAACTTTTATTGCTGATTCTGTAGTATTATTATCACTGGAACAAATATTGAAGTACTTTAAAGGTTAAGGTATTTTCAAAATTTTAACGGATTCTGAAAGGCTGATATATTTTCTAATCAATTCTTACTTCCTTCGGGTTTACAGAATACGCCTAATCGCTATTTAGTCCAATCTGGAAAAAAAACATCACTAAGACAACTTCCTCTTTGGGTCAAGTAATGAGCTGAGGAGGAAAAAGTTTAGAAGGCAAACATTGTGAAACTTTGATACTGTGGATTCATTTATTTTCGTGGGTACCAATTTTCGTGGATTAAGGAGAACTTACATGTTCATGGATATTTAATTTCGTGGTTTTGCCAAGTCTGCATATAAGCCTTATGGAAATTTGTCATTCATTGAACATTTAATTTCATGGCTCACCTGTACCCTCGAAATCCACGAAAATTGGTATCCAACGAATAATAATGAATCCACAGTAGATTATGATCCACTTTTTAAAACACAAATTAAAATCATAAATTGCTTTGTTTGAAGTGTTTACTATGGTTAAAAATGTCTCTTTGAAAAGTTTTAAGCAAAATACATTGTTTAAACAGGGCCCCAGATAGGTTCAACAGGATGAAAAGTTGTGTAATGTTTGAACTAACCTGGATTGGAATAAATAGCGATAAGGTGTATGGTGCTGTAGGTGTAAAAGCGCCGGTTTGAGGTGCTGTAGTTGGCAAAATTTTCCTGAATAGACTTGATAGGGCTTAAGAAGGGATTCTGAGGCGCCAAATTAGAAAATTGCTGTGGACTCAGAATCCCAAAAGCTTTGAAAAGGGATTATACAAATATACGCTGGCAAGGAGACTCAACTTTATTTTATTAATAGAATAACACTGTACTTTAATAGGTTGGGGATCCTCACAAATGGGTATCATTAATAATAAATGCTTAGCTGAGCAGTTTGATACGACCGCAGAGGTCGAACCCTGAACAGTTGGGGCAAATTTGGACACAATATTCAAGCTTGATACTGTCTGAATTTGGATTGTGATCAAATTTTTGACATAATATAGGTTTCTGACACAAAATAAATGTGGTCAAAGATCTTTAAAATCTATTGCGCAATACTGTGCAATTGAAGATTTCTTCTTGAAACTTTTCAAAAATTTGAAAAATTTTGAAGAAAATAAAATTGGAAAAAATTTAAGTAGTACAAATTAATCACTAGACTAAGTGATTTAATTTTATTTAGCTTTAAATATAGAATACTAATGATCCAGGGACTAATTATGTTGCTAAATTATCAGAACCAACATCTGTGTTGATAGGATGACCGTGTCATGTCAGGTTATGACCTTGAACTAAATCTAGGATAATGACATAAAATCACTTGTCTAAGTATCATACCTCTATTTCCTTCCAAAAATCACTTCTTTAAGTATCATTTTAATAACCCCACTAATTTCAACACCCCGAACAGTGAAATTTTGATCGTGAACAGTAGAATTTTATTACATAATCTATAAGATGAAACCTTGAAAAAATTGAAAACAACACGTTTAATAATTTCATGCGTCCAAGTGCTTTTCTGGGTTTACCTTCATCAGGAACGCTCAATGCCAAACATTTGAAATCCGAGGGCTGTATAAGTACCAAACAGTTGAACTTTCAGGAAAAATACTCCCACTGCTGGGAAAAATCTGTTAAGAAAGTATCAGTTCATTATGTAAAGCCATTTTAAAGCATTTTTCAACTAAAAAGAAGTTGCAGCTAAATGATTGCATCAAAGGCATAAACCTTGCTGCTTAAAAGAAGCAAAAGTTCATTTTTTCAATTTTACTAATGAAAAGATATTATCTAAACCTATGTGTTTAAAATTTTGGTAAAACTACAAAATCACAATTTGTGACAAAACTGAATTTGCTTCTTAAATAAGTGATTTAAAATCACTTATTTCAATAAGTCCCCTGACTGTTGTAGTACAATTTTAGAGAGATCCATACACTTAAACACAAGTTATTGTCTGGAACCTAGAAAATGCTTGTTTTGGCCCTTTTTGCCCCTAATTCCTGCATGTTTGGGGCATTACCCTAAACTCAATCCCAGTCTTCCTTTGTGATATGGAACATTGTGGTACAATTTCAGAGATCCATACACTTACACACAAGTTATTGCCTGAAACTACAAAATGCTTTTTTTTGTCCCTAATTCCTAAACTGTTGGTACAGTAACCCCAAAATCAATCCCAACCTTCCTTTTGTGGTATCGAACCTTCTTGTAAAATTTCATAGAGGTCCATTGAATGCTAGTCGTTTCAGAACCTGGTCGTTTCGCACCTGGTCGATTCGAACTACGTTGATTTGTAACTGAGACGTTTCGTACCTGGTGTAAAAATTATATATGGTTATAAAGTGTGTCTCTATTAGTTTAAATTAACAGTTAATGGAAATATATTCATATATAAATTAATTAACTAGTTTTGTCTCTAGAATAGAGGATAAAAATGGTACACGACCTAAAAAAAATATTTTCTACTTCTACATCTGAAGACTGGAGACATTTTGATCTCACATTGTTTTCATACAGAATGAAGAGAATGACATCTGTAACAAATTATCTGCATCACACACTGTATTAGAGATTGAACAACTTGCAACAAGAAACATGAAAGAAACAACTTATGATAAAAAAAAGATTTATAAAGAACTAAGCAACATAATGATAAGTGGTGTCAAGTATTGGAGACATCAATAACGCACGTGGCAGAAGACTAAATACTTTGATAAAGACGGGTACATCTAAATGATGATGGATAATTTAGTCTGTTCTATTCGCATTTGTGCAAAAGTAACTGTACTTGTAAAGTGTTAAATTATGTGCAATCAATTATTTTAATAAATAAATATTGATATATTTACCAATAAGTCTTTTATTATTTTAATTAAAACACTTTTTCCATAACCTACAACTCATATTATTATATGGTCTTATAAGGTTACGAAACGTCTCAGTTACAAAACGAAATAGTTAGTTACTGAATCGACTAGTTATGAAACGACCAGGTTACGAACGACCTGCACCCGTCCATTCACTTTTACTAAAGTTATTGTCCGGAAACCAAATGTGTCTTCAGATGACAATGATGACTACGACGACGACGACGCCGACATCATACCATTATACGAACCCAAAAAAAAAATGTTTGCGGGCGTTTAAAAAAGGGGGTGCCCTCTAAACCCCACCTGAATCATCCACTGTTAAACAGAAACCAAATATAATCAAATAAAACTGCACGTGTACAAAAAATCTGCAGTAAAGCATACAATACAAGCTGATGAAAGCCAACATAGTAATTACTTCTTCAATTTGTTTTTCCATGTTTAAATTGAGGGACTAATTGAAATTCAATTGTGATGAAGCAAACAGACAAAGCAAGCGGTCTATCCAACTTTCACTTTCGATTCTGGAAAGTTCAATTTCTAATAGTATTAGTGTTTAAATTGTGTATTTAATATTTCCGCTTGAAAAAGCATACAAATGATTTAGGTGTATTTATCTTTTCGAAACTCTCTAGACTTTAGTTTAAATTTAAAGTTCAATCCCGAATGCTCTTTTCTTTGTTATTGAAGGGTTTGAAACTATGTATTTTCATCCTTTCTCAATATAAACGTAGTTGACATTGATCCATAAGAGATGTTTTGTTGAAAAGCAAAATGTCATTAATTCGGCAAATATACAATCTATACAGATGCTGTAGGGGACCTCGGTTATTTAGAAAACACAGTGATGATACCCATCAGGTGATAAACAAATGAGCAAAGTTGAAAAGTTCAAGGTTTCATAATGCACAAATATTTGTAATAAACTTGCATTCCTTTATCTCTTCATGTTTTCGCACTCAGTCACAACTTTGACTGATACGTGCCTTTACTGTACAACAGGTTATGACCAATCACTGTAGTGGGTTATAGTACGAGGATAAGTTAAACCTGTGAACGAGGGCTAGATCCTTTTGATTTTCATGATACTTTTAGTAATAAGATTTACAAATGAATTCTAGTCAAATCAGCACCTGGTTAAATCGGCACCTGGTCAAATCGGCATCTAGTCAAATTGGCACCTGGTTAAAGCGGCACCTAATGTAGTTATTTCGTCATCCATGTTAAATATGTTGAATAAATATTTATTTTTTTTCTGTATTTTAAGCAAAAGATTAAAATAAAGAAGGTGCTGTCCAGAAATAATGACTTATTAACAATTTTGTGGGGTTTATGTGTGTATTTTAATGCCCCGCCCTAGCGTAGGGGCATTAAGTTTTACCTTGTCTGTCTGTACGCACGTACATCTGTATGTCCAAAATTGGTTTCTGTTCTCTAAATTTAGTTTGCCTCAACCAAATGTTATGAAACTTATACACAATGCTAATCAGTGTTCCAGCTAGGCCGTTTTCACAGGGCGGTCCGCCTGCCCTTTCCCAAGTGCCGCCCTGTGCCCTTTTGCAGATTCCAGGCGCCTGCCTTTTGAAGATCGATTGTATTTTATTTTGTTTGTTTTGTTATGATCCGCCATTACGAAATTTTACCTTGCGACCAGTTAATGACTTTTGTTTACGACCCCAAGCTAATCAACAGTTATAACAGGTGTCATAATCTGTTGTTACAGGTAATCCATTAATCTGATGGGTCATTAATGATCATCAACATTAATTCATTCAAATAGAATAAGTCAGTCGGCATGACTGAGAAATGTTTATACGACAACACAATTTATGATGTTTATGGTAGTTTCATGGAGAAAACGTAATTGACAGAAAGTCGAAAACCATAATCAACTTGTTAAAAACATCGTTTTACTTGTTTTCCATAAAAAATAACAAATTCACAAGTATTTGTCTTTGCCTGCCCTCACTTTTGATACGAAAATATTAACAAAACCGCCGCCATTGTTGATCGATTCACTTCTTCTATGTATGGTGTATAATCCTCCAAAGAAGGAGCACACCGAATAAAGAAAGATAACTCATTTTATTTTTCCTAGCATTGAGTTAACTACTAAAGATATATCTACATACTTCTGGCTTTATAATTTACATGCTTAGGTCTTTTGAATTATGGGAAAAGTTTTAAGAGGGTGTTTGTAGCATTGTGGGTAGGGTGCCTTGGTCATCTTTTCTGTATTCTTTATTTTTAACACAAATTTTCACTGTTCACGCATTTTTGCGCCTGTCCCAAGTCAGGAGCCTCTGGCCTTTGTTAGTCTTGTATTATTTTTACTTTTAGTTTCTTGTGTATAATTTGGAGTTTAGTATGACGTCCATTATCACTGAATTAGTATATATATTTGTTAAGGGGCCAGCTTAAGGACGCCCGGTGTGGGAATTTCGCTGCATTGAAGACCTATTGGTGACCTTCTGTTGTTGTCTGTTCTGTGGTCGGGTTGTTGTCTCTTTGACACATTCCCATTTCCATTCTCAATTTTACTATATCCTAACATTGTGCATTTACTGAGCACAGCTGCTGTATTACCATTAAGCACAGCAGAGAAAGAAAGGGTCTTTCCAGGTATAACTTGTATGACTTTAGAAACCGAATAATAATAATAATAATAATAATAAATTCATATTTAAAGAGGGTAAACACAGTTAGTTACAATTACTAATCTTCCTGAGGCCCTCATATGCAAAAAAATAATAATAATAAGAGAAAAAGCAAACATACAACATATAAACACAATCGATAGACATAATAGTTCAATGTACATGTACCATGATTAAAAGATATAAAACAGTTACAGATTGCATGTAGTAAATAGATATAATATACAAATCATTAAAATCATACATTCTAAAAAAAGAGTAATAGTTGCAATCATTTCAGACTGAATATTGGGACTGTCTCAAGTATTGTTTTATAATTTGTTTAAAAGAATAAGTGTTTTGCACTTTACGCATTTCATATGGTAGTCCATTCCATAAAACTGATCTGGAATAAGCAAACGATTTTTTAAACAGTTCAGTTTTTGGCTTTGGAACTATCAAATTACCTTGAGTAACACCCCTTAAAGCATAAGGATTATTAACAGATATAAGTTGAAACTTTTGAAATAGGTACTGTGGTGCTTCTTTCCGCATACATTTAAATAGCAATAAATATTTGTGGTATTTGATTCTGTTTTCTACTGTCATCCATCCAAGTTCTTTAAATAAGGGGGCTGATGGGGATAATGGGTCTGCATCAAGAATTAATCTTGCTGCTCTTTTTTGAAGTTTTAATATTCTTACTATCCCTTCATTTTTACATTCTCCCCAAACAATACAGCAGTAATCGATGAGAGGCAGAATATACCCATTATAATATGCTTTCCTGGCATTAATATCTAAAAATTTCTTTAATTTAGAAAGAAGGTATATTCTTGATGAAATGCTAGCACAAATTTGATCTATTTGATTTTTCCAGCTAAGTGTGCTGTCAATTTTAACACCTAATAATTTCTCACATGATGAATTTTGTAGTGTTTCTGAATTTATTACTAAATTTGGTTGAAAAGATTGGGTTGATAACTTCTGACTTGTTCCAGTAACCAAACATTTTGTTTTTTTGGTATTGATGAACATATTATTCATTTTGCACCATTCTTCAACTTTGCATAAATCTTCTTGAACATCATCATGTAAATTTTCTATGCTTTTCCCGGATTTATGAAGAGTAGTATCATCAGCATACAAGTCTGTTTTACAATTTTTAATGCAAAGGGGAAGGTCATTTATAAATAAGACAAATAATAGAGGACCTAGTATAGATCCTTGGGGACACCAAATTTCACATCTTTTATCAGAATTAACATTGCAAATGTTTACTTGCTGTGTTCTATTACTTAGGTATGACCTGAAAAACCTACTGCAGACTCATTGACTTCCGATTTGACCAGATGCCGATTTAACCAGGTGCCGATTTGACCAGGTGCCGATTTGACTTGTACCCTTTACAAATTTATGTAAAATAGTTAACCATAAAATATAATAATTCAGTCGTTCTATTTCGCTGCTCTCGATGACTACATTAAACCCTGAAGGCCTTCAAGGTCAATAATTAAAATGTATTAAATTGAAAAAGTGGGCAAACTGGCCTGTAGGTGAACAAACCCTGGAAGAATGGAACTATCACAAAAGACTCTATACCTATGAAAATAAAACAATTAAGTTTTGTGTGGCCTTTTGTATTTTTGCATTTCAATTAAAAATGCTCAACAATTTATATTACTTTAATTAATCCCCAATTGACAGCGGCAGTTTTTCAAATACATTTGTTGTACCACGATTTTGTTTTTCATAGTTTACATGTTAAAGGTGGTGATTTTGTCAGTTTAAAATGAACCATTGATGGTAAATCCGCTAATATTCATACTTAACTAGGTTAAATATAGTTTTACCCAGGTCGTTCTGCAAACTCTTTATTTTGCAAAGTTTGATATTGGTACATTGTTTATATATCCTATTCTCTAGAATGATGAAGTAAAGACAACCCCATGTGATCATGCATGTTTATTTAACATTTAAGTAAATGTGTTATTATATTCTATGGTAAAGCATATGTTCCCAATATAATAGAATCTGGTGCAGACAATGGGATCATGCATATTAACTAGAAATAAGATGTGGTATTAGTGCCAATGAGACAACTCTCCATCCAAGTCATAATGTGTAAAATTAAACAATTATAGGTCAAAGTAGGGCCTTCAACATGGAGCCTGGCTCACACCGAACAGCAAGCTATAAAGGGCCCAAAATGACGAGTGTAAAACAATTCAAACAGGAAAACCAACGGTCTAATCTAAATAAAAATAAGAAACAAAACACTTAAGAACCACATCGACAAATAACAACCACTGTAACAGGATCCTGACTTAGGACAGGTGCAAACAAATGCAGTGGGTATTAAGTTAAATTATAAATGTGTTTTTATATTTTAGGGTAAAGCATATGTTCCCAATATAATAGAATCTGGTGCAGACAAAGTGATTAATGTGGTAAGTTTATCTAAATACCAAACCATATTGTAAAGATATGTGTAGCCATTAAATTGTTTTCTCAATCTCTTTATTTAAGAATTGAATGCTTCTTTTGTAATTATATTTTATGCTACAACCATGACATTTTGAGTTTTATCAAATATTTCCTTTTAGGCTTTATTATCCTATTGATTGTTGTGACATTGTTACAGGAAGCATGTACTGTCATGAATGTTGGATTTTATTGGAAAATAACATTTATTTAGGAATGCCTCTAGACCTTTGTCAGCCAATCTAAAGTATGGATTCTTATGAAACATACATGTAATGGAATTATTTCAGTAGACATATACAAGTCAATCTTAAGAAATTTTTAGGAAAATTTAAGTTAAAATCCATGGTGAATCAAAAACATATCTAGAATTATTGAATACACATTTTTACCCATGATCAATTTGATGAAATTTGATGAAACACCTGTGGTATTGATGAAACACCTGTGGTATTGATGAAACACCTGTGGTATTGATGAAACACCTGTGGTATTGATGAAACACCTGTGTCATTGATGAGACACCTGTATCATTGATGAGACACCTGTGGTATTGATGAAACACCTGTGTGATTGATGAAACACCTGTGGTATTGATGAAACACCTGTGGTATTGATGAGAATTTATCAAACTCTAACCAGTAAATAAGCAGGAGCATCAAAACATACATTTAACCAGTATAAAAAAAATCATAACATTTGATTTTCAGATAAGATTTTGTTACTCGTTTACCTACTGGACCTCACCAGTAGTACTAACCATTCTGTACAGGAGGGTAAGTAAATAATTGAGATGGTACATTAACTTAATTATATTCACAAATATTTACTTAAGATATACTTTAATACATGACCTACAATAGCTTAGTTGTAAACTATTCTTATCCAATATGCTGTTAAACTACATATTTATGTTGCAATTTTGTCTCTGATTTACATCACAATGCTACTCAAGCGGTGACATAATCTATTTGTTTAAAGCTCAATTTCAGAAGGTATAATACCTGGATTCGTCATATATTGTATACAGATGACTCATGTCCTGAAGTTTCCTTCCGCAGGTCTGTTTCTCAGATACTATAAGAAAAGTCAACTATATTTTATGTATGAAATGATTATAAGGTATAAATCCTGGCCGGTGAAACCAAAGACTTAAAATTGGTATTTGCTGCTTTTCCGCTAAGCACATGGAGAAACAGACCAACCATAAGAGAAACATGGTTAAAAATTTAACAAGACCATTCTATTTTGTGTTATTCTTATACAACCTGGCCAATATGAATTTTGATCTCTAGACTGTCCAAGTTTTGTCTGCAAACATTAATGGTGTGATATTTTACAGGATATTTTACTCAGGAAGGAGGTAAAACATTGCTTGGTTATGTATTGTCAATATCATTTGTATATGGTCTGGCATATATGTTATGCGAGGTAAGTTTTATACAATCAAAGATGTTGTATTGGTATTTCAAGATAAAGTTTCTGTCCTTGACTTTTAGAGTTTATACTTACAGATTTTCATTAACATATCAATGGAAAATGCCTTCTGTTGAGTATTGAAATTTCATATTTTTTCTTAAAGGGGCACTAGCTGTCAAATTCATGTTCACCGATTTGACTCAAAATTTCATATTAGATTTATAACCATGTAAAATATTTATCCAAATTATAAAAAGTCTAAAATAAACAATTTACAGGGCATGGGCTCTATAATATGTAGCTTCGTTTCATGTGTATTTAAGTCTTGACGCCATCTAATTAACTATCGAGTTGAAATCGAAGACCTCCGATGGTCATATCAGCGATATAAACATAAATATAGATATAAATACAAAGTGAACATGTGCAATTGGATTTTTCTAGGTCTGTTTAATTTCATATTATAGAATAAAATTATATGTTAATCATCGTTTTTACCTGTACAAGAATGATTTTTTGTGGATCGAATCTGTCAATCAAATGATTTACCTTTGTTTCACTTTCAATGTTGACATTCTTTTCCTTTAAATAACTAAACACGCACACTGCATGCGTTATCCATCTCTAGGTAAGCGGTTAAATTGAAGTTCACATAAATAAGGATTCAATGAGGTCGAATTATTCACTTCATCATCAATGTTTCTTAGCTTAATTTGACAAAATTGAACCATACTGGCTGCTAAAAGCGAATTACTATTTCACTTTTTCACTTTCATTAATGATTGAACAAGAAAAAATCATACATAAGATTTTTTATATATCTCGTAGCTAGTGCCCCTTTAATTGATATAAATTATTTAATTTATTTTTGTTATGTGTTAGGAATTCCATGGAAATAGGTACCTTTAAAATAGGGTAAAATTAACCAGACAAAAAAGGAAAGAAATTGATGTAAAATTACCCAAATATCAAGGGAAGTAATAAACGAAACTACCCAAGCATCAAGCAAGTAATTAATGTAAAATTACCCAAGCATCAAGGGAAGTAATTATTAATGTAAAATTACCCAAGCATCAAGGGAAGTAATTATTAATGTAAAACATTATAAGAATACAAATGTTATTGTTATTGTGTTGTCGTCCATACACTTTCCGGTAATCATACATATTAATTTTCGAAATCGTATGACATATATTGATTTTTATTTTAATTTTAGTAGTTTTGTTGATTTGCTTACTGATGTAAGTACGTCCCATAACATTTACTCAAATCCGAGCCAAAGCGATACGGAAAAGATTTCTGCGCAGATCGGGAAAATAAAAAGTCTGAAAAAAAGTTATTATGATTTTATTAGTATATTGATTTTTATTTTAATTTTAGTAGTTTTGTTGATTTGCTTACTGATGTAAGGTACGTCCCCATAACATTTTACTCAAATCCGAGCCAAAACGATACGGAAAAGATTTCTGCGCAGATGCGGAAAATAAAAAGTCTGAAAAAAAGTTAAAAAAAGTTAACGATTTTGAGTTCATTAGTACAATGAAAATTTGGAAATTTTCCGATTTTTTTTTTTTTTTTTTTTTGATTTTTCTACTGTTATAGGGGACTTCGTCCCCTTATTACGGGTGCCTATACAGTGCGAAACGAAATAGAAACGAAAAGAAACGAAGCGAAAAGAAACAAAGCGAAGCGAAAAGAAACAAAAGCGAAGCGAAATCAACATAAACGAAACGAAGCGAAATAGGAACCAACGAAAGAAAAGAAACGAAACGAAATAGGAATAAAATTTAAATCAAATTGAATATTAGGCCGATTATATTTATAAATTATATTATTTGTTGTCTAGTTTGATACAATTTCTTTAAAATTGAGAAAAAAACTGTGAAATTCAGCGTAATCGTTAACAAGCTGTGGTTTAGGAACGACTTAAACACAATATATAATATTTGATTATGAACTCTATATGTTATACTAGACAGACACGATTAGGCAAGGATCATTTGACGGTCCACATGAAAGACCAGACTCCCAAAAAAAAAGTCAAATGGTCCGTGCCTTAGTCGGTTTTAAACTTGTATGCTCCAGTGTACCATGAAACAGCCAGGATGACAACTGTAGGAACGTTAATTCCGAGAGCCAGTCAGTGTTGCCTCACCCTCACGAAAAACCACAAAATAGCGGAGAAGCAGCAGATAACAATTTTCCAAACGACAAATTCCTATAAGCACCATGACTGAAACCACTCTTGAAAGCAGATATCATCCGTTTGATGACAAATTATTGTCTTCTTGAGAAAGGTAGCTAGGCGATATTAAAGAACGTTGGAACTTACAAATCACGAACTTGAAGAAACTTATCGCCATGGAAATGCAAAACTTTAGACTGAAGACAAACTTAATGTGAACCAAGGCACCAGACACAGGGTAATATATCCGATACTCGAAGGGGTAGATCTTGCTTCACAAGCTACATCCTTCGTTTTGCTCATGCAACTACACATTATAGGTGCTAAGTCTCATTCAGTACACTGACGTCACATTCAATTAAGAGAACGACAATTGGAAGATATCATTCGTCATCTGTATAACAGGCATTTCAAACGTTCAAATTTAAATGAACTTCCTTTTGTTATCTTATCAAGATATAGAAGAATGCAGTGTAATTAAAGTGCTCAAGATAAATTTGGGATTCGATGACATCATAATCCTAAGAACTATGCCGCTTTAAAATAATAAATGATAATGTTAATCAGAAACCTCTAAATCTTGTCGATACTAATACTTTTTTGCATTAAACTGGTCATGCTTTCTCTGTTTGTCTGACTGTAGAATAATCTGTTGGACGTGTATAAATCTGAAAACTGTATTTTGTAGTTCACGTTAATTTTCTTTGAACTAGCTTTCAGTAATTTACATAAGTTTTGATCGATGCTTTATGAAATTTATTTGTTGGTTGTTTTGATTTATCATGTCGAATTCAGAACTGATTTTACATTGTTATATTGTTTTATATGTGTCTCCTCTATACTACTTATAGCTACACATAGTGCACGTTTTCTAATTGTTGAAGACCGTACGGTGACATGGCTGCTCACATCCGCGTCGTTTTGGTCCGTGTTGGATATAGCTGTCTCAGTCGCAATCATACTAACTCCTGTTATATTAATATTGAGTAGTTGAGGTATATTATTCGGTGCCTATAAAGTGCGAAACTAAAGCACGGACCATTTGACTTTTTTTTTTGGGAGTCTGGCCTTTTCATGTGGACCGTCAAATGGTCCGTGCCTAATCGTGTCTGTCTAGTATAACATATAGAGTTCATAATCAAATATTATATATTGTGTTTAAGTCGTTCCTAAACCACAGCTTGTTAACGATTACGCTGAATTTCACAGTTTTTTCTCAATTTTAAAAGAAATTGTATCAAACTAGACAATAAATAATATTTATAAATATAATCGACTTAATATTCAATTTGATTTAAATTTTATTCCTATTTCGTTTCGTTTCTTTTCTTTTCGTTGGTTCCTATTTCGTTTCGTTTCGTTTTATGTTGATTTCGTTTCGTTTTGTTTCTTTTCGTTTCTTTTCGTTTCTTTTCGTTTCGTTTTGTTTCTTTTCGTTTCGTTTCGTTTCGTTTCTTTTCGTTTCTATTTCGTTTCGCACTTTATAGGCACCCCTTATTACGTGCCTTTACTGTACAACAGGTTATGACCAGTCACTGTAATGGGTTATAGTACGAGGATAGGTTAAACCTGTGAACGAGGGCTAGATCCTTTTGATTTTCATTATACTTGTTAGTAATAAGATTTACAAATGAATTCTAGTCAAATCAGCACCTGGTTAAATCTGCACCTGGTCAAATCGGCACCCAGTATAGTCAAATCGCCATCTAGTCAAATTGGCACCTGGTTAAAGCGGCACCTAATGTAGTTATTTTGGCATCCATGTTAAATATGTTGAATAAATTTTTTTTTTCTGTATTTTAAGCAAAAAGATTAAAATAAAGAAGGTGCTGTCCAGAAATAATGACTTATTAACAATTTTGTGGGGTTTATGTGTGTATTTTAATGCCCCCGGCAGCCAAATGGGTGTATGAATTTTCAACAACGGTGTAAAATTCCGTACACCCCTGATTACACCAAGATAACGAATTTATTTCTTATGAACAATTCATTTATTCATTTTTAAACCAGGATGTAAAATTGAAAAATGGTAATGAAAAATTTCCAGTGTAACATTTTTTCAAGTCAATGTTGCTGCGCATTGTCAAATACTTTTTTTCTTTATTTTTGGGAAATTCAGAAAATTTTTGTGTTCTTTTGAATTTTCAGGAAAAAAAAATTTTATAAATATTTTTTTTATTTTTTTTTTTTCAATTTTTGTCCTCAAATTTAATTATTCTTTTTTTTTTTTTTTTTTCATTTTTTTTTTTTTTTTTTTTTTTGGGACATTTTATTTTTTTTCTTTATTTTGGCAAAATTTTATTTTTTTAAAATTTTTGGCAAAATTTTATTTATCCCGGGGTGAACAAGGGTGGGGTGTTATTTACACCGGGGTAATTAGCCAATCAGATTGCAGTATTTTTGCTGCATAAGAAATAATAAGTTTTACCCTTGTCTGTCTGTACGTACGTACGTACATCCTTACGTCCAAAAATTGGTTTCTGTTCTCTAAATTTAGTTTGCCTCAACCAAATGTTATGAAACTTATACACAATGCTAATTACCACAAAACACAGATAAAGTTTGAATTTTGGTGGCGTCACTTTTACTGTTCTAGGGTTATGAACCTTTACAAATGGAAAAATTGCTAATTTTTTTGTTTCTATTCTGTAACTTTAGTTTTCCTCAACCAAATGTTATTAAACTTGTACACAATGCTTATTACCACAAAACACAGATCAAGTTTGAAATTTGGTGGGGTCACTTTTTACCATTCTAAAGTTATGTCCCTTTCAGATGGGAAAAATGCTAAATTTTTCATTTTTTTTCTAAAAATATTTTAAAGTCTTCTTTGAAAATTGGAGTTATCTTTCTTTGTCCAGAATGGTAGTTGAATCAACTACAACCAATGCTTTATACAATGCAATATTCATTTTTACTTCCCACTGATAAATTAAAGCAATCTATACCATTCAGTGCTTACAAGCACTTTGATTACTGTTCTAGGGTTATGCCCCTTTACAAATGAAAAAATTGCTGAATTTTTCGTTTCCGTTCTCTAACTTGAGTTTGTCTCAACTAAATGAAATAAAATGTATATATAATGCTTTTTACCATAAAACTCAGTTTAAGTTCTATTTTTGGAAGCGTCACTTTTACAGTTCTTGAGTTATATGCTAGCGGGGGCATCATCTGTGTCCCTATGGACACATTCCCCATTTATTTTCGTTCAACTTAATGTGTATTCATGGTATTAGATATTTGTTATGCATGTTTTAACCAGTTGAGCATTTTGCATGATTGTTAGTTTAATGCTGTTTAAACTTTCCTGAAATACTACCTTAATTGCTGATTATTTTGCATGCAAGTTTGATTACCAAGAACGTGTTAATGTGAGTACAAACAAGCTGGTGTTTAAATGTCTTGGTCTTACTACTTTGGACACTTAATACAGGTGTCATCTGACATTGTGATAGTTATGAAAGGGACTCATAGTTTTCCCTTTTATTGCTTCTGATTTTATCATGATTAAACAACAGCATGGGTAATGGCTTCATTGTTTTTTATTCAAGTTTTTGAAGAAAAAAATCAATAACTGCTTGTATTATTTAATGTATAGAGTTAAAACAACAAACATTTTAATTATCTAATTGATAAAAGTTATTAATTAATTAATTGAAAAGAAGACTAATCAATATTTATACATATTTAGAATTATTTATATATATTATATGAAATATTATTGGATGCCGAATTGACGAACTAAATGCCGAATTGACTTTTAATAGGTGCCGATTTGACCAGATGCCGATTTGACCAGGTGCCGATTTGACTTGTACCCTTTACAAATTTGCGTAAAATAGTTAACCATAATAATTCAGTCATTTTATTTCGCTGCTCTACGATGACTACATTAAACCCTGAAGGCCTTCAAGGTCAATAAATAAAATGTATTAAATTGAAAAAGTGGGCAAACTGGCCTGTGGGTGAACAAACCCTGGAAGAATGGAACTATCACAAAAAGACTCTATACCTATGAAAATAAAACAATTAAGTTTTTGTGTGGCCTTTTGTATTTTTTGCATTTCAATTAAAAAATGCTCAACAATTTATATTACTTTAATTAATCCCCAATTGACAGTGGCAGTTTTTCAAATACATTTGTTGTACCACGATTTTGTTTTTTCATAGTTTACATGTTAAAGGTTGTGATTTTGTCAATTTAAAATGAACCATTGATGGTAAATCCAGCTAATATTCATACTTAACTAGGTTAAATATAGTTTTACCCAGGTCATTTTTCAAACTCTTTATTTTGCAAAGTTTGATATTGGTACATTGTTTATATATCCTATTCTCTAGAATGATGAAGTAAAGACAACCCCATGTGATCATACATTGTACATGTTTATTTAACATTTTAGTAAATGTGTTATTATATTCTATGGTAAAGCATATGTTCCCAATATAATAGAATCTGGTGCAGACAATGGGATCTTGCATATTAACTAAAAATAAGATGTGGTATTAGTGCCAGTGAGACAACTCTCCATCTAAGTCATAATGTGTAAAAATTAAACAATTATAGGTCAAAGTAGGGCCTTCAACACGGAGCCTGGCTCACACCGAACTGCAAGCTATAAAGGGCCCAAAAATGACTAGCGTAAAACAATTCAAACAGGAAAACCAACGGTCTAATCTAAATAAAAAATAAGAAACAAAAACACTTAAGAACCACATCGACAAATAACAACCACTGTAACAGGATCCTGACTTAGGACAGGTGCAAACAAATGCAGTGGGTATTAAGTTTACATTATAAATGTGTTTTTATATTTTAGGGTAAAGCATATGTTCCCAATATAATAGAATCTGGTGCAGACAAAGTGATTAATGTGGTAAGTTTATCTAAATACAAACCATATTGTAAAGATATGTGTAGCCATTAAATTGTTTTCTCAATCTCTTTATTTAAGAATTGAATGCTTCTTTTGTAATTATATTTTATGCTACAACCATGACATTTTGAGTTTTATCAAATATTTCCTTTTAGGCTTTATTATCCTATTGATTGTTGTGACATTGTTACAGGAAGCATGTACTGTCATGAATGTTGGATTTTATTGGAAAATAACATTTATTTAGGAATGCCTCTAGACCTTTATCAGCCAATCTAAAGTATGGACTCTTATGAAACATACATGTAATGGAATTATTTCCAGTAGACATATACAAGGCAATCTTAAGAAATTTTTAGGAAAATTTAAGTTAAAATCCATGGTGAATCAAAAACATATCTAGAATTATTGAATACACATTTTTACCCATGATCAATTTGATGAAATTTGATGAAACACCTGTGGTATTGATGAAACACCTGTGGTATTGATGAAACACCTGTGTCATTGATGAGACACCTGTATCATTGATGAGACACCTGTGGTATTGATGAAACACCTGTGTGATTGATGAAACACCAGTGGTATTGATGAAACACCTGTTGTATTGATGAGAATTTATCAAACTCTGACTAGTAAATAAGCAGGAGCATCAAAAACATACATTTAACCAGTATAAAAAAAAATCATAACATTTGATTTTCAGATAAGATTTTGTTACTCGTTTACCTACTGGACCTCACCAGTAGTACTAACCATTCTGTACAGGAGGGGTAAGTAAATAATTGAGATGGTACATTAACTTAATTATATTCACAAATATTTACTTAAGATATACTTTAATACATGACCTACAATAGCTTAGTTGTGAACTATTCTTATCCAATATGCTGTAAAACTACATATTTATGTTGCAATTTTTGTCTCTGATTTACATCCCAATGCTACTCAAGCGGTGACATAAACTATTTGTTTAAAGCTCAATTTCAGAAGGTATAATACCTGGATTCGTCATATATTGTATACAGATGACTCATGTCCTGAAGTTTCCTTCCGGCAGGTCTGTTTCTCAGATACTATAAGAAAAAATCAACTATATTTTATGTATGAAATGATTATAAGGTAGAAATCCTGGCCGGGTGAAATCAAAGACTTTAAAATTGGTATTTGCTGCTTTTCCGCTAAGCACATGGAGAAACAGACCAACCTTAAGAGAAACATGGTTAGAAAATTTAACAAGACCATTCTATTTTGTGTTATTCTTATACAACCTGGCCAATATGAATTTTGATCTCTAGACTGTCCAAGTTTTGTCTGCAAACATTAATGGTGTGATATTTTACAGGATATTTTACTCAGGAAGGAGGTAAAACATTGCTTGGTTATGTATTGTCAATATCATTTGTATATGGTCTGGCATATATGTTGCGAGGTAAGTTTTATACAATCAAAGATGTTGACTTTTGTTGTATTGGTATTTCAAGATAAAGTTTCTGTCCTTGACTTTTAGAGTTTATACTTACAGATTTTTCATTAACATATCAATGGAAAATGCCTTCTGTTGAGTATTGAAATTTCATATTTTTTTCTTAAAGGGGCACTAGCTGTCAAATTCATGTTCACCGATTTGACTCAAAATTTCATATTAGATTTATAACCATGTAAAATATTTATCCAAATTATAAAAAGTCTAAAATAAACAATTTACAGGGCATGGGCTCGATAATATGTAGCTTCATTTCATGTGCATTTAAGTCTTGACGCCATCTAATTAACTATCGAGTTGACCTTGGAAGACCTCCGATGGTCATATCAGCGATATAAACATAAATATAGATATAAATACAAAGTGAACATGTGCAATTGGATTTTTCTAGGTCTGTTTAATTTCATATTATAGAATAAAATTATATGTTAATCATCGTTTTTACCTGTACAAGAATGATTTTTTGTGGATCGAATCTGTCAATCAAATGATTTACCTTTGTTTCACTTTCAATGTTGACATTCTTTTCCTTTAAATAACTAAACACGCACACTGCATCGTTATCCATCTCTAGGTAAGCGGTTAAATTGAAGTTCACATAAATAAGGATTCAATGAGGTCGAATTATTCACTTCATCATCAATGTTTCTTAGCTTAATTTGACAAAATTGAACCATACTGGCTGCTAAAAGCGAATTACTATTTCACTTTTTCACTTTCATTAATGATTGAACAAGAAAAAATCATACATAAGATTTTTTATATATCTCTAGCTAGTGCCCTTTAATTGATATAAATTATTTAATTTATTTTTGTTATGTGTTAGGAATTCCATGGAAATAGGTACCTTTAAAATAGGGTAAAATTAACCAGACAAAAAAGGAAAGAAATTGATGTAAAATTACCCAAATATCAAGGGAAGTTTACCCAAGCATCAAGGAAAGTAATTAATGTAAAATTACCCAAGAATCAAGGGAAGTAATTATTAATGTAAAATTACCCAAGCATCAAGGGAAGTAATGGGTTATATGCATCCTCTAATTAAGTCTGGAGGATTTATGGACAGATGTCTGTAAGTTTTGTTTTAGAAGGGGAAATAACTGAAAATAATACTTTTACAATATAGTATGTTGACAATTAAAACTTTGTTATGTTAGGTACCTCAAAAGGGTTCCAACAAAAGGTTTGCTTTCAACAAGTAAGGAACTAATTAATATAACACACTTGAGCATTTAATGGTTTGTGCGTACAATCAACCTTCTTTTTAATTTGAAATACAAAAAACTAGACAGAAATTTGATTTTCTCCATGGGCTAGTGTCTTAAATTTCAAGTGAAATATGAGGAAATTGATGTAGTAGAAACCCCTTTCAAAATAAAAAAGAAATTACTGAAATTTAGTTTATACTTGGAAGGTATTTATAAATGTTTTTATATTGTATATATGATCTTTTTCTTGTCAGGTATAGGGAGAGCATATAATTCAGATTATACCTTATTCCTTGAAGTACTGCTTGCAGCAGAGAAGTCATGTACACTACAGAATAGGGTAAATTTATATTTTATAATGCTAAAGTAGTTTACTTTGAAACATGATTCTGGGTATTTCTTTTGTAAGACTATATATTGACCTTAAGATATCTTTATACAACCGCAAAATAATGGCGTTCGTAAATTGCTATCGTCATCGTCGTCCAAGACATTTGGTTTCCGAACAGTAACTTTAGTATAAGTCAAATGGATCTCTATGAAATTTAACCACAAGGTTCAATAGCACAAAATGAAGGTTGGGATTGATTTTGTGGGTTATGGTCCCATCTGTTTAGGAATTAGGGGTCAAAATGGGGCCAAAAAGGCATTTTTCTAGTTTCCTGACAATAACTTGTGTATAAGTGTATGGATCTATGAAATTGTACCACAAGGTTCCATACCAAAAGGGAAGGTTGGGATTGACTTTGGGGGTTATGACCCAAACCGTTCAGGAATTAGGGGCCAAAAAGAGGGGGAAACAAGGTTTTTCTGGTTAATGGACAATTACTTAAGTATAAGTCTGTGGATCTCCATGAAATTGTACCACAAGGTTCCATACCACACACAGAAGTCTGGGGTCGATTTTGTTGGTTGTGGCTTTAATCGTTAAGAAACTAGAGGCCAAATAGGGGCCAAAAACAAGACTTTTCTAATACTGGCTAAGCTGGTTCTAACATAAATTATTTCTGATCTATATAAGGAAACAACAAATACTGATATGGCAGGAGATACACGCCAAACAGGGTGTGTAAATTATTATATTTAGTATGTAAACAGATTTACTAAGTATTGTGCAACAGCAAAGTATTGCACAACAGCAAGAAATCTTCAATTGAAAATAAATACAAATCTTTTAACCAATTTCAATGAGGATTAATTTAAAGTCTTGAATTGTTTGAGGTTTTTACCATGTTTTACTATATTGGATATTTGGACATTTTTAAATAGGTCTACATTGAGGTCCAAAGGGTCCAAAACTAGACTTTATTTGATTTCATCAAAAACTGAATTCTTGTGGTTCTGTGATATGCTGAATCTAACTGTGCATTCAGATTTTAAATTTTGGGCCCTGTTTTCAAATTAGTCCATATAAAGGTCCAAAGGGTCCAAAATTAAACTTTTGTTTGAATTCATGGTTTTTTGTCGAGCCTGTGACTTTTGTCGCAGAAAGCTCGACATAGTGATAGTGATCCGGCAGTGGCAGCATTAACTTATTTCTTAAAAGTGTTACATTTTCCAAGGAGGAAGACCTGGATGCTTCATACTTTGTATATAGATGCCTTATGTTATGAAGTTTCCGTCTGTCATATGTCCAATGTCCTTTACCTCATTTTCATGGTTCAGTGACTACTTGAAAAAAAAAATTTTTTTTACGTAATGTTAATTTGTCTCTCATTATGAGTAATAGGATAACTATATTTAATATGTGCGTAAGTTGCAAGGTCCTCATGCCTGTTAGACAGTTTTCATCTGACCTCGACCTCATTTCATGGATCAGTGAACAAGGTTAAGTTTTCGTGGTCAAGTCCATATATCAGATACTATAAGCAATAGGTTTAGTATATTTGGTGTATGGAATGATTGTAAGGTGTATATGTCCAACTTGCAGGTGTCATATGACCTTTACTTCATTTTCATGGTTCAGTGGTTAAAGTTAAGTTTTTGTGTTTTGGTCTGTTTTTCTGATACTGTATGCAATAGGTCAACTATATTTGATGTATGGAAATATTTAACAATGTACATGTCAGTCTGGCAGGTTTTATTTGTCCTTGACCTCATTTTGGTAAAAAAAGTAAATCACGGTTCATTGCTCAATGTTAAGTTTTTTAAAAATTTTCTAGTGTTTTGGTCTGTTTATAAAATAAAGAAGAACTGATACTGTATGCAATAGGTCAACTATATTTGATGTATGGAAATATTCCTAACAATGTACATATTCAATGTCAAGTCTGGCAGGTTTTATTTGACCTTGACTTCAGTTTGAAGGTCACATGATTCATTGCTCAGTGTTTATTTTTGTTGAGCCCGACTATCATGCGTCATAATTAAAGATAATTTTGGCTTTTGTATAATACTATGATATAAGAATTGAGAAATTTATAACTGTCAACTATCGGGTCAAAGCTGTTTGTGTACAAAGCCTACAAAGTATATAGTGATAGTGATCCAGCTCTTAAATAAAAGACAAAAGAATCATGTACGGCAGGTTAACCTCATAAGGTAAATCGATCACGTGGTGTAAACAATCTTTTACAACTGAAGTTGAACTGGTTTGAACTTCAAATTTCAAAATTTTATACCGCAATATATTTTAGAAGGTTGAAGACCTGGATGCTTCATACTTTGTATATAGATGCCTTTTGTTACGAAGTTTCCATCTGTCACATATCCATTGTCCTTGACCTCATTTTCATGGTTCAGTGACTATTTGAAAAAAAAGATTTTTTGTAATGTTAATTTCTTTCTTATTATGAGTAATAGGATAACTATATTTGGTATGTGTGTACCTTGCAAGGTCCTCATGCCCGTCAGACATTTTTCACTTGACCTCAACCTCATTTCATGGATCAGTGAACAAGGTTAAGTTTTGGTGGTCAAGTCCATTCCTCAGATACTAGAAGCAATAAGTCTAGCATATTTGGTTTATGGAAGGACTGTAAGGAGTACATGTCCAACTGGCAGGTCATCTGACCTTGGCCTCATTTTCATAGTTCAGTGGTTATAGTTAAGTTTTTGTGTTTTGGTCTGTCTTTCTTATACTGTATGCAATAGGTCTACTATATTTGGTGTATGGAATGATTGTAAGGTGTACATGTCTAGCTGGCAGGTGTCTTCTGACCTTGACCTCATTTTCATGGTTCAGTGGTCAGAGTTAAGTTTTTGAGTTTTGGTCTTTTTATGCTCCCGCCGTAGCAGAGGGGGCATTAAGTTTTACCCTTGTCCTTCTGTATGTAGTTCCGTCCGTTGTACGTCCCAAAGTTGGTTTCCGCTCTAACTTTAGTTTGCCTTAACCAAATGTTATGAAACTTATACACAATGCTTATTACCACAAAACACAGATCAAGTATGAATTTTGGTGGAGACACTTTAACCGTTCTAGAGTTATGCCCTTTACAAATGGAAAAATTGCTGAATTTTTTGTTTCCGTTCTCTAACTTTAGTTTGCCTCAACCAAATGCTAGGAAACTTATACACAATGCTTATTACCACAAAATAAAGATCAAGATTGAATTATGGTGGTGTCACTTTTACCGTTCTAGAGTTATGCCCATTTTCAAATTGAAAAATTGCAGAATTTTCCGTTTCTGTTCTCTAACTTAAGTTTGCCTCAACCAAATTTTATGAAACTTATACACAATACTTATTACCACAAAACTCAGATCAGGTTCAAATTTGGGTAGGATCACTTTTACCGTTCTTCAGTTATGTCTGTTTAATTTAATATGATATGCAAGCGAGGGCATCATCTGTGTCCCATGGACACATTCCACATTTATTTTCTAATACTATATGCAATAGGTTAACTATATTTGGTGTATGGAAATATTTTATGATGTACATGTCAGTGTTGCAGGTTTTATTTGACCTTGACTTCATTTCCACGGTTCATTGCTCAGTGTTAAGTTTTTGTGTTTTGGTCTGTTTTTCTAAAACTATAAGCAATAGGTCAACTATATTTGTTGTATGGAAGGATTGCAAGCTGTACATGTCTGCCTGGCATGGTTCATCTGACCTTGACCTCATTTTCATGGTTCATTGGTCAATGTTTAGTTTTCTTGGTTAAGTCTGCATCTTAGAAACTATAAGCAATAGGTCAACTATATTTAATGTATTGAATGATTGTAAGGTGTACATGTATTTCTTGTTTGGTTTATATGACCTTGACCTCATTTTCTTGGATCATGTTAAGTTTATGTGATACTTTTATATTTAGGACTATCAACATAAAATCAGTCGTCAGTAAATAAGGCGAGACATTTCACCATGTGCACTCTTGTTTTTTTTATATGCTGAATCTCACCATGGAATTAGATTTTGGATATTGGACCATTAAGTAGATTAAATGTCCCATTTCAAATTTTTAAGTTATCTGACCACATTTATTCTGTGTCAGAAATCTATAATGTGCCAAATATTTAATCACTATCCAAATTCAGAGCTGTATCAAGCTTGAATATTGTGTCCATACTTGCACCAACTGTTCAGAGTTCGACCTCTGCAGTCGTATCCAGCTGCTCCAGGCGGAGCACATTTTTTTTATTATACTATACAATTATAGCACTTGTATGAGGTCAATACGAGGTTATATTGACCTTAGAGAAGCATATTTGACTGAGGACAAAGTCAGAGGTCAATATGCTTCTCTAGGTTGATATAACATCATATTGTCCTCAACCAAAGACTACAATTGTTATATTATTAATCAAAAACTATTGCATGAACAATATAAAATTGGGGATTTCTAAAAATGTATTTTTAGTAACATGCTGTATGCCCTGTGCAATATGCTGTTTTTGAACTACAAAAAGCTAAACACAACAGCATTGGCATGCAAACCGAGTAAATACAAATGTACATGTGATCAAGTTTTAACGAATCCCAAATCCTTAAAAATATTTGATTAATAATATTTACATATGTTGTTAGGTACATGTAGCTATCGGCTTCTATGCATAGTCAATTGCAATGTTATCAACATGCTAAACAAATGCAAACAGGAAGCACTTCAATGTATCAATTATGTTTAGAATATTGCTGTTATTTGATATAACATCATATTGTCCTCAACCAAAGACTACAATTGTTATATTATTAATCAAAAACTATTGCATGAACAATATAAAATTGGGGATTTCTAAAATGTATTTTTAGTAACATGCTGTATGCCCTGTGCAATATGCTGTTTTTGAACTACAAAAGCTAAACACAACAGCATTGGCATGCAAACCGAGTAAATACAAATGTACATGTTAAGGAATTAGGGGCAAAAGGGCCAAAAATAAGCATTTTGGTAACTTCCAGACATAACTGTGTTTAGTGTATGGATCTCTCTGACATTGTACCACAAGGTTCCATATCACAAAGGGAATACTGGGATTGATATTGGGGTAATTGCCTCAAAATTTTAGGAATAAGGGCCAAAAAGGGCCAAAACACAAGCATTTTCTAGTTTCATGACAATAACTTGTGTGTAGTGTATGGATCTTTCTGAAATTGTGCTACAAGATTCCATATCACAAAGGAAAACCTGGAATTGAGTTTGGGGTAATTGCCCAAAACGTTTAGGAATAAGGGCCAAAAAGGGCCAAATAGAAGTATTTTCTAGTTTCCAGATCAAGTTTTAACGAATCCCAAATCCTTAAAAATATTTGATTAATAATATTTACATATGTTGTTAGGTACATGTAGCTATCGGCTTCTATGCATAGTCAATTGCAATGTTATCAACATGCTAAACAAATGCAAACAGGAAGCACTTCAATGTATCAATTATGTTTAGAATATTGCTGTTATTTGATGCTTTCATCAATGATCCTGTCAAGAATATGTATATAAATTTAACCTTTATTTTTTAAAGCCCCCGCCGCTAGGCAAAGGGGACATTAAGTGTCACCCTTGTCTGTCCTTCCTTCCTTCTGTCTTAAAAGTATTTTTTCACATATTATAAGCAAGCTTGAGTTGGGCATTCGTGTCCTCAGACACTTTTTTTTTTTAAATTTTATAAACAGATGAAATCAATACTTTATTTTTGTTGATAGTAATTTGGAATTTTTTTCTTCTATTATTTTCCAGAAAATGTTAGCAGGTTATGACTTTGAATTCTGGGGTTGGCCAATTGATTTCAAATGGAGTGATGTAAATAACAGGTAAATACAGAAAAATCACATTTATTATAAAATTTTCGATTATATAGATTTTCAATTTGTTTTAAAAATTATGTTATGACAAATAATAGCATATATTTCTATATTTGTTATTTCATATTCAAAGCAATTTTATTGCAATAATTGATGATATGGCCAATAAGCACTCACAATGACATAACACTTTATAAATTCCATGCACCCTAAGTGCTGATAAGTCAATGGGTGTATGTCAGTTACTTTTTTCTACCGTGAAAATGTACGTCAAATTCTAAAATTGACTCTATCTAATCTTCAAAGAACTTTCAAACTCAACCATCCAAATTTACTGGCAAAAACAAATAAACATTTACATAATAACTTGGAACAAATGAAGAATGCATTTACATTCTTGATTTGATACAGGCAAGGTTTTATATCACGACTTGATGCAAGCAAGGAAAAGTGATGGGATAAACCAGGTTTTATATCACTTTACATTCTTGATGATGCAGGCAAAGAAAAGTAATTGGTTAAACCAGGTTTTATAACATTAAATCTCCCACTTGTACGACAGTCTTAGATTATAAAATACTTATTATTGATTTTTTCATGTAGTTTCAATCAGACATTATTTAAATCCTACTTTAAAATATTTTTAAACATGTCTTATCCATTTGAATACTATAGTGCATGCATGTTTGGGATATAGAATTATTAGAGATTTATTTCACATTAAATCATTATATTTTCAGGGAAGTGAAAAGAACAAAGATACAGGTTCCAAAATCTTCTGCTACATTAGGTCTATCTAAAGTATTCCATTATCCTGCTACATTAGTAAGGTAAGGTACAAAAATTATTACAAGCATATCTCAATTAGAATTACACATTATGAAGGTAATATAATTTTTACCTGCTCCGTATTAAATATTACATGTCTGTATTATATATTCCTCACCTTTAATATTCTCACTATATATTCCTCACCTTTAATATTCTCACTATATATTCTCACCTTTAATAAATAAAAATACTGTAAATTTAGAAGTTTTTCTGTGCATTTATTATTGGGAAGGTTCAACAATAGACAAAAAAGTGAGATTAATTATTGTGCCTTTATGAAATGCTGAATAGAAATAATGCTATCAAAATTGATATTTCAAGTTTTAATTTTTTGTGAAACCTATATTATCAAAATTTTCACATTATAAAAACATCACAAACATTTATACATTTACAGTTATGCTTTGGGTTTGGCTAAGTGTGTGAAGGAATATTGTCTCATCAATTAGTCAACCTTTTTTACCATTATTTTGATTTCACATGTTTTAGCCTATTTTTGTCTCGCCTTGACGGAGTCAAAAAGCGAGACACAGGTATGCTGTTTCCGGCGTCGGCGGCGGCGTCAACAATGTATTAGTTTGTGATTAGGTCTAGTTCATGGTGAACCACTAGTGGTAGGTCAATGATATTTGGTATGCAGCTGTATTAGCATTGGCACATCTCATTACCATGGAAATTATTTGGTCCCGCCCCCTCAGTCAAGGTCAATTGACTTTGAAACTTTGCTTAGTTTGCATGTATTAGTTTGTGATTAGGTCAGTTTATGGGGGAACCACTAGAGGTAGGTCAATGATATTTGGTATGCAGTTGTATAAGCATTGGCATATGTCATTTCCATGGAGATTATTTGGCCCCGCCCCCTCATTCATGGTCTATTGACTTTGAAACTTTTGCTTAGTTTTCATGTATTAGTTTGTGATTAGGTCAGTTTAAGGGGAACTGTTAGTGGTAGGTCAATGATAATTGGTATGCAGTTGTATAAACATTAGCACACCTCATTTCCATGGAGAATATTTGGTCCTTACCCCTCAGTCATGGTCTATTGACTTTGAAACTTTTGCGTAGTTTACATGTATTAGTTAGTGATTAGGTCAGTTTAAGATAAACCACTAATGTTAAGTCAATGATATTCGGTATGCAAATGTATTGGCATTTGCATGTTTCATTTCCATGGAGATTATATAACCCCACCCCCTAATTATGGTTCATTGACTTTGAAACTTTTACATAGTAAACAAGTTAATGTTTGTGTTTAGGTTTGTTTAAAGGAAACGACTTATGAAGAGTCAATGGTATTTGGTTTGCAGTTGTATTAGCATTGGCACATCTCATTTCCATGGGGATTGTTTAGCCCTGTACCTTCAGTCATGGTTCATTGACTTTGAATATTTGCATAACTTACATTTTAAAGAATTGCTATTTTTTTATTTCAACATTTGCATTATCAAAATAACAAATAGGCGAGACATATCTCTGTGTTAACAGTTTATCTTAATTAGAAGGTATTGTAAGTGAGTGTGAATAACCATGTTATTATGTTCAATGATGCATTAATTAATCTAAGTTCATAATTAATTGGCTAGAGAAATACAAATATAACATAACACGTCTGTTTTTGAATTATTAGGCATCTGAATATTATCCGTAATTTACAAAATAAGAAATATTGGAACTTATTTCTAAGTATAAATAATTACTATGTTACCGAAATTTCTAGCAAGAAGCCTAATTCTAGGCATATCACGATTATTCGCCCAATAACATACAAAGTAAGACAAACGGAAAAACTAAAGAATAGGGACAACAAAGAGAATACAGGGATTCTAGCCTAAACCGACAAGTCTCTACTTTTAACTTGACACTTTAACTCATTGATCTTAACCATGCTAACCTTGTGGCTACCAACTTATACTATACGATTGCCTATTATGTATATATAAAGGTACAAGGCCTATGTGTCAGTTGTACCGATGTGTATCATATGTTCATTTATATATATAAAACAGACATCTAAATTGCAACAAATCGGTAGCCGAGAGGTTTGGTTGATGTGTTGATGTCAGTCACACATAACAGATTTCAAATAGGGGTTCGATTCCCAGTGAAGGCATATAAAAATTACAAAAATTAAAGGTAAGTTTTTAAATTAATTCCATTAGTGAACAGAAATCAGCAATAAACTTAATGAAATTAGGCACACAAAGGAAACAATTGAATATAATTTGGTGAGTCCATTTCAGAGACAGATTTAGGAAGCGTTGATTCTAGAAAAAGAATCCACAGTAAATGAATAGGCTGATGCCACGACAATGGTTTAATATATCATATTCAATTATTTTATATGCATACATTAGCACCATTTTATCTTGTAGAATTTTGCCATTGAATATGGAATTTCAAACTTGCTCTTTCATACCATTTCATATAAAATTGAATATGTCCTTGATTTGTAGCTATATGTGTGCACACACATTTGGTAGACGTATGATGTATCCTGGAGCCACAGCCCTGATGAATACATTACTAGGTATGTTATTATTGCTTGGTAACATCAACATTGATTAACTTAATTATATTAACCTTCATTGTTTACTGCTGACAAATTAATTAAACATTATGAGTTGTGTCTCCTAAGAACAGAGAATATTAGGACAATATAAAAAGTTCATTGTAAGAAGTTTTTTATTAGGGCCCGCTGAATGGCGGACGCCCAATAGTGATCAGTCTGTCCGTCCGTCCATCTGTCTGTCCATCTGTCCTTCTGTCCATCCGTCCGTCTGTATGTCCATCCGTCTGTAACAAATTGTGTCCGCTCTATATCTAGAGAACCGTTATGATTTCAAAGTTTATACTTGACATGTATATTAACCAACACCAGAGGGTGTGTCATAATGTATGTACAACTTCCTAGGTCAAAGGTCAAGGTCAAAAACTGGTTTTAGTTGACAACCCCATGTCCTATGGTAAAGATCGTGTCCGCTCTATATCTTGAGAATGGTTATGATTTCAAAGTTTATACTTGACATGTATATAAACCAACACCAGAGGGTGTGTCATAATGCATGTACAACTTCCTAGGTTAAAGGTCAAGGTCAAAAACTTTGGTTTTAGTTGACAACCCCATGTCCTATGGTAAAGATTGTGTCCGCTCTATATCTTGAGAACCGTTATGATTTCAAAGTTTATACTTGACATGTATATAAACCAACACCAGAGGGTGTGTCATAATTTATGTACAACTTCCTAGGTCAAAGGTCAAGGTCATAAACTTCGGTTTCAGTTGACAACCCCATGTCCAATGTTAAAGATGCAATTTTTTTATCACACATTATTCACAGCGGGGCCCACAGAGATGGCTCCCATCTCAATGATATCTAGTTTTTTCTGACATTATTTGAACTCTAATATGCAAACAAAGTTTTGGGGTGTACACAATCTTCATCTGTCTGTAGGCTTTGTTAGTGCAACATGGATATTTTTGAAAATTTACTTAGTTGTTGAACACTACATAAGAAATATAATCTTGTTTTTACATTTTAAGGGGGAGATAATCAAACTTACTTATTCAATATTGCAATATGTGGTAATAGTATTTGGAGGGGGCAGGGAGTATCTTCTTTTTAACTTCACTCACAGTTTTATTTGTGATTTGAATTTTTGAATTTTGTTTGTTATAGAACCAACTTTATGCCAGAATAGATCCAAACTGATTGAAGAGGTAAGGATATATGTGTTACAATTAATCTTGATCTAGTCTTGAAAATATTTTTATTGATAGATTTCAATTTACATGGTTTTATTTTAGGATTTGATATTTGTGGTTTTAATTACCTTTAAAATTATGGTATAAAATTAGCACGACTTAAATAAAAACATTTTGAAAGGAATTAAAACAAAAAGATTTGAAAAACTTCTCTCTGATACATCAATTGTTAAATCTTGGTATACATGTAAGTATATTTAATTTTTTCTTATATTTACACAAATTTTATGGTTTTGTGATAAAAGTTTAAAGACTAAAAGGAAAAAAAAGCTTTTTTAAAACAAAAGATCCATAAAATAATGTATTTTACATATCTATTAACTCGATAAACAAATCTTTGTCTTTAAATTTCCTATCAGTCATTAACTGAACACTAATTTAGACCTGCTATTTTTATGAAAGAAACATGGTATCAGAGCGAAGGTACAGACAGAAGATAAGAATGAGATAGATACTCTCTTCTTCGATAGACGTAATTCAGTTGGCAGTAATGGCAAAACATTGGTAGGTAAACATTGGCATGTAATGGCAAAACACTGGTAGGTAAACATTGGCATGTAATGGCAAAACATTGGTAGGTAAACATTGGGATGTAATGGCAAAACATTGGTAGGTAAACATTGGGATGTAATGGCAAAACATTGGTAGGTAAACATTGGGATGTAATGGCAAAACATTGGTAGGTAAACATTGGGATGTAATGGCAAAACATTGGTAGGTAAACATTGGGATGTAATGGCAAAACATTGGTAGGTAAACATTGGGATGTAATGGCAAAACATTGATAGGTAAACATTGGCATGTAATGGCAAAACATTGGTAGGTAAACATTGGGATGTAATGGCAAAACATTGGTAGGTTAACATTAGGATGTAATGGCAAAACATTGGTAGGTAAACAATGGGATGTAATGGCAAAACATTGGTAGGTAAACATTGGGATGTAATGGCAAAACATTGGTAGGTAAACATTGGGATGTAAATACATGTATAATGTTATTGCCAATTATTTATACAAAACTTAAAGGTCTCCAGCAAAGTTGACCAAAGACATACGTAGCTATTTTTATGCCCCACCTACGATAGTAGAGGGGCATTATGTTTTCTGGTCTGTGCCTCCGTCCGTCCGTTTGTTCGTTCGTCCATCCGTCTGTCCGTCCGTTCGTCCTGCTTCAGGTTAAAGTTTTTGGTCGAGGTAGTTTTTGATGAAGTTGAAGTCCAATCAACTTGAAACTTAGAATACATGTTCCCTATGATATGATCTTTCTAATTTTAATGCCAAATTAGAGATTTCCCCCCATTTTCACGGTCCACTGAACATAGAAAATGATAGTGCGAGTGGGGCATCCGTGTACTATGGACACATTCTTGTTTACGTTTTGGTTAAACAGCTTTCCAATTTTTTTACAATTTTGACTTCTTAAACTTTTAGCTGTCATTGTATCAAATGATACCAGATGAACAAAAAATCTACATAAAACTACTGGAAGACTGTTAATGATCATTGATGATTCTTTCGGAAAATTTTAAGAAGGTATGTTAGTCCCCAAGGATATCACTTACCTAATAATATGTAAAAGTGTGTAAAGTTTTATGGTACAAATTGTTGCAATTGAAAAAAACTAACTACAGAAAGCCAAGTATTTGGTCAGAATGTTAGGTGTAATAAGATTAAAATTTGCAATAGAACTAGAATGTATACCAATATTTTGGATCAAAGGTTATATGCTGTAAGAGTAATAAGGTGTGAAATGTGAGAAGTTTTGACTTAATATGAACTTCTTGTAGGTTATATGCTGTGAGGGCAATGCAGGTTTTTATGAGATTGGATGTACAGTAACACCAATGGAAGCTGGGTATTCTGTATTAGGATGGAATCATCCTGGATTTGCTGGCAGTTCTGTAAGTATAATGAACATGAGGATGAATGTTAATTGTGTCTCAGAGGTTTTTATTTTGCTCTGTGAGACATGATGCACAATGCCATAAGCCCTTCATAATGCAGTTTCCTGTCTTCTAAACAAAACTTCCAAGTTCCAATGATTTTTCTTATGCCTGCATCACACTGTCCCAAAACTGACACCAGATCATGGACACAAGATAAAGGAAATGTTCAAATTCGGATCTGATCATAAAATCATTGTATGATCATATAAATTACTTTTATTTTAATTCTTTATAATGAAGATACTGTGTATTCCATAGTTTGATGTTATTATCTGATTCTTAAAACTAGCAATGACTAGTTTCATTGTTTTATTGTGCATTTCAGTAATCAAACTCAGCTGAATTGACCTATTCAAAATATGTATATGGATCCCTAGGCAGTCAAACTATTTACATGAAAGACTATTTAATTGAATAATAAGAATTTGAGGAAACCAAGTATCCAAGAAAATAAAAGTTTTCCTCAATCCACAAAAATTGGTCTCCACAAATATAAATGAATCCACAGTATGCTGAAAACCAAATAATATATTTGCATATTTATCATCACATTATGATTCATAAATCTTATTCATATTTGATAGGGTGCACCTCTTCCAGATCAGGAACAGAGTGCTATAGATTCAGTTATTCAGTATGCAATTCACAAATTAGGGTTCATGCCAGACAATATAGCCTTATTTGCTTGGTCGATTGGAGGATACTCAGCCACATGGGCAGCTATGAATTACCCTGATATTAGTTTTGTAGTAAGTATGCCATCAAGGTGTATGTCACAATATTTGGTAATGCTAGACAACAAAGACTTGTTAAGAACGGCTGCTCAGTGGTCTGGGCATATAGTGTTACTTGTCCTTCAAAATCCAACAATTGCCTATATTTTTTTTTTAAGTTTAGATATTGAGCTTATTTAGTTATTAGTGAATAATGGTGAGAAACAGATTGAGTTCATACTTTTTTATGCCCCCGCCGTAGACAATTGGGGCATTAAGTGTTATCCTTGGCCTTCCATTTGTTCGTTTATCCTATTTTATTTTGTTTCCACACTTTAACCTTTTTTCCTTACCCAAATTTTATGAACCTCATACACAATGCTAAGAACCAAAACTAACACACATAGTTTGCATTTGGGCAGTGAGTAACTTACGTTCTAGAGTAATGCTCCTTTATAACTTGGAAAACTGCTAATTTTTTCGTTTCCACACTCTGACTTAAGTTTTACTCATCCAAATTTTATGAAACTCGTACACTATGCTAAGAACCAAACTCACAGACAGAGTTCCAATTTGGACAGTGAGTCTCTTACCGATCTAGAGTTATGCCACTTTTTAACATGGAAAATTGCAATTTTTCAATTTCTGCACTCTTACTTAAGTTTGCCTCATCCATATTTAATGAAACTCTTACACAGTAATAAAAACCAAAATTTGCAGAGAGATATTAAATATTGGCAGTATGTCATTAACGGTTCTAGAGTTATGCCCTTTATAACTTGGAAAAATTGCAAATTTTTCAGTTTCCACACTCTAACTTAAGTTTGTCTCATCCATTTTTTATGAAGCTCATACACAATGCTAAGAACCAAAACTCACAGACAGAGTTTGAATTAGGCAGTGAGTCACTTACTGTTCTAGAGTTATGCCCCTTTATAACTTGGAAAATTGCATTATTTTTCATTTCCTCACTCTAACTTAAGTTTACCTCATCCATATTTTATGAAACTCTTACACAATGCTAAGAACCAAAACTAGCAGACAGAGGTTTTTGCAGTTTGTTTTAAACCATTCTAGAGTTATGCCCCTTCATAAAATGGAAAATTGCAAATTTTTCCGTTTCTGCACTCTAACTAAGTTTGCCTCATCCATATTTTATAAAACTCTTACACAGTACTAAAAACCAAAACAGGCAGACAAAGGTTAAATTTTGGCAGTATGTCATTAACCTTTCTATAGTGATGTCCCTTTATAACTTGGAATTTTTCAGTTTCCGCACTCAAACTAAAGTTTGTCTCATCCAAATTTTTTGAAACTCTTACACAATGCTGAGAACCAAAACTCGCAGACAGAGGTTAAATTTTGGCAGTTTGTCATTAACCGTTCTCGAGTTATACCCCTTTATAACTTGGAAAATTGCAAATTTTTCAGTTTCCCCACACAATGCTGAGAACCAAAACTTGCAGACAGATGTCAAATTTGGGCGGTACGTCATTAACCTTTCTAGAGTTATGTTCCTTTATAATGTGGAAAATTGCAAATTTTTTCGTTTTCACAATTTTTCCGTTTCCGCATGTTATTTAAGTTTGTCTCATCCATATTTTATTAAACTCTTACACAATGCTGAGAACCAAAACTAGCAGAGAAAGGACAAATTTTGACAGTTTGTCATTAATCTTTCTAGAATTATGCTCTTTTAAAACTTGAAAAATTGCAATTTTTTTCATTTTTGCACTCTTCCTTAGATAGATTCATGGTATACCGCCATCTTGAATTGTACAATTGCAGTACAAAATCGGTCTAGTTATTTGCCCAAATCTACAAATTTGAAGACAGATTTGCAATTTAATATTTAGACTGTTTATTTATATAAAGAAAACTTGGTGATTTATTGTTTTATTCAAAATATTTAAACAAATAACAAATTTTGTGTTTTTAGAATCTTTTTTTTCAAATAAGCCATTTAAGGGGAGATAACTCTTTTAGTAAAAAATATATACTGGACTGATAGGGAACTTTTTAATTTTTACTTGTAGCCAGAAAACAAGTTCGGTGACACCATTTTTTCTTTTTATTTTCTCAAAACATTATAAAACCTATCTTCTCACAATTTATTTCAAAATTCTCTCATAGATTTTTTTTTATGCCCACAAATGTGTTTTTTCATGAACAATCTAACCAAATTTAGGCAATTTCAACGACTCATAGCTTGGAAAATAGCATGGTGACCCATACTTTTTATTATATTTTTGAAAAAAGCATAGTAAAATCTTCATTTTGGCAAAGTATAAGAAAATTCTGTCTCAAAAAGTATATACTTATGATCTACCTTAAGTTTTACTCATCTAAATTTCATGAAATTCATACACAATGCTAAGAATCTAAACTCACAGACAGAGTTTGAATTTGGGCAGAGAGTCACTTTCTGTTCTAGAGTTAGGCTCTTATAACTTGGAAAATTGCAATTTTTCCCGCTTCTGCACTATTATTTAAGTTTACCTCATCCATACTTTATGAAACTCTTACACAATTCTAAGAATCACAACACATAGACAGAGGATAAATTTTAGCAGTATGTCATTAACCTTTCTAGAGTTATGCCCCTTTATAACTTGGAAAATTGCAAATTTTTCAGTTTCTGCACTCTAACTTAAGTTTGTTTCATCCAAATTTTATGAAACTCATACACAATGCTAAGAACCTTAACACAGACAGAGAAGAAATTCGGGCTGAGAGTTATTCACTGTTCTAGAGTTATGCCCCTTTATAACTTGGAAAATTGCAAAGCTTGAGCCTAGGCATTCTTGTCCTCAGACACATTCTTCTTGTATTTTCCACTGAATTACAGCTTCCTTGTCTTATTCTGCAGGTAGGATATTTGTGTCATCCAGACACATATAGAAATGAAAATGAGATATACGTTTGACTAGAAAGTCTATCCTCATCACTGGTAATCTGGTTTCAAACTGTATCAAAAATGTTGTTGATGAATTAAGTTATCAGATTCTGATTTATTCCTCTATTGAAATGTACTTATTTTTCACACTGCCATCCCTTAGTACATAGGACAGTGTCTAAAATAAGGTACAAATAAAAGTACCATATGTCAATCAGACCAAATGACACAAAAAAAAATACATCTAGAGATTAACAAACCATTGTCTACAATATAGAGTATATATATTTAGTCGAAAAGATTTGCTTGTGATTTGTTGATTCTTCTCATTTTTAGAATATCTAGTAAAAAAATAGAGTACAGAAAGTGTTAAATGAAATAAAAAATGTTTTAAATGTTTCTTTTATTCAGATTTTAGATGCAACATTTGATCATGTTTTACCCTTAGCTGAAGCAAGAATGCCTAATTCTTTCAGTAAGTTTATAAATATCATTAAATTTCTGTAGAGTTATCTCAAAAGGTTGATATGAAATATTGCTGTCCCTTGAATGTCACCCTTCTGTCTTTATTCTTGCACTTCTGACATTTAGACTGCTACCATTTTGCTAAATGAAACAAATCTTTGGTTCAGCGCTCTGTCATATTTGTATTGAGTATCCATACTTCTAACATGATAGCTGTAGCTTTGATTATCTAGTACCCCAGTATTTAGATCAGGCAGTGCAAAAGAACAATGTATAAAACATTATGGAGATCATATTTAAGAAGATTATATTTGATAACTTAGTTATCACTTATGGGAACTATCATCATAGATTTTAGTTCACTACAGGAATCAGTGATGAATACAAAGAGTTTACTACAGATATCCATGATGAATAACAAACAGTTTACTACAGATATCCATGATGAATAACAAACAGTTTACTACAGATATCCATGATGAATAACAAACCAGATATCCATGATGAATAACAAACAGTTTACTACTGATATCCATGATGAACAACAAACAGTTTACTACAAATATCCATGATTAAATAACAAACAGTTTACTACAGATATCCATGATGAATAACAAACAGTTTACTACTGATATCCATGATGAATAACTAACAGTTTACTACAGATATCCATGATGAATAACAAACAGTTTACTACAGATATCCATGATTAAATAACAAACAGTTTACTACTGATATCCATGATGAATAACACACAGTTTATTACAGATATCCATGATGAATAACAAACAGTTTACTACTGATACCCTTGATTAAATAACAAACAGTTTACTACAGATATCCATGATGAATAACAAACAGTTTATTACAGATATCCATGATGAATAACCAACAGTTTACTACAGATATCCATGATGAATAACATACATGAATTATTGTGTGAAAATATTAATATACTATAACTGAATTAGAAAAGGGGAAAATGAAAAAAATACAAGTCTCAGAACCATTTTTTTTTCAAAGAGAATATAATATGTATATAAAATGCTTAATTCAGTTTTCACTTAATTTATTTTCCAGATAGCTTAACAAAGCTAACAATAAACAACTACCTGAATTTAGAAAATAGTGAGCAATTATGCAGGTAACCCATTAAACATGTTTTAATCTGTTCTTTGTTTCCATATCAACTACATATCATTAAAATCAGGGATGGGCACGATTACTGACAAATGTAATCGATTAATAATCGATTACATGAAGGTATTTAGTGCAATCGATTAATAATCGATTACTCAAATTTTTGTATGTAATCGATTGCAATCGATTACTTTATCAAAAGTAATCACATTACTTTTCGATTACTGTCAATTACATGCTTCAAAAATTTTTAAAAAAATACAGTAAGTTAAACACAATTATGTTGATCAACTTTTGTATAGTTGAAATTTAGAACTTTACCCAAAAAACAGCATTTAAAGCATTGTTTCCAAATTATAAGTTGATAGTTGTTATCTAGATGGAATCTCTTACTGAGGATCAGAATTATTAAAAAAAATCTAGAATTTTTGACTTTCAACATGAATTAGAGATGACATCGCATTCCATCAATCACTTATATATATGTTTAAGGTTTTTTCCATAATTTTGCTTTCGTACTGACTTAAGTTAGCTTTTTTGTTTTTATTCATTAAAAGCAGGTATATTTTAGCATAGTTATTTACAAGTTGTAAAACATGTTGGAAGTTTTCTCTGAAGAAAATATAAAAAGTAGATTAATTAGTTCAGCTAATTTTAAAGATCAAAATTTATAATTATAATGAGAGACATGATTTAATCCTTTTGTTGGATAACCACCTTAATTATAGGTTATAAAACTGCCAATGGAGTACAATTATAACCTGGGGCAAAATAATGTAAATCTCCATCTTAATTAGACAAACAGTAATTGAAATAAAACAAAGTATGTGTCTTATATAGTGATTAGAAGACTTTGATCATCTGATTAGAAAAGACAAGAAGTTTGTTAAGATTTTTTATTCTCTAATAAAATTATAAACAGTATATATTTATAGTATCAAAGAGGATACATGTATCTTTTCTGAAAATAATTTCAATGCATAGGCATTGGTTCATTATCAAAAGGATTTTGTGTACTTTCTTATTTTTATATACATGTATATCACAACATTATAAGAAATCAACTGTTTATCTATTCTAAGCTTAAATCTTATTGAAAATTATGCTTTTAGGAAATTTAAAACAAATAGCTTACTACTGTAAGGAAGTACAGAACTTAACTTAAGACACATTTCTTATTTTAAACTTATTTTCTTATTTTAATATAAAATGTGTTGACTTATTGACAAGCACACAAATCCATTTGTTTCAAAAGCGAGATATAAAGTAAATTATGGTAGGGGATCTGGTTGATCATAATGCAGCTTGAGACAATAGATAGAAATATAAAGGCAGTTGATAAACTCTTAAGTCATATCAGTACTTCAAAGTGATGACTACATACATGTTTTCATTTAAAATAGGTTATATTTCATCAAACTATTTTACTAAAGTAATCGAAATGTAATCGAAAGTAATCGATGATTACAGCATGATTTTTGCTGTAATCGATTAAATTACGATTACATGTAATCGAAAATGTCTTCGATTACAGATTACTGTCGATTACTGGAAAAAATGTAATCAATTACAATCGATTACGATTACAGATTACGATTACCCCATCCCTGATTAAAATGCTTTAAAATTGTGTGAAGGCTTTTTAAAAAAATAAGTTCTATCATTGCAAGTAGTCGTAAAATGTATGGAATATGATAAAAAAAAGTTTAGTGTTAACCAATATTTTTTATTATAACATTGATTCTTTAACGGAAAAAAAAATCTGATAAGTATATATTTTGTTGAAGACACTTAAGAAATTTACATTGCCCAGAATGCTTGGATAGTAATCTTATATCAAATATTAGAAAGTTTTATACTGTTAGTTTTAGATATCCAGGTCCAATACTGCTTATAAACTGTTCATTTTAGATATCCAGGTCCAATACTGCTTATAAACTTTTCATTTTAGATATCCAGGTCCAATACTGCTTATAAGAAGACTAGAGGATGAAATGATTACAACTCAGTAAGTCAAGGTTCATACTTATTAAAAGGAAAATTAAATCAAATGTTTTTTAGCATAGAGAAGTTAAGGTGATACCAAACACCTTGCCTAAAATTAATTTGGCTCGTTTAATTTTCATAAAATTTTTACAAAATATTTACTTTGACCCTTTGACAAAAATGTAAAAATTTCAAAAAACTTGAACCACACACTTTATCTGAAAAATTTCATTGGATATATAGCAGTTTTACAAACACTGATTTTGATCATTGAGAAAAACTTAATATTTCCTTAACAATAGAATGTGATTAAAACGTTCAGCTGATTTTTACAAAGTTATCTCCCTGTAGTGTTATGTACCACCTTATTGATAATTCAGTGGTATATTCTATTGTAAAATATAGATTTATTGATACAAGTGAAAAACAAAGAAAGTCAAAAATTGATTTTCTGAACGTTTTCTAAACAAGCAGTATGGTTGTAAATATAAAGGATACTAAAAATAAGACAAAATAGTTTAAATGCTGAATCTGAATTTGATTCCAAAATTAGTAAGCTTGTAAAATAAAGGCGGATGCTACCAAAGGAATATTCAAAAACAAGACAAAGACAAAATGACAATGCCAAGGCAAAAATGAAAATCAACGAAATTGCAACCAACAGTCTAAAAAACAAAACCCCACCAAAAACAAAGGGTGATCTCAAGTTCTCCAGAAGGGTAAGCAGATTCTGCTCCACAAGTAGCACCTGTCCTGTTGCTCAGTAAATACTAATTTGGTGATAAGTCTACTTTGATGATGTCATATTCTAAGAAAAGACATTTGTAACTGCTATTATGGATCTGAATGTATTCGAAGAATCTGATTTTGTTGGTTTTTCAAATTTGCAGAGGTGATGGCAGAGGTACAGTTCTAGAGAGTAATAGAGGAAATTATCTACTGCAGCATCTACTTCAATACAGGTAATCATTTTATTACAATAACCTGGTAGATCTCATCACTATAATTTATACTAGAACTCTGCACAGTCAGATTACATTGACCATATATTCATTTGTTCTACTGTGAAAGTACTTTTATTCGTGGGGTACCAATTTTTGTGGTTTTCGTGGGAGGCTTCATCCACGAATTTAAGTGTCCAATGAAATATAAGAAATGTTGTCCAAATCAAGACATGGAAAATTCTCCATGTAGGTTTGACTACATGGATACGGGCATACAATCTAAAGAAAACATTGAATATCAGCAAACGCACTATGAACTAAATAATTATACAACTTCAGACAGGATTTTATTCCATTTAATCTTTTAAAAACTTAAACTTTAACTGTATGACTATTAACCTTTTAATTCTCATGAAAAGTTAGTTTTTGATCGATGAAAGTCAGACTTCCAGTGATGATATGCGATGATGAAGTGTACATTTTATCTCCTTATAATTCTCATACAAAAAAAAAGAATTTCATATTGGGCTTGATTTTTTATTTTATAAGAATTTATTCTTCAATTCAAAGTATATTTGCAGCATTTTTTTATGTAACTGTTTAGTTTAAGTGACCTGTTTATGGTCCAATTAAAACCTTTGTTGATCGTTAATCTGTTGATCATTCGATCTAAGGCTAATCAGTGTCATCTTTTCTGATTACACGTGTGCAACAATTAAAATGTTTAGTACAGTTAACTATGCAATTTTTCTGATTACACGTGTGCAACAATTAAAATGTTTAGTACAGTTTATGCAATTTCCTTCAATGGATACAAATTGTAAGCTGAGATGAATCAGCTATTTCCGAAAGCAATTATTTTATTTAAAATTTGGTATTTGTTGTCAGTAATGAAGGATGAACAAGTTCAGTTCTCATCATCTTGTACGTCAATATAAATAGTGTGTTCAATTACAGAAGGAGCAAATATTTGCCTTCACCTAGAACACTTTCTTTATCCAATTAGAATAAAATGATTCACAGGATCTTGAATTATTTCTTAAATATACATTTTATTTCTGCTCTGCTTGAAACAGGAACAGAAAGGATCCACAAAGCCTTGTATTATTTCTGTTTCTAAGCCTTGTACAAACAAATTTTATATTTGGAGATAATGTTGTTATTCTCTATATCTCTCTACACTTAATAACCATGTTATAACTCAGTACACTTATATTACCTCAGTACAGTTTTCATAAGTTTTTAATACCACTTAATCACCATACATGTATTGTTTACCTCAAAACAGGTAATCATTATTTTATAATACCTCAGTACAATTTAAATGGTAATACCAGGATAAAATATTCTTCAGTGAAAATAATTTAATTTTTTCAGATACCCAAATATTGTAGATGAAACAACATTTAGTGTATTATCAAGATGGTTAAGTAAACCCATTTCACAGCAAGGTATGGTGTTTGTTTGATGTCAATTTTATTTTTAGTATGCCAAGCTGATTTTACATTGTTTTTGTGATGATAGGGAGGTTATGTAAACATCACAAACAGAAAAGAAAGAGTGATTGAAGCTTTCATTGTTGCATATCTTACTTCTTTGTGGGAAAAAAATGCATGAAAATTTCAGGAATTGTTTCTGTGGATCACCTTCATATTTTCAAACTACATCCCCTAGATACTTTTAATGTTTAAAAACATATAGACCTTAGTTCAATCACAGGAACCATGGGTATTTAGATACTGTCATATTTGTTTTTGGTAAATTTGTATCTATTTATAGTTTTATTAAACCAAATGGTACCATGAAAGGGGGATATAGTTTTGACTCATCAGTCAGTCAGTTAATTATTTTTGTATCTGGATGCTATCTCAAATACTTTATATCTAATTGCAACTTTACTTAGATATATGGTCACATATAATGATAAGAAGATCCCTATTGATTTTGAGGTCATTACACCAAAGGTAAAGGTCATTGTAAAATAAGACAGAAACTTGTGCTAAAAAGTGGTTTCCAGATGTTCAGTCAAATACTACATAAGAGATATAACCTACATATACAAACACATATAATGAGAGGAAGATCCCTAATGATTTCAAGTATGATATGTCTAAGGTCAAGGTCATAGTAACAAAAATTTAACAAAAAATGTGTGCAGAAAAGTCTTTTAGGATTCTAAATCAAATACAACATATGGGATTGCAATCTGATTTGAATATGAAGACTAAGAGGACGATCTCTGTTGATTATCAAGTCACTTGGTCTAAGGTCAAGGTCATAGTTACTAAAATAGATTTGTTTAAGACAATATTACTGTCTGAAATCATAATTTATATGAAGGTGTAGGGGAATGTGATCTTGTTCTCTAAAAGTTAAATATTCAAGTTTTAACCTATTGCTTGAAGAAATTTTTCCACATAGAACATTTAAATTTTGTATTTATTTTCAGAAGACATTTTTGATGGTGATATTTGCCTTTCACAGATAAAATCTTACATAAATGAAAATTCAGATAGTTTTCCTTGTTTAATAGGTGAGTTGATATATATAGTTCAAATTTAAGAAGTTTTATTCATATAAAAAAGGTCTAAATATATGTATAAAGATAATTGGAAAGGAAAAATTCAAACCATATCTGAATGACTTTTAAGATTGAAGAAGATTTTGTATTATATACATTATGATGTCAGTGAACACCAAATAGATAAATTTGACGAGAACCTCCTTCTTTACACCCTCTTATTAAAACAGCCTAACCAAAAATAATAGAATTAAAGAATTATACACATATTTCTGTAATTCTCACCTGATTTATGCTTTCCCTCGTTTACTTTTTTATAATCAATGTGTGGTTTGCTTGATCATAGTTCTTTATTGGTAAATTCAATTGACAACAATCTTGTTTGTTTCCTGTAACTTTGTTATTGTAAGTTTATAAAAAGGCGACCATGCCTGATGATAAATCCCTTTATTTTGCAATATCTCTCCATTCTTGATTGTTTTTTAAATTTGAAAACTCATCTGTCTCAAGAGTATAAATATGGTAGCATACTCAATGCAGTGGTAGAATCTATATTTATCTGTTGTTAAAGTAATTCATTCAGGCTTGAATCCCTTTATTTTACATATTAATATACTCTACAAATAACCAAACACAAAAGAAATTTTGACATTGAATGATAACCTTGATCCTTGAAATTTATTCCACCTAATTCTTATAATTCTTCTTCGATACTGTCCAAAAAGGAATATTTGAGTCCAACAAAGTTAAATGTACTTTTAGATTATATGTGGATGTCCTCCATGACTTTTTGTTTTTGCAACAGGTTGCCATCTATGTGTATAACTCATATTTTCGTGTTTAAGTAATAAAAAAATGGCAAATGCTGTTTATCTACTTGAAACTGGTATGTGACTGGTTGAATGTCAGTCACTCATCAGATGATGCTATAAATCTGATGTAATTGGAATCATATAATAGAAGATGTGATGTTAAACTCAGTCAATTCAAATGAAATTTTAAAGTTGTAATTTACATCCAGTCATTTTTGTCTATAGCTAGTTTATTTACATTGTGCATCAATTTTGTGCCTTCTATAATAAATAAAACCAGGATATTCAAATTATACCCCCACTCTAAGATTTTGGGTCCATTTGTCTAGCTGTTTGTCTGTCTGTTTGAGCGTTTGCCAAACAAATATTTCTGTCACATTTTTCTCAGGTACTACTACCCAGAATGACTTCATACTTGGATGGCAGCTTGAAATTGACAATTTGTAATATGTGAGCACATTTTGGATCTATCGGACACCTAATTCCTGTTTGCGGATACAGTCGTGTACTTTGAAATTTCAATATGTTGATTGAACTTAATATTTTTGGTCACACTTTTCTCAAGATATATTAACAGAATGTCTTCATATTTAGTCAGCAGCCAGACAGTGATGAGTTGTGACATGTGAGTGCTTTTCACATCTGTCAGACACAAACTTCCTGGTTTTTTATACTTTGTATTATGAGTGATGGTATGCTTAACACAACAATGTGTGCATTCTTGTTAAACTTGCACTGTACTATCTGTAGATTGTTGTTACACACTTTTTCTACTTCAGGTGAAGGTTTTACACAGGAAGAAAAAGAAAGCATGACTTTATTTTTGGTAAGTTGACATCATAAGTTATGTTCCAAGCGAAAAGATTTTACGAAAGTCTTACATGTATTTCTGTTATTTAATGTCTGAAAATTCCAATAAATCACACAATATTAAGATTCGTTGCAAGACATATAACCTAAGGAAAGCTTGGAAATTTGCATTTGCTTATAATCAAAATGATTGATTGATTTTTGTTTGTTTCAATCTAAATATTTCATGCATAATCATTTATGTATAAACTACATATAATTTGAGTCAAAGAAATATCACCACTGCATGATAATCATTTTTGAGAAATAGTCACATGTGAGGTTATTAGTGGTATAGTGGTCTAATTAGTTTTCCAACATATATCTGATCATATCATCTTAACCTATCACCACTGTAGTGGGGTTTATGAAAAGCTTCAGTCCTTTACAAGCCCATAGTTTAATGCAATGATTTTGGTTTGATAAAAACAATTTGAAATTGTACCAGATAATTTACATTTTTTCAACCTAACATTTAAATACCAAACACCAATCAGTACTCGGATTACAAAATGTATGTTGAAACATCAAAACAGGTATTTTGATTGGTTGATACCAGAGTCTGAGTATGATAACTACTAAAAATTTCTGACTGTAAGGCCTGATTTCTTAAAAAAATCTGTCTACAAACAACACCTTGTCCATATAACCTATATCTGTCTACAAACAACACCTTGTCCTGATAACCTAAATATATCTACTAACAACACCTTGTCCAGATAACCTATATCTATCTACTAACAACACCTTGTCCAGATAACCTATATCTGTCTACTAACAACACCTTGTCCATATAACCTAAATCTATCTACTAACAACACCTTGTCCAGATAACCTTAATCTATCTACAAACAACACCTTGTCCAGATAACCTAAATCTATCTACTAACAACACCTTGTCCAGATAACCTAAATCTATCTACAAACAACACCTTGTCCAGATAACCTAAATCTATCTACAAACAACACCTTGTCCAGATAACCTAAATCTGTCTACAAACAACACCTTGTCCAGATAACTTAATCTATCTACTAACAACACCTTGTCCATATAACCTAAATCTATCTACAAACAACACCTTGTACAGATAACCTAAATCTATCTACAAACAACACCTTGTCCAGATAACCTAAATCTGTCTACAAACAACACCTTGTCCAGATAACTTAATCTATCTACTAACAACACCTTGTCCATATAACCTAAATCTATCTACAAACAACACCTTGTACAGATAACCTAAATCTATCTACAAACAACACCTTGTCCTGATAACCTAAATCTATCTACTAACAACACCTTGTCCAGATAACCTAAATCTATCTACAAACAACACCTTGTCCAGATAACCTAAATCTATCTACTAACAACACCTTGTCCTGATAACCTAAATCTATCTACTAACAACACCTTGTCCAGATAACCTAAATCTATCTACAAACAACACCTTGTCCAGATAACCTAAATCTATCTACTAACAACACCTTGTCCAGATAACCTAAATCTATCTACTAACAACACCTTGTCCAGATAACCTAAATCTATGTACAAACAACACCTTGTCTAGATAACCTAAATCTATCTACAAACAACACCTTGTACAGATAACTTAAATCTGTCTACAAACAACACCTTGTCCAGATAACTTAATCTATCTACAAACAACACCTTGTCCAGATAACTTAACCTATCTACAAACAACACCTTGTCCAGATAACCTAAATCTATCTACAAACAACACCTTGTCTGGATAACCTAAATCTATCTACAAACAACACCTTGTCCAGATAACCTAAATCTATCTACAAACAACACCTTGTCCAGATAACTTAATCTATCTACAAACAACACCTTGTCCAGATAACTTAATCTATCTACAAACAACACCTTGTCCAAATAACCTAAATCTATCTACTAACAACACCTTGTCCAGATAACCTATATCTGTCTACAAACAACACCTTGTCCAGATAACTTAATCCATCTACAAACAACACCTTGTCCAGATAACTTAATCTATCTACAAACAACACCTTGTCCAAATAACCTAAATCTATCTACTAACAACACCTTGTCCAGATAACCTATATCTGTCTACAAACAACACCTTGTCCAGATAACCCATCTAGATCGTATCTAATGATGTATTGAGTTTACACATCAGATTAATATGCAAATTTAAAAGAACTTATTACTGGTACTGTAAATTCATAAATTATTTTCTGATGTTTTTTATTATTGTGAAAAATTGTGATGGAATAGAATAATTTTTTCTGGATTAACAAAAATAATAAATCGCATTTAAAATTTTAATTGCATTATTTGTATGCAACAATACGCGAAATCGCGACAATAAATCTCCCAACATTGTCCATTGTTCATCAATAGCAAAAATAAATCTGTCAACGTTGTCCATTGTTTATCAATCACAATATTAAATGTATGGTAAAATTTTCAGAATTTACAGTATACAAATCACACTGTTCTTTTGAAACATACATGGTACTCGCGAAAACACTTTGAAAAGAGGGTAACCACCTAAAGAGACAATTTTAGAATTTTATTTACATTCTCACATTTCAAAAGAGTATTTGACACCCTCCCATAGATGAGATTTCGAAGTGCCTTTCCAGAGTTCAGTTTGTTTAAATTGAACAGTCCTTACTTAGGATTGCTACCCCTATATCATTTATTAATGCAAATCTTTTTTTTATTTTTCAGGCATCTAAATATATGAGCGAGTTTAATTCAACACACTGCTCACCGCTACCATCAGCCTTGTTCCATAGACCATGGATTCCTGGGATGTAAACTTATCTTAGACATTACAATATTTTAATTTATTCTTTAAATTTAATATTTTTTTTTGTATATTTCCATTTCTTTAAAAGGAATGAGACTTTGAACGACATCTTGAGACCTTTTCACTCAGGTTACTTTGTCATTGCAACATTTTTTTATAGCTACAAAGGTTAATATAAATAAAATGTTAAATACATTAGAGTACATGTCTGAGGGTGTGGATGGGAGTTTACATACTAGAGAATATTGGGCAAAAGATATAAAGAATAGAGAAAAATGGACCCATAAAATAAAGAATTGGGAATAATAAGATGCTAAAATATAAAGAATAATGGTAAAAAAGTATAAAGATTAAAGAAAAATGGCCTAAAAATTAAAGATTACAGAAATGAAGGATCCCCATCCAGACCCTCATGTACAACCATTGGAATAAACTTTAAAGTTTCATGCAGTTAATGATTTCTCTTAAACAAGTTTTTAAATAGAGATTTTAGGGTGTGCTCAACTTGTTACTAAGCATAAGTTTTTTTTTTTATTGTCAAGGTTGTTTGGGACTTTTTGTAAACAATAAACTCTAGCATAATATGGATAAACTAGTGAGTTAGCTATGTTTCAAATTTCATAAAGAAAGTCTCTGTAATAAAGTCTGTAGATTTTTTGTAAAAATCTTAGCTTGATTTGCAACAAAATCCATATTTTCTATTTTATGCAATTAGACAATAAATATAATTTCTGTGAATGCATTTCTCTTTTATTCAGTATTTTTGTTCCTTTTTGATATTATTACACTTTGAAAATTTAGTAAAAAAAACAGGCCTACAGAAGGGGTCATAAACCTTAAAACAGTTCACAAATACTTAAATGCCTCTCTAGGTGGCACATTGTTTTCTCTTGTTACCCAATATGTTCAAATGGACCAAACAAAAATATAGTTAATTAATTCTGCTTTGAAACTCTTTCCTTCTTTTTTAGTAAAAATGAATTTGTGATTTTGTTTTCATCTGATGAACCATTTACAGGGTGTGCTATAGGTCTCCTGTAAGTATTTAACATCAGTAAAAGGTCCACAATATCCATTAGGAAAGCAACTAGTTGCTCAATTTTTGTGGCCTAGATATTGTATGATAACTTTTTCAATGAGCCTTGATTCTTATAGTTGTATTGAGCTTTGAGCTGTTGAGCTGTTTTCTACTCTTTGGTCTGGTTGTTGTCTCTTTGACACATTCCCCATTTCCATTCTCAAGTTTAAAGAGAACTTTTGAAATGATCCTTTACTGGTACATTTTTACAATAATTTTGTAATAAGAATTTATGAGATTTTCATTTTTGTAGTCATCAGTGTACAATAAACTGATAGTATTTACAATTTTCAAAATATAGAAAATTGTAATTATTCAGAGAAGAAAACCTTAAAAGTGTACTTGATATCTTTATATAAGTACTGAAATCTAAAACTATAATATAGTATGTTTATTGATTTTTTTTTAATAAAAAATCAAACTTTATATATTTGAATTAGAAGCTTTTTTTTTAAATTAATTCACAAAATTAATGTATTTCAAAATTAATGAACTAGATTTTATTTCTTCAAATATTTGTGGCACCAATGTGGAGTCTTGATGGCTTCAGATTTCTATAAATTGCTTATTGGTGGCTGATTTCAAAGGCATACATATAAAGGTTTCTACCTTTACAAAAAGAGTCGTTTGTTTTTGTCTTATTTGCAAATATTTTAATTTTGGATGTAACATGTCTTCTGATTGACTGAAAGTGTTTTGTCTATCAGCTCATAGACATACTTTTGTCATGTGACCGCAATGTCATCAACATCTTTTTTATGATTTACTCCTAAAAAATGGAGTTTAGAATTGAATTATAAGGAATGACTAATATTTTTTCTGTCTATTCGAAATAACCTCAAAAATGTGGTGAACACTTTTAAATAACCTGCTACGGTTTTTCATTATGCACCACATTTTTAATGTTATTTCTTCATAGACAGAAAAAATATTAGTCATTCCTTGAATATTCCTAGAATGTTCGACATAGGGGTTACAATCTGGTGGTGACCGCGGCATAAACCATCTGTAAAAAGCTTTGTGTTTCAGGTGGAAGACGACCTGGATGATCCATACCTTGTTTACTGATGAATTTGTTATGAAGTTTCCGTCTGTCATATGTTCCTTCTCCTTGACCTTATTTTCATGGTTCAGCAACTCCTTAAAAAATTTGGTTTTTTTTTTTGTCATCTGAATATCTCACTTATATAAATGAATAATAAGATAACTATGTATGGTAAATTGAATCCTTTCAAGGTCTAAATGTCCGCCAGACAGGATTCACCTGTCCTCATCTTCATTTCATGGATCACTGATCAATGTTAATTGTTTGTGGTCAAGACCATAATCCAGGTATTATGGTGAGGTCTGCTTCTTAGGTGCAACAACCATTAGGTCAGCTTATTTTGATTTTTATTGTGTACATGTGTGTCTGCCATGTTTGTCTAACCTTGACCTCATTTTCTTGGTTCAAAAATCAGTATTATGTTTTCATCATTGTCTGTTTCTTAAATACTAGAAGCAATAGGTTAATTATACATGTATGTAGTGTATGGAATGATTGCAAGGTGTACATGTCTGTCTAGCAAAGTTCATCTGACCATGACCTCATTTACATGGATCATTGATAATGTAATTTTAGTGTATACTTGTTGTATAACCCTTTCAACATGAACTCAATCATGATCCATAAAGCAGGCAAGACATTTAAGCGTGTACACACTGTTTTAAAAAAAAATAAAATATGAAATATAATATTATAAACTACTTCGAAACATCATCAAGCTTTTTATGGGAAGAGGGTGTAAAATGTATTTTATAGATATAAGAAGATGTGGTATGAGTGCCAATGAGTCAACTCTCCATCCAAGTCAAAATTTATATCTATTTAGTTTGAACATCTTAATTCCGGAAGATATTTTGAAGTATTTACTATTTGATGCTGCAAATATCAATACTATTCAGTAAGCTGATATAAGAACAAAATTAGGTACTTGTAAAAATATTGTTCATTTGATGTTTTTGTATGGTTTTTAATTATATTGTAAGTTGAGATAACTATTTATTGCAGTTTCAACTTTATTTTATTGATATTTGTACAGAATATATTTAATCAGAGGTTAATGATACAATACATTTAACTTCTGAATATATACTTTGGACTGCTTTAAAACAATGTCACTAATAAATTGATACAACCTTATTTCTTGTTTCTATGGTTAACTCAATTACAAATGTAAATGGTATTGCAGTGATTTGATTGTAAGAATATGCTTGATTCTAATTGTTATCTTTCCATCAAAGTGTTTAGTTTTAGGTGACGTTATTTGACGTCATTTGTGGATTTGTTTGGCATAAAATCTGTCAGTGTGTTGAGCTAAGGAATGAATATTTAAATTCTGACCCAATTGCTTTATGTTTTTTTTTTTTTTAAATTAAACTGTTCAATATTGAAGAAGAACCAGAGTCAAGTCATCAATGAGCAAAGTGATAAAATAAAGCATACATGTACTTACAATCCTATAAGACTTTAATTCCACTTCATGGAAAGTGAAGAGGTGTTGCCTAAAACTTTGAATTATTTAGTGAGAGGACATCATCTTTATATTGGAAAGTGAAGTTAAAGGATAATTCTAGCTTCTTTTTATTCTTCCTAAGAAGCTTCCGTATGAAGTCAGCCTCATATGAATAAAGGAATAAGTAGACAAGTAGAGGAGCACAGTTGGTTCTCATGGGAATGCCGATTGTTTGTTGAAAAACATGTCCTCCAGACATAACAAATATGTTGTCTATTAAGAAACTAAACATCTTGATAATGTCAGTTTCAGAGAATTTTTTTGTTTGAATTTGAGTGATTTTATACACAGTACGATTTATCCCTCCCCAAGACAAGATACTTTTATATATGTTGGCAATTCATTTTATAACAAACGAGGACCAATTCTTTCAATTAGTCTTTTAGTTTGTAATGTGGAATACTTGTGTAAAGGGTAGAAAAGTCAAATGTTTGAATATATTGCAAGATGAAAGAGTCTTAGATTGTATGTACTCTTACTTGATTCACATCGCCTCTAGAATAGATGGTTTCACAGTAACTTTGAAGCCCCGCCTTGATGGTTCATAAAAATTTCCAAGTGAATTGTAAATACCCCATTCATTTCTCAAACAGTTTACGTAAGTGATTTATGTTCAAAAACAAAGTTGTTTTGGGCTTTACCTGTGGGGACAACAACATATTGTCATGGAGGTAGGACCCATGCTATGCAACATTTGGGTCTTTAAAGATTGATGTAGCATGTGTATTCATACTCATATTTAAGTTTTTATAATGAACATGTTTCCCCACTTGGAACACACTAATCTTTCATAGCCATCATGTAGCACTACTTCAGGACACACTCATCTGCCAGAGCCAATATGTTGCCCTTTCAAGGACACACTAATCTGACAGAGCCAACATGTTGCCATTCTTGGACACTTTTCTGACAGAGCCAACAGGTTGCCCTACTTAAAGACACACTTTTCTGACAGAGCCAACATGTTGCCCTTCTTAGGACTCACTAACCTGACAGGGCCAACATTAAACACTACTCTGACAGAGCCAACATGTTGTCCTACTTAGGACTGACTTACCAGACAGGGCCAACATAAAACACTACTCTGACAGAGCCAACATGTTGTCCTACTTAGGACTCACTAACCTGACAGGGCCAACATTAAACACTACTCTGACAGAGCCAACATGTTGTCCTACTTAGGACTGACTTACCAGACAGGGCCAACATAAAACACTACTCTGACAGAGCCAACATGTTGTCCTACTTAGGACTCACTAACCAGACAGGGCCAACATTAAACACTACTCTGACAGAGCCAACATGTTGTCCTACTTAGGACTCACTGACCAGACAGGGCAGAGTAGAGCCAACATGTTTTCCTACTTAGGACTCACTAACCAGACAGGGCCTACATTAAACACTACTCTAGCAGAGCCAACATGAAACACTACTCTTGACAGAGCCAACATGTTGTCCTACTTAGGACTCACTAACCTGACAGGGCCAACATTAAACACTACTCTGACAGAGCCAACATGTTGTCCTACTTAGGACTCACTAACCTGACAGGGCCAACATTAAACACTACTCTGACAGAGCCAACATGTTGTCCTACTTAGGACTCACTAACCTGACAGGTCCAACATAAAACACTACTCTGACAGAGCCAACATTAAACACTACTCTGACAGAGCCAACATGTCCTACTTAGGACTCACTAACCTGACAGGGCCAACATGTTGTCCTACTAAGGACTCGCTAACCTGACAGGGCCAACATTAAACACTACTCTGACAGAGCCAACATGTTGTCCTACTTAGGACTCACTAACCAGACGGCCAACATTAAACACTACTCTGACAGAGCCAACATGTTTTCCTACTAAGGACTCACTAACCTGACAGGTCCAACATTAAACACTACTCTGACAGAGCCAACATGTTTTCCTACTTAGGACTCACTATCCTGACAGGTCCAACATTAAACACTACTCTGACAGAGCCAACATGTTGTCCTACTAAGAACACACTAACCTGACAGGGCCAACATTAAACACTACTCTGACAGAGCCAACATGTTGTCCTACTTAGGACTCACTAACCTGACAGGGCCAACATTAAACACTACTCTGACAGAGCCAACATGTTGTCCTACTTAGGACTCACTAACCTGACAGGGCCAACATTAAACACTACTCTGACAAAGCCAACATGTTGTCCTACTTAGGACTCACTAACCTGACAGGGCCAACATTAAACACTACTCTGACAGAGCCAACATGTTGTCTTACTTAGGACTCACTAACCTGACAGGTCCAACATTAAACACTACTCTGACAGAGCCAACATGTTGTCCTACTTAGACTCACTAACCTGACAGGGCCAACATGTTGTCCTACTTAGGACTCACTAACCTGACAGGGCCAACATTAAACACTACTCTGACAGAGCCAACATTAAACACTACTCTGACAGAGCCAACATTAAACACTACTCTGACAGAGCCAACATGTTGTCCTACTTAGGACTCACTAACCAGACAGGGCCAACATTAAACACTACTCTGACAGAGCCAACATGTTGTCATACTTGGGACACACTAAACTGAGAGTGCCAACATGTTTCCCTAATTAGGACACACTAAACTGAGAATGCCAACATGTTGCCCTAATTAGGACACACTAAACTGACAGAGCCAACATGTTGCCCTCCTTAGGACACTATCTGACAGAGCCAATATATTACCCTACTTAGGACACACTAATCTGACAGAGCCTAAAGGCTGAAAATTCTAACCTTACAATATTTTTTTATACCACGTTACCACCAGAGGGGGCATCAAGTGTTACCCTTGTCCGTCTGTCCATACCAAAATTGGGTTTCTGTTCTCTCAACTCAACCAAATGTTTTGAAACTTGTACACAATGCTTATTACCACAAAACTCAGATCAAGTTTGAATTTGGGTGGCGTCACTTATACTGTTCTAGATTAATGCCCCTTTATGTGTAGAAAAATTGCTGACTTTTTCGTTTCTGTTCTTTAACTTCAGTTTGCCTCGACCAAATGTTATGATTCTTGTACACAATGCTTATAACACAAAACTCAGATCAAGTTTGAATTTGGGTGGCATCTCTTTTACAGTTCTCTAGTTATGTCCCTTTATAATGTTTATATATGCAAGCGGGAGCATTATCTGTGTCCCATGGGCAGTTTCCATTTATTCTATCAGTTCAAGTAGTGTATCATGACCATCATTTAATTGTTAATCAGTTGATTGTCACTGCCAGTGGATGTAAGACAAATGTTCTTTATTTGTTGTGCTTGCAACTTTTCCCTTGAACCAAAAGTTGAACAGCCAAAAATATATCAATACAGATGAAGAAATTGAAAGAAAAACTATTCAGACAATATCATAATTTTCAAAAAATATTCTTTATTCCTGTCTGCAAATCTCCAACCCTAGAATTAATCACAACTAAAACATCTGCATTTTTTTCTTTTTTGATCAATTGACAGTATATGAATGAAGATGGTTTATTTACAATATAAATGATGTGATAAAAACATTGGACATGTTAACATCTGAAATTTCTCATTATCTTTATGCACTTCATTCTTTATGACAAAAAACAATTTCATAAATGATCACAGTTTTGTTTAAATAGATTCACAAGAAAAAAGAGTTTTGTTCCCACATGATAAAGTCAACATAAAATGCCATTCCATGACGTGTCCATAATTACTCCAAACATTATAAAGATCACAGTTTGTTCATCTTCCTTCAACTGAAAAACAAAGAAGAAAAAATATGATTAGTCTTATCCTCAGGTTTTTGTTTTTTTTTCAAACATGGACAGCTTTATATTTAAGTCTGCTTCTAGTCGGGCCATAATCTTGGCGGCGAAATGACGATTTAAGTCGCCAAAGAATTTTGAAAATCGCTAAATCTAGCCAGCCGACTGACTTCATAGCGAAGTCAAATCGCTATCAAAATCGGTAAAGGGAGACAACTTGTGATTGACAAGTCTCACAGGTAAAAAAATGGCGGCTGACACGGAAAATCGAGATTTTCAAGCGACCCAGGACTAATGCTGTCAACGATCAAATTAATAAATACAACGGCGACTTTGAACATCCTTGGATATAACTTTCAAAACTATTCAAACAGAAAACTGACCGTCTGCTTAAGTTATCATTTCGATGATTTTCATCTGAGGTCACAGTGAGGATTTTGCGTAATCACTCAGCTGATTTGTTTTATTTTATAACTTACACGAGTCGACCAATTTTACTATTCGGTAGGTAAAAGGTGGGAATTAAGGGTAGATTTATTACATTGATTGAATAAAATTGAAATATAAAAGGCAGAAAGACTGCTGATGGATAATGTGATTGCAAGCGTCGACACTCGACCGGTTGTGATCAGCAGTGGATTTTTCTCGCGACCATTTCGTTGATTATCAGATATGGATGATATTTTTAAAAATGATAGAAATAAGCTCTTTGTCGGATAATTAATATGCGATTGAAAGATATTTTCATTTATAGACTTGCAATCTTCAACGATAATCTCAATTTACAACTAACATAATGTCCTGGACATTCAATACTGTTTACAAAATAATGACAAGTGGTGATCTAAATTAAATTCCCAGTCATGTGAAATTCATCAGGTAAATTGGGAGTTATATTTTTCTGGACTAAAACAAAATAAATTGAGATAGATACACATGAATTTAATGCATCATAATCATGATAATATTACTAGGCTACTCCCTCATGTCCCAATCAACAAATTTTTATTTAGAACACAATAGTATCAATAAATAAATAACAACTATATATTGTCTAAACCTTTTTATTTAGAACTTTCTTTATATACATTGTTTACAAAACACCTGAAAAACTGCAAGTATATCTTTTATTGAATATAAATAAAACAATTTCCTTAGTAATAAGCATGAAAACACGATGCAACCGAAGCGGTAATGGAATCTCACTTCTCCAAGAAATTGACCACTTCTCCTTCTCTCTCTTGGAAGGAGAAGTCACTTCTCCTCTTCAAAATCCTAGATTAGGCCCTGCTTCTAGTGCAATCTTAGTTCAAACATTATAAGAAAACATGACATATGGTTGCAGAATACCATATTCTAATTCTGGTTTAAATTATAAAGATACTTAATGCCAGTATCTGCATAAAAAAAATCTGAACATGCCTTCCTTCACAAGAAAAATATTAAATTCATTTTTGTGCTTTTGTCAGTTTGATTTTTTTTTCTAAAGGCACTTGCCAATGTTACTTTGTTCTGCCAAGTAGACATGTACAATATATAGTAAACTTTATCCTATATCTTTATTTTTTAAAACAAATTACTTTTGCTAGCAGTGTTTCCCCTTTCTTCAATCATAGTTTTAAAGAGTTTCAATAGGATTTAATGTAGTGTCTGAGGTTTACAATCATACACATTCATTTTTTTGGTGAACTAACCTGTAACATTTCTTAATACTAGGTGCAATAAATGGAAAATGTTCATTGAGTTCAGTATCAAAATTTGTGTTTAAAAATAAAACAGGAAAAACAGAAGTTGGTTGAGCACTGGTAAAATTTGTCGAGAATAATAATTGGATGTCCTAAAACGCAAGTTATGTTAAGTCTGATTACTGGTTCACAAGGAGTTTGGATACACAGATTTCACTTCTACAATTCCCTACAAAACTATATTATTGTATAAGAAACAATACTTACTGTAAGAAGATATATCAATCTCATCTGGCAGCTCTGTTATATTCACTTCAAATCTTTCTTGTACATCATTGAGAACTTTAACATCAGTTTCATCCGAGACAAATGTGATGGCCAAGCCTTTAGTACCAAATCTTCCTGCTCTAGCAACCTGAAAAAAACAAAAACATTATTTCATATTTTTGGTGAACTAGAACTGAAAAATCAAGTTTGTTCATTGTGTTTTCAATCTAATTAACCACACACATATTGTACAACTTCCAAATTTCACACTAATTTTCATAAAAAGCTTTGTTGGTCACTACATGTTACTATAGCAACATGTCAACATGAAAGTAATGAAAAAATATAGGTCAAAAGTATTTGTCAACAGTATTGTGCTTGAAACAAGAAACACAATAATTCGATTGTATGTACTATGCAAGAAAACAACACTTCTTATAAGAAGCTTGGAAACCATAAAACTTGTGCAAAAAACTGTTGCTATACACCACACAGCTCTCACCTCAGAAAAATACCCAGAAGACCAATCTAATTTGAATCAAATTTCTTTGACATTGTATACATGTAAGTTCAAATTTTGATACTTTGGCCCCATACAATTCTGAAGGTGGAACAGAAAGTACAAATCTGACTGACAAAGCCAAGCAGGTAAGACAAAGAGGGGAAAAAATCTTGCATGTTTGACATTTTTGGGATTGAGAAAACCAATCATATTTAAATCATTGAAATTCTCTTCAACAATATGGGCCTTTTTTAATGCTGTGAATACACACAAATAAATATATGTACAAGAACTTCCTTACTCTATGTAAATATGTGTCTGAATCTTCTGGCATGTCATAATTAAAGACAATATTGACTCTTTCTATATCCATTCCTCTACCAAACAGGTTAGTAGCAACCAAGATTCTTTTCTGGAAATCTTTGAATGACTGATACCTTGACAACCTATAAATATATTAATGTAAAATTATAAAAATAAAACAACAAATCAAAACTTCTATAAATGGATTTTAAAAATGTTAAAAGAAGGAAAGTTTTTACATTTCCAACTGTAAAACCGTTTTCATTTTACTTTGTTGATTGTTGGTGTTTAAAGCCCATTAGCCATGAACATGAAAATAATGATATAAAGTCATATGGAAATGAAAATGATTTAATTATTAACTGCTATTTTCGTGATTGTTTGTTAGGGAGGTAAAAATTTAGCCTTTTGGAACATCAACATGCAACTACTTTTTTCTTAAATCTACCAAAAAGGATCTACTGTGGATTCACTTATTTTCGTGGGTATCAATTTTCGTGGATAGAGAAAAAAAGACGTTTCGTGGTATACGTAAATTCGTGGATCGCCGATTACAAAAAAAAAAAAAAAAAAAAATCAGATACGTAATTCGTTGATTTCTATTTGATTTAGGAGATCGTATAACCTCCTTGGTTTGATCAATAATAAAACAAACAAAAAAGAAGGAATTCATTGAAAAAGTTTTGAATTGTCAAAATCCTCGCTTGGTCATTCTAGGTTAAAGTGTTCATTGAAAACTTCTATTACAATAATGGACAGAGACAACTAATTATTTGTTTGTTTTACAATTTATAAATTCTTGTCGGAATTTTATAAGGCATTCAAAACTCTATGATTGAAAGCTCATTTCCCTAATCACGATATAATAAACAGTCATATAATTAGTAAAAGGTGTGAAAATAAATGTTCCTGTCATAAACAATATTACCTACGGGCAATATCCCCGTACTTAATCCTATTGATTTTTAATCACCAGTAAACCAAACGATGACACGGTAATTAACAACTTGCAGTTATTTTCCATGAACAGTTTTAATCAATTTTAAAAAGTAAATTATCACTGATATTCGATATATTTATTATTGATTTAATCAAAATACTTGTATCTTCTTTCATTAAAAACATGTGTTATGTTACAATGTTTATCGCTAGTCAACACTATACTAGAACTGCATAACATAACCGGAAATAAACATCCGACTCCATACACATTTCTCAGGATTGTTCTTCGTTGAATTCTTAAATTCGTGGTTGGCTGTGACCCACAAAACCCACGAAAATTGGTATACCACGAATAAAAATGAATCCACAGTATAACATGCATGATGCATGGCAGTCTCCATGCACATCACTCATTTATCTTACCTTTCTTCTTGAGTCATAGCTCTGTGAATTGCTATAGCTGGAAAGTTCTGTTCTACCAACAGCTGAGCAAGGGCCATACAACGCTGCACAGACTTCACAAATATTATGACCTACAAAAAACATATAAATCAGTAATATTTTGGAAGTTTAATACACAAGTTCGTTATACTTCTGATTTTTTAATTAAATAAAAATGTTGGTTTAATTAATTGTTCACTAGATCTCTATGGAGCCTATGTTGCACACCTATTTATATTGACTCGATATGTTAAAATTATATTTCCCCAAATCAATATATTGGATATATAGTACAGAAACTAAGTGGTCCTTGTGATGATGCAGACCAAGTCTGATCTAAATTAGAATATATTTTAATTAGTTGAAGGAAAATAATTGATATGTTAAATAATATTCTTTAAGCAAACTATCTAGGCAGCTTGCTTTAAATTAACCATGTCAACTTAATCAAATATTTTTTAAGTATTTACTTTGTCAAATTCCTGTCTGTAGTAATAGAATTCAAACTAGTTAGACAACCGAGGCATTCTCCCAATATTTTTTTCAAAATTAATTACTGCAGGGAAAATCAGGTGTTTTATGTAGGTTGTTCAAGAAGCCTTAACCAGATAAAATCAAATCAAACACACTGGAAAATTTAAGCCTATTTTAAATTGAAATATTAGATTATTTGTGTTGATGAAGTAAAGATATATGTTCTGCAGTGGCAAAGCTATGAACAAGTCAATTTCTTACTCAAAATTTACAATATTGCCATATAAAATGGGCTGCTTTCGAAAAGTTGAATAATTGATGTATCCATTTAAGATAAGAAAAAAATTACACATAACAGTGAATACACGAAACAACTTTAAATGCAATGATGCAACATAAATGTTAACCAATCATAATAAAAAAATCTAATTTTATCTAAAAAATGGGTAAACAATCCAACCTGATTGAATTCTAAAACATCAAGCAATTCAAATAATTTTCTGTTCTTTTCATTATCCTTTAGTTTGACATAATGTTGCTGAAGACCATGGAGTGTTAACTTGGAATCATCATCTACATAGACTTCCATCGGCTAAAAGTAACAATAGTAAAAACATACAAGCAAATCAATTATCATTAAGCCACATCAATCAGATTTCTAGTTTTGGATTTTTAACTCGATTTTTTTTTAATATAAATTTTTCTATATTTTTTTTAAATATAATTTTGCCACACTTTACAGACCCGTTTTCTTTCATATCTTTTCAAAATCCAATAAACTAATAACTTAATTGATGAGACTTGAAGAGAATATTTTTCCAATTAAATTATTTTGAAACAAAGATAATGTCAACAGTTTCAATTTGTACAACATTAATAATGCTAGAAATGATCATTAATAGTAACCAAAAGTGGTGATCCATAAATTTAAACTAAGAAATAAATTTGCTGTAAAATCTGCTATTTCATTATTATCAAATGATGAAACATTGAACATGTTACCAGCACCTTACTAATGCAGGCAATGTAAAAAATCTATTAAATCTGAACGTGGAAAGCTCTTGTGCACAGGTAGTACTCCAGATTAAAGTTGCCAATTGATTTTTCTGTAATGTCATTCACTTTACACAGAAATATTACTTTATAATGTTTAGTTCAGTAAGTCCTGTATCAACAAGATACATTGTGATTTAACGTCACTAAAAGTTTGTATTCATTTCTTCATCCAACGTTGCTCGCGATACAAGTTGTTTACTTCGGCGGATGAGACACACTTGCCCATCGCTTTCAGAGCTCAGGGAACTTGTGTGCCTCTAAAACATCAATGTTGACCGGACGCGCCCCTTAAAAAAACCATCAATCTTAAGACAACCTACCTAAAACCAGACCCTCAACTAGGCAGTTAGGCGACAATCAGGACACCAGAGGTTCTTTTGCACCAAATTCAAGTCACCAAAAATCCTTTTGCATCAATACTAGATATCAACTTTCCAACAAGTTAACCAGATATAACTTTGCATAACAACATTAATCCATAACAAACAATCATATTTTCATCAAGATGTGGTAAACTTTCCAATTATCTTGCCCAACCAAGCAATCTTTTAAAAAGAGCAACTCCACCAGGTATGTAAAAGCAAGAACTCAGTGAAGACTTAAGACATGTACTTAACTACCCTGCTATTTCCAAAGCAAACACAATTTCTTTTCAACTATCTGCTATTTTTTAACATGGAAGTAACTTCTTAAGATATTTCTCAAAATTCAGTAACTACCTGCAACAGACCAGTAATTGTATTTCCTAATCTATTTTACTTTTTCAAATTTAACAATTCAATCTTCAGTCAAACCAGAAACAGGGTTATAACTTTAACCTTTTTTTTCTCTTTCCCATAGATTCTGCACTTGAAAGAAAATCCAAGCTTCTTAACTAAGAATTTAAAAATATGAAATGCATTGCCACAATTACAATTTTGCTATCCTCTGAAGAAACTGGTAAATAACTGTAAAGTCTGAATTTCTGTAATGTTAATCAACTTGGTCTTGTTATTTATATCCTTCACAACAGACATCATCTTCTTCAGGTTCAAAATGCAGATCTTGCACCAAGAACTTTCCAACACAGATACAATTATTTAAGTATTCAATCGGCTTAAACGATGAACATCAAAGATGGTAGTAGTCCTCAACCACAAAATCTCCTGCGTTTGAGGGGTAAACAGGTATTTACATCTTGCATAAATCTTTTGCAGACAGCTCTGATCTCTTTACTGAGGGTGGCACTAAACATCATCACTTGTTTCTCGTGTGGGGTTGCTCTGAAGATTTGCTGTACATCTGTTCTCATATCTGAAAACACAAGAAACTGGTATATGTATAAATAAATCACATAAACTGAAGAATTTAAAATCTGATTAGTAAAAAATTGAAAACAACACGTTTAATAATTTCATGCGTCCGAAGCGCTTTTCTGGATTTACCTTCATCAGCAACGCTCAAAGCCAAACATTTGAAATCCGAGGGATGTGTAAGTACCGAAACAGTTGAAGAGCTATATGACAAAAATACCTAAAACAAATAGCCAAATCCATCTAAGGTCAACTTTGCCTGAGGGAGTTGAAACCTTAGTTTCTTTATAATTTCAAAATTTATAAACGGACAATTTTAGAAAAGTTTGTTATAAATCATGTCAGTACCGAAGTACTGACTACTGAGCTGATGATACCCTCGGGGACTGATAGTCCACCAGCAGAGGTATCGACCCAGTGATGTAAAAAATTGAAAACAACACGTTTAATAATTCTTATACACATTATATCAGTGGAAGTTTCACCAAGTTTTGTGTATGTATATTTTTTAATCTGTTATACTTGCAGTATGGGTCAGACATAAACTATCATCAATTGCTGGGACAGTAGAAAGTCAAATTGTGGCAACAAAAAAGCTGCAATGCTAAAATACAAGTGAATTTTAATTATATTGGCCTATCAGAATATGATTTTTATATTGCCAATATTTAAGTATGCCAATCAGATCTCTATATTCTTATAGCCAATTTATAAATTAGAATTTTTATTGCTCGACCTATTCTTGAAAATATGCACAATTTTTAAAAAGCAACCTCTCCAAAAATGTTAATATATGTTCTTATGAAATAGAGAATGGAAATGAGGAATGTGTCAATGAGACAAAACCCGATCAAAGAGCAGAAATCAGCCAAAGGCCACCAATGGGTCTTCATCACAGCGGGAAAATAATGCACCGGAGGCAGGCTTCAGCTGGCCCCTAAACAAAAACGTGCAATAGTTCAAGGAAAATGGACGTCACACTTAACTCCAAAACATATAAACTAAAATTAAAAAACATACAAGACTAACAGAGACTCCTGACTTGGGACATGCGCAAAAATGCAGCGGGGTTAAACATGTTTTGTGAGATCTCAACCCTCCCCTATACCTCTAGCCAATGTAGAATAAAGAAACACATAGCAATACGCACAGTAATATCCACATTCTTATCAGTATGGTGAACCCATCCATTCTGATCATGAAAATGGATCAATATGGGAATAATAATGTAATATATGTTGCAATACATATAAAGCTCCAGTTTTATTAGGTTTTATCTATGTTTGGAATAAATACTATTGTTTTTCCTTCAGTAAAACTACCAAATTATCTTCTCTTAACTTGAACTGTAAGTGAACTCACAATTTTCACATTGAGGGATAAACTTCTTTTAGGCAGGCTTCAGTTCAATTTCCTCGACTGCTATATATATCAACTTGGGTAAGAGATATAGGTGTTCAATCAATTATTAATAAATAAGCTTTAGTAACTCCAGGAAATACCTACCAAGTTCAGCCAACATCTTATCACATTCATCTAGAATGAAATGTTTGACATGCTTCAGGACTAGAACCTTGCTGTTGAGAAGAGCAAGAATTCTACCAGGTGTTCCGACAACAATATGTGGACAGTTTTTCTTCAAGACTTCTTCATCCTTCTTGACTGACATACCACCAAAGAATACGGCAATCTTAAAGTTGTTCATGTACTTGCTAAATCTTTCATACTCTTTGCTGATCTGGAAAGCCAGCTCTCTAGTATGAGCCATCACAAGTACAGAAACCTAAAATGGAACACAAAATCATTAATCATGCAATATCACCTTAAAAATGTTGTAGACCAAACCATTTAGCAATTGATTTATCCCCCCACCACTCCGACTTGAAAAATAGTTATCAATTCATTTTGCGAGTCAATCTGTGCCATAGTGAATTACAATAAATAGCTTTCCAGGGAGCCAAAACTTAATACTCCTCTTTAATTCTATTACGAGAATTCCAATAATGAAATTCCAACCTTCACCCTTCAAAATATTGTAAAATATTCTCACCATATTCACAACTTATATTTGTACCCTCTAGTACAGGGAAGTTACAAATGATTCACAATAGTTTTAATTTATCATTTTGATTCTGCATTCCATACTCTATTTATCAACACAAACTCTGGTTTCAACACAACATAATCCTGTCTTATCATGCAAGCAACAACAACCAACAAAAATCTTGATTATGAAATTACTACTGATTCCAATTGAAACTATAGCTTCATAAATTTTGCAGATGTGAACTTTTATTCATGGTTAAAGCTTACTAGTACAGCCAAAGTTTTCAAACAATACTGCAGGTGCGTTTATTTAAATATTACACTCTTTAATTGTATTTACCTGACCATCAACTGGTTCTAGCTGTTGAAGTGTAGCAAGTACAAAGACTGCTGTTTTTCCCATACCAGATTTGGCCTGGCACAGGACATCCATGGACAGAATGGCTTGTGGTATACATTCATGCTGTACTGGAAAACAAAATTGAAAACATGTGCATATGTTAAAGCTTAAAGCATGATTTGATTACTATAATATTTCAATATATGAAGTTTGTGACATGGGATATATACACCTTGCATATGTTCCAATTTGTGCGCTAGTCATTGTTGCAATGTACCTGTACAGTTTTTTTTTTGGTTTCTTGATCTTTTCATAAAGGCTTAAAATATCACATTTATAAAGCTTGGAATCAATATTCAAACAACAAGTGCATTCTTTTATTATTATTGCACCACTAGTTTCTGATTTCCCCTGCATACTTTTATACAAATTCATGCAAGGTGTTCATTTTCCAAAAGGAAATAAGTCACTTGACATTTCAACTCCAGAACTCTACCTAATACAACTTCAACTTGTAGGTTGCACTTTGTAAATACAGCTGTTTCACAAGCCATGCCTCTTTCGGGGAGATATATAATATTCATCGATATGTTAATTTGTTAACGTACTGGTTCCCAGATATGATCTCTGTGTTTTATCTCATAGAGACATAACTTTGGGAATGTTACCAGTATAGAATAAAATGCTCCGCTGTGGCGCAGCTTGATACGACCACAGAGGTCGAACCCTGAACAGTTGGGGCAAGTATGGACACAACATTCAAGCTTGATACAGCTCTGAATTTGGATTGTGATTAAATATTTGACACAGCCTAGGTTTCTGACATAGAATGAATGTGGTCTAAGAACTTAAAAATTTTTAATTTACCTATTATGGTCCAATATCCAAAATCTAAATACATGGTTAGATTCAGCATATCAAAGAATCCAAAGAATCCAATTTTTATGAAATCTATATATAAATCAGAAATAACCAACTTAAAACGGAAAATTTTAAAGAAAAAAAAATCCACCCCCAATCTCAATCCCAGCCTTCCCTGTGTGATATGGTACCTTGCAGTACAATTTCAGAGAGATCCATACAATTGAACACAAGTTATTGTCTGGAAACTAGAAAAATGCTTGTTTTTTGGCCCCAAATTCCTAAATGTTTCAGGCAATTCCCCCAAACTCAAACCCAGCTTTCCCTTTGTGATTTGGAACCTTGTAGTACAATTTCATAAAGATCCATACACTTACACACAAGTTATTGTCCTGAAACTAGAAAAATGCTTGTTTTTTGCCCCTAATTCCTAAAATTTTGAGGCAAATACTCCCAAAATCAATCCCAGCCTTCCCTTTGTGGTATGGTACCTTGCAGTACAATTTCAGAGAGATCCATACACTTGAACACAAGTTATTGTCTGGAAACTAGAAAATTGTTTATTTTTGGCCCCTTATTCCAAAACGTTACCCCCAAACTCAATTCCAGCTTTCCCTTTGTGATATGGAACCTTGTAGTACAATTTCAGAAAGATCCATACAGTTACACACAAGTTATTGTCATGAAATTAGAAAAATGCTTGTTTTTTGCCCCTTTTTTGGCCCCTAATTCCTAAAATTTTGAGGCAATTACCCCCAAAATCAATCCCAGCATTCCCTTTGTGATATGGAACCTTGTGGTACAATGTCAGAGAGATCCATACACTAACACACAAGCTATTGTCTGGAAGTTACAAAAATGCTTATTTTTGGCCCCTAATTCCTTAACTGTTGGTACCATAACCCCCAAAATCAATCCAAACCTTCCTTTTGTGGTATTGAACCTTATGGTAAAATTTCATAGAGATCCATTCACTCAAACTCAAGTTATTGTGCGAAAACCAATGTGTCTTCGGACGACGACACCAACGTCATACCATTATACGACCGCAAAATATTTTTGCGGTCATATAAAAACATGGTAGCGTCTAGAATTTAATTCTTAGGAGGTCCAAAATTAGAGGTAGGGGTAGTATAGAAATTTAGTATAAGTTTAAACTCTTAGAAGTTCAGGCCATATAAATGTTGAAAATATGCCGCACAGCCCTATATTTTGACCTTTGAATAAAATAGTAGTGCATATCAACTTTCCGTTCTGGGATATAATTTTTCATGAAACTTCATAGTAAAAGTGGTAGAATTTTAGCCGCAAAGGGAGTTCCTATGGAAAATTGCATTGTCTATATTTACAGAATTGCAACCTGTAGTTACCTTCAGAAGGATGCTCAAAACCACAATCTACTATAGCTCTAAGTAATTCTGGTTTCAACAAAAAGTCTCTAAACCCTGAGCTGTGAATGGACACGTATGTTCCCTTGACATCCTTCTTTGCAGTGGCATCTCCTGCTCCCTCATTGGTTGTTTCTTGTTCTTCATCTTCGTAATCTAAAAGTTCTGCTTCATTGTCTGCCATTGTTTTTTTCAGTCCTTGTTATTATTAACAACCTGTCAATAACAAACAGAATGTTATTTTAAACTGTTACAGCAATAAAATATAGGGATAAAATCATCCTCATATAAACTCTTGGGATGAAGCTAAAAATCATGCAAGAAAGACTATTATTGTTTCCCATACTATTTTTATTACAACAAGAATTCGAGTTATATTTGGACAACCAAAAGCAACAGGTCAATTAAAAATAAAACTAAAATAAATAGAAATTTAGAAAATCTCTCAGTAACACTTTCTCTAATTAAAGATTGAAACTGGCAACATTGACCACACTGAATCTTTCAATTGTTTTCAGTAGTTCACATATTTTACACTGTTAAACTAAGTTAATTTTGGCAAATCAGATACATGCTTAGAGGAATCCACTAAGTCCCTCCTGAAAACTTGGTTTCAATCACCCAACCCTATATTTAGGTATATAAAATCTTAGTTTTTTTTTTTAGTCTGTGTAAATAATTTTTGCAAGGATCTCCCATGTCTGATAAAAGATTTTCCAATATAGACTTTGCATCAATATATTTGTTATCTTTGGAAGTCAAAATAGCTTCTTTGTTTCACGTCATTCCCAATTTCCCTCCCATTTAACTTTGACAAAATTGATATTTTCATGCTTTGAATAGTGATGGATGCAAGACCAAATTTTTTGTGTGTAATTTTATTGGATAAGAAAAGAACAACTTTATAATCTCTTTTATTGTCTCCGGGTGTTATTAAATTTTATGACACCAATCAATAGTTGGATTATAAAAGGTTATCATCCTGAACATTGCAAGAAATATTTGCCACTGGATGTTAAGCAACCAATGTAAATCAATAAAAACCATGTACAGTTAAAAAAACATTGTCAATTGCCATACAGTAAAACAGGTCAAATTCAATACTTTAATCTCAAATTGTAATGAAATTAAATACATATATTCTAAATAAAATGCATGACATAGTAAGGATATTGGACACTTTTTATAATACAAGTTGACTATGGTACAAGTTACCATTGCAAGGACTTTGCAGTTAACTTGCTTCAGCATTAACGAAGTTCACAAGGTACAGAGCACGTCTTAGCTACAATGTAGGGTATGACCCAGTCAAGGATCAATACCACAACTGTCTGCAATGGAGACCAACAAGGCTGTTGTAGACTTCGAAATATTGAGTAAAAGTATGTTTTATTTTCATGCTGTAAACACAGGCTCTAGAACCTCTATCGTATTTAATTGAATATTGGCCATGGGAAGGCGTGTCAGTAGTATGACACATTTTCTTTCAATTGTTCCTATTCAATTAATATTGGTGTAGGTAGTCCAGTGCCTGTGGTGTAATGTATCTTCTGATCTATGTCTTTACGACAGTGTAGTCTCTAATGTGCTTTTCATCGTCTCTTTTGTGTTGTTATCTCCATTGTAATGCGGTACCTCGAATGACCGAATAACACTTGTAATGACCGAATAACACTTGAAATTTTAATATTAGCACATATTGGTGACTTTTAAACATTGATTATTAAATAATATTATATTATAAGTGTATTTTATATCTTAAAAATGATATATGGAAAGCAGGTAAGTTCATAAAGATCATTATAACTGTAGTGTGTACATCCAACATGGCGACCAATGAAAACACAATGGAAGAATAAAAGAATGATTGCATATGCATTCAAAGAGAATTGCTATGAAAAAGAAGTATTAATTTATGTACTGTATATACATAGTATTGTCCAATAACTGTTTTTCAGTAAGGTTTTGAAAATTTATTAAGTACATCAAAGCCATGAAATTACTCCAATCACCTATTAGTTTTCTTAACGATTTACTCAATATTGAGAATTTTTTTTTTCAGAATTTTCACATATTTAATTTAAATTTAATAAAAAATTGATTATACTTGATTGTTTTATAATAAAAACAAAGCAGCTGAATGGATGATTCGTATGTATGTTGAAATAACATTTTCTCAAAAAGAAATTAAAGATTTTCAGAAATAAAAGTAAGGAAAAAATAATAATCTAAGTATTGACATTTAATTTTTTATTGCTATGTTCATCCATTTTAATACATTAAGTAAGTTTAATAATGAAATATTTGGTGCCATTTAGATAATTTAATTGTGATAATGCCAAGTTCCCAATAATCAAATTATTTATTACCTTACAATTCTATTATATTGTTAATTAGATTGTTGTTTACTGACAGTGCCCATTACATAATTGATCATTAAATGATAATGAAATTATATTACGGTATGGACACTCTGCATTAAACAGGCTTGTGACTATCTTGGTATACCAAGGCTGCATTACCAAAACCAATAATAATAATAAAAAAACACAAATAAATATTTATAACTATATATAATATATGTACATCCTAAATATATCTTCTGTAAAAGGGTAATAAGCTTCATTGTTTCACAAAAATTTTGATTATTTAAAATATTATTTTTTCTTCAGAAAATAAAAAAAAAAGTTTATTTAAACTTATTTGATATGAGTTTTTCCTGTTTAATAAAATACGTTTTTTTTTTTGGCAAAATTTTATTTTATATTTGTAATATTATTATAAAAAAATACCCCTCTCCTGCCTTTTAAATTTTACACACCCCTAGATGTAGAGTATTAAAGTATTATCAGTTTCACCCAAAGAAAGTATTCATTTTTAATAACATAATCTTAGCAGTTAATCAAAATGAAAATCTTACTGTCTATAAATAACAATGAAATGTAACTGTTTCTGGGAAAAGGGGTTTCCCGAATATTCCCGCCAAAAAGCACATGGCTTTCAACAAATGTAAACAAAGCATTCAATTTGTGATCATGGATTACAGCTTTAATTAGTTTAATTTGGATATAGATATTCAATTAAAGGTACAGTCAAGCATTGTTTTTACTTTCTTCTGGATTAAAACTAGTTTGAAAGATCAGTTTAAAAATAAAATAAACTTTGACATCATAACAACAGACGATCTGAAATATACGGTGAATATATATATTCAGTGACCAGAGCAGAATTTTGAACTCTGCTACGAAAGTCGAAGTTACATCATGCTTTTTGTCCATAATCGATAAAACTGTCAATTTTCATAATACCCGAGACAATTATTATTTTTTTTTTTAAACATTTCAGTAAATTAACGATGTCAAACACGATTTCAAAAGGTAAAATTTATACTTCAAAGGTTTACACTTTTTATTTTTCACGGAGATATTTTAAAGCTGTGTCAGGCTATAATATTTATCATTTAAACCTGGCGATTTGTATTATGTAATCGAAGTCTTGAATGTTGTTCTATCTAATCAACTTTGTTGTAAAATCAGAGCGTTGCATCTAATAATGATCAATTAGGCCTAATAAAAAAATCTGTGTTTCCGGTAACATCATTTTGAAAAATAGGGTCGGTAGGTCGGATTTTTTTTTTTTTTTTTTGACATTGTAAACGAAATCCGAAAATTATCATGGTTTTCCAAGTCCGGGTCCGTAATTAGTTTCAAATACCGAAGTGCGGCCATTTGCAATGTTTTGAAGCACCTGCTGTGCAAATTTCTTTGATTTTAACCTATTTGGAATACCTTTTGACATAAATAAACGTTTTACTGGCTTTCTGTGCCAGAAGAAGCAAGTTAGATAAATAAATATGTCGATTAACAGAAGACTGTGTCAAAACAGGGTCGGTTGATACCAATTTTTTTTTTTTTGAAGATCCAATAAAAATTAGGGTCTGGGGCTAAAAACAGGGTCGGTCGGGTTACCAGAAACACAGACTTTTTTTTTTGGGCCTTATCAGTCCAATGAGATTAAAACACTTGTAGAGTTTTAATTTGTCACTTGTTACTTCAGTCAAAATATGACAATAAAATTTTTACACATAGCGCGATGCATTGCGGCGAATTTTATGCGTAGCGGTACCGCAATGCATGAATAGCCTAGGGAAAACACTAAACAATCATTCTTTTATTCTACCTATATAATAATGATTCCCTTGGTCGCCATGTTGGATGTACACATTATATTTATAATGATCTTTATGAACTTACCTGCTTTCTATATATCATTTTCAAGTTATAAAATACACTTATAATATAATATTATTTAATAATCAATGTTTAAAAGTCACCAATATGTGCTAATATTAAATTTCAAGTGTTATTCGGATAATAACGGTGTTATTCGGTCATTCGTGTTACCCATTGTAATGTAATATTTATTTTCGTAGAATAGTCGTTTGCCGGTTTGTTGTGCAATTTTTTGCTATCGGATCGTTGAAGCAAATTCAAAGGAAAAGGGAAATGTCTTTGACGCCTAAGCGACAACTTAATAAAGTTTACTTCATGTGCAGTGTAAATGTTTAATTCATACAGCAATGTAATTTATAAGGTATGCATTTCCGAGTTTCCTTTAAAAAATGGCGTCTATATTTGGGTCGTGTTGGGAAATACATTGTTGCGGGCGAAATTGGCTTTGTCTTTCTAATAGATATCAGAAAAATATATGAAATTATGGATGAAATTATTGAAATATGAATCTAAAAAAGATTGATGAATAATCCAAAATGTGATTGTAAATGGATATATTAACAACCACGAAATTTACCTTTTCAGAAGATAGACGCCACAGGAAGTACGTTGTCTGTAAAAGAACCAATGGAAACGGTTGTTAAAAATAGAGCTTGTTTTGTACAGTTATCCGAATTGTATGCAAAACGAAGTTTTGTAGATCTTTGTACGTTATACGTTATAAATCGTTAACATTATCACACTTATCTTGCATTATGGTTTGGTAAAAAAGTATATTTATTTTCGATTCTGAAAACAGTTGCGGAAGGGGGCAAACTTCTTAAAGTGACAAGCCGAGTGACAAGGCAAAAACAACCGTTTCTAATCTAGAAGTTTTCCTTTTTTTATTTGCAATAAAACTAGTGCGTGGGTGGGGTGGGGCTATCATTGCACGCCCAAGCATAAAAAAAATGAAATTAATTATGACAAGAGAAACATGGAGTATAAGAGATTAGTTAATGGATTTAATAACTAAGATAGGAAAATAAGGGGCTCCTAGGTACCTTTATTTTGTCCCCTTTCAATATACAGTTTACTTTCTACCTATCTATTACCTTTGTAGCAGGAAAAATTCTGCTGGAGATTCGGGGATGCGGACCACACCTTATTCTAGTTTGTGAACTGATTTAAACGGAGACGATGCCGGATGCCAAATGTAAAAGCGCTATAAAATATCTAAGTAAATGAAAACCAAAAACAGTGAAAACAATATATAATTTATTCAATAGGTAGAACATGTATGGAATCCAAAAGTTTAGAAATGGAGCATTCAATGACTTCAATATTAACCCCACAGGCACTCGTCTCAGAAAAAAATTCATATATACCTTTATACATAAAGGTATATAGGAAATTTTTTCTGAGACGAGTGCCTGTGTGATGGTTGTCTCATTGGCTATCATACCTCATCTCCTTTACATTTTTATTAGAAACACTGCTGACGAATTATTCACTTGCAACGGAATAATTCGACCTCATTAACTCCGTATTCATGTGACCTCCAAGATAACCCCTTAGCTAGAGATGGGTTACGCATGTATTCATCTATTAAAAGGAAAAGAATGTCAACATTGAAAGTGAAACAAGGATGAACCATTTGGTTGACTGATTCGATCCACAAAACACCATTCTTGTACAGGTAAAAACGACGATAAACATACCGTTAAGCGTTTCACCTATTATACTTTGAAATCAAAGAGACCTAGAAAAATCCAAATGCACGTGGTTTCTATATATTTATGTTTATATCGGGATATATGACCGTCGACAATCTTCGGAGGTCACTCGATGGTTAATTAGATGATTTCCAGACAAAAATACACATGAAATGTTGATATATATTATCGAGTCCATGCATTGTTAATTGTTTATTTTAGACTTTTTGTAATTTGGATATCCGTTTTAGTATGTTATAAATCAAATGTGAGAATTTGAGTCAAATCGGTGAACATGAATTTTACAGCTAATGCCCCTTTAAGTTTCAAACTATCTATTATATATAGTTTCGAGATAATAGCTAGGCAAGGACATTTAACTCCTTTCAATAACGTGTCAATTGACTGGCAATTTTGGCCATGTTGGCTTATTTTTCGTCACTCTCACAGTTTCTGCAAAAACGTAAAAGTGGGTTAAAATCGTCTTTTAGAGTAATTACACCAATAAGGGGTCAATGAAAAATTTCTGCCAGGTTGAATTATTTGAAGATCTTATAATACATGTACTGAACAATGTTTCTCTTATACAATTTCTATCTATAACAGTTTCCGCAAAAATAAAATATAAGAGGGTGTGGATGGGGGTTTACAGAATAGAGAATAATGGGCTAAAAATATAAAGAATAGAGAAAAATGGACCAAAAAAATAAAGAATAGAGAATAATGAGTTGCTGAAATATAAAGAATAGAGAATAATAGGCAAAAAGTATAAAGAATAGAGAAAAATGGCCTAAAAAATACAGAATACAAAAATGAAGGACCCCGTCTAGACCCTCATATAACACAAAAACAATGGTAAAATCGTCTTTTAAGATTAATTACATCTAGAAGGAGTCAATAAATTGACAAATTCGTCATAGTTGACTTATATCAGAGACATATAATACAAGTACTCTCAGATCTGTACTTTAAGTTAGTGTATTTGTGTTGTTGGGATGAACAAGTACCCGGCCACGTCCACTCTGTGTTTTTGTTATGTGTATTTCTATTTGTTTCCATCTGATGAGTTAAGCCTTTTTCAACTGATTTTGCTAGTTCGTTCTTTTATTGTACTGTTACACCAATATCCCAGGTTAGGGGGAGCGTTGGGGTCCCACTAACATGTTTAAACTCGCCACATTCTGAATGTATGTGCCTGTCCAAAGCCAGGAGCCTGTAATTCAGTGGTTGTCGTTTGTTGCTGTGTTACATATTTGTTTTTTGTTCATTTTTTTTAACATAAATTAGGCCGTTAGTTTTCTCGTTTAAACTGTTTTGAATTTGTCATTTTGGGGCCGGCTTTTATAGCTGACTATGCGGTCTGGGCTTTGCTCATTGTTGAAGCCATACGATGACCTATAGTTGTTAATTTCTGTGTCATTTGGTCTCTTGTGAAGATTTGTCTAATTGGAAATCACACCACATCTTCATTTTTGTAATGTATAGAGACACATGTCACTATCCTTTTTTTTTAAAAGATTAATTGCTTCAAAATGGACCGATATGCAAAGAATTAAGCAGAAAAGGGATGACGTTACTGAATGTAGAGTAACGTTGTTTTTACTGAGAGGTATTGAAAAAATATGTAACGGGATCTGAATGGCGTTTGTTACTTTGTTTTCATTTCCACTGTCCGGTTTCATAAATTTCCTATCAATTCTACTGATTTTTATTTTATTTCGACCTAACTGGGTGCACTTTCAGCTTAGAAAAAAAAATGTCTTCAACTTTACCCTACCAAACTAGACAAAGGTAATGCTACCGCTACTTCCATGCATGGATAAAGTGCTTCAAAATTTTTATTAAATAAACAGTGATTTTCAAGTACAATTTGAATTTATTAATTTGAGGTTGCAAAATGTCCGGTGGCAAATATTTTAGGCATGTTCAGAACGATACAATGCAATTTGAAATAGTTCTATCTAAAAGACACATTTAATGGAGCCATCAAAAAGGTTATTTATAAAAACACTTCGTCAGTTGTAAAAGTGATAGATAAAATAAAATTGAGAATGGAAATGGGGAATGTGTCAAAGAGACAACAACCCAACCACAGAACAGACAACAACAGAAGGTCACCAATAGGTCTTCAATGCAGCGAGAAATTCCCGCACCCGGAGGCGTCCTTATATTCTATATTAATAATACATATTTTTAATATAGTATATACTCTCTATGACGTAAACGTGTTAGTTGTGTGCGCAGTTGCAGACTTTAGGTAAACAAAAATATCTCTTTAAAACTTTTTTTTTGCGTTCGGAGCGCTTTTTTTGTTTTACCTTCATCAAAGCACCGATTATTCATTTATTTTTGGTCACTGTTTTTTTTTTAATGAATCATGTGATTGTAAATTTCAAGAAATTATTTGTTTTGAAATACGGAATTGAAAGAAAAATATGCAACGGGATCTGAATGATCTAATTTTAGTTAGTCCCACCGGGTGCACATTAAGTGTTGACATCCCAAAATGTCAAGCCTTTGTTAACTTTTGCCTCATTCTGATGTTGCTGTCGTGTGTAAACTTGCGCTTAGTGCTTATACGATTACAGTGTTGGCAATTTATTGTTTACAAGCTTCAGGAACCATATTTTCTGTACAGTCCAATAATGTTCAAAAACTTGTTACACTTGGAACATAGGGAAAGTTCTGCGGTAAAATCACAGGCACTCGTCTCAGAAAAAAAATTTCCTATATACCTTTATATAACACGAAAAATTTCCTATATACCTTTATATAACACGTGTTATATAAAGGTATATAGGAAATTTTTTTTTTCTGAGACGAGTGCCTGTGGGCAAAATATCCAAGTTTAAAGACATTTATTCTTTTTTTGTTAATTCCATTCCAACAAACCATTTTCTGCCTGAGTTTCCATGCAAGCTGCTTCTACTATGCATTTTGGCTAAATTATGTCCGTATTCTTTTCAAAATGAATTTTATTTTTACATCGCGATGACCAGATGACCGTGAGGGCATTCCGTTGTATTGTTGCAGACGAGATTTCTAATTACGTAACTTTCGTGTTTGACTGGTAACCGTCTATAAATACGCGGACATTATCGAGTGCAAAATAACATTCCTTATCGCTTGTTATACATTAATTTTTTAAATGAATACTCATTGTCACCATCTTATGGTGTTTATATATCTCAACTTGTACGATTCGCTCGTATATGTAACAACGTATTAGATTTTAGCGAGAGAAATTTATGTATGACTGAAAATTTATTACACTAGGATTTTCGATATCACAAACTAGTCAAAACATTTACTCAGTTTTATCATCGGCACAAGGATATCATTCGTAAATATAATTCAACATGCAGACATCTAATTTTTTATGGTAATATTCTTTACAAAGCACAAAAATGTCGGCATTCACCTCAAAAGCTAACAAAACCTTTAAACATACTTATTAAAAAGGGATATAGCTACGATACTGTTGTCAGGTCATTAAAGATTGCATATTTTGGCTTTAATATTGATTCACTTATAGAGTCTTTGCATCGGAAATAAACACATTTATTCTAAAACCAGTTGTTGGCATGATACGGGTTATGTTCTTCTCGTGTATTGTATGATGGTATAATACTAAACCCCTAACGGGACGGATTGTGCTTGATATTCATATGATGAAGACATAATCTTTTAATCAGTTTAATTGAGGTCTGGAGCTGGCATGTCAGTAACTGTTAGTAGTCCTTTGTTAATTTATGTATCATTGTCATTTTGTTTAGTTTCATTTGTTACCTATTCTGACATGGGACTCGGACTTCTTTTAAACTGAGTTTTACTGTGCGTATTGTTGTGTGTTTGTTTTTTCTACATTGGCTAGAGGTATAGGAGGAGGGTTGAGATCTCAAAAAACATATTTAACCCCGCCGCATGTTTGCGCCTGTCCCAAGTCAGGAGCCTCTGGCCTTTGTTAGTCTCGTATGCTTTTTAATTTTAGTTTCTTTTATATCTTTCGGAGTTTAGTATGACGTCCATTATCACTGAACTAGTATACATTTTTGTTTAGGGGCCAGCTGAAGCACGCCTACGGGTGCGGGATTTTCTCGCTGCATTGAAGACCCATTGGTGGCCTTTGGCTGTTATCTGTTCTTTGGCCGGATTGTTGTCTCTTTGACACATTCCCCATTTCCTTTCTCAATTTTACTCATAAAAATATTTTTGTTTAGAACATAAATTAATAATATGAAAATGTTTTGTCATTAGAAATATATATGATAAGTTAAAAATCATTTATAATATCTATGCACACTTACAGAAAAATAGTGTTTAAGAATATCTCAAAAACGTTTTGCGGGACTTGAAATATGAATGCCTGCTCAAATCCAATCTATTAGAAAAATCGAATTATTACAGAAAAATATCCACCATGTACTTGGAAGTTGCACTGCACTATTATTAGAATAGAATAGTAGAATCGAATGATATACAAATGGATGAAATTTATATATACATGTAACTGTTAAATATACAAGCATTAATATAATATACTAATATAACAACAAACCAGTGTATACTGATTTGTATCACTACAATATAATAGTTTTTACGATGATGTTGAATTCCCTGTCATTTATTCATCTTCCACGCACGAACTTGTCTCAGAAAAAAATATATCTCTGTACATTAATCTCACTTTCAGGTATACAGATGTGATTTTTTTTCTGAGACAAGTACTTGTGACCATCCACAAGAACTTGCGGTCATCCGATTTTGCAAGCAGCGTTTTTCAGCAACCATTTTAAAACGAATGGGTTTCTTACCGAAATTGCACAATTAGTGGCACAAACGGCATTCCCCTTATTTTCACACATTATCCTGCAATTCTATAATTCGGATTTCTAGTTTAAAAAAAAATCATCGGGAAACGGCGTGCATCAGACTTACAAATTCAATGCAAACAGACAGCTTAACAGCCAGTAAAGAAGTTATTGAGGTTCTTGAAGCAGAAGAAACGACACTTCTATCCTATGAAAGGACAAGACAGAGACGAGCCATAAAAAAACAAGACATTTGATCGATTTGTTTTAAAATGAGCTTCCTATATACATGATATACATTAGTGTTTCATATTTTAGAGCGGGAGACAAAAGAAAGGGGTGGGAGAAAGGAGAAAGGTACCCCTGTCCGCCCCCTCTTATATGCACAGTCTATCTTATGTGTTGACTGAACAGTTTTGCATTACTATTTCTCCTAATCTATTATAGTTTCTGCCAAAATTGCGAAAATTAGTAATATTGATAATACAAATTGTAATGTCTATGACCCATGTAGATTTTACCAGAGCCATGTAAGGGACGTATCATTTTAAACCTGGGAAGGGGCTGGTCATTTTGAAATCAAATATAAAAAATTTTCTTGATCCCCAAACAAAATTTCACTATTTTTATTTTAACCCCCCCTTAAAAACATTTTTTTTTAAATGTAACCCCCTGGGACTATTATACTAACGGGACTGGAAACTGTTACACCAATCAGTGTAATCATATTCAACATCACGGTCGTTAGAACGAGACTTTACCTGCGCGAGATTTATCGATACGCCATATTGTTTTGACAGTGACAACGTGTCTTGATCGTATAATCTTTGTAATTTGTTTTAATTTTTAATAGTTATTCGAAATGATAATCCTTAATGTAAACACGATTACTTTAATGATAAAAGATATCTCGATCTTTGACAGTTGTTATTAATCACCAAATCCCGGCTTAAGTGTAAAAAAACGACATCTAAAGGTTGAATTTTTTTCAGGATGATAATAGCGTCGGGACGCTGGGAAAACAAGTATGATTCATAAAATTTCTTAAAACTGTTGATTGAAAAGAGATACGATAGTTTGGTTTGTTGTAAAATAATATTTATATGTTATAGGTTGGATTGGCCTATTTTTATTGTCACTTTTAAAGTGAAAAGGGAATATAAATCCCATTCTCATTATAAACGGAAACCACATGCAGGGTTCAAATAAATTATACTGTTCCTATAAAATTGCTTACTCCTATTTATATGTGCAATATTTGTATTAAAATCGGGGTTTTTTTTGCTTAGTAATGGTCTTCGGGTGGCATAAGCATATGACTTCGTGAAAATATGTTCAATAAGTTCCACAATCAGAACTACAAAAGTAGGCCCTTTCACTGCTATTGCTGCCATATTGAAATTTAGGTGTAAACACGAAATTTAGAAAAGTTCAAAACAATGTGGCTATATTTTTATTAGACCACGGGTAACTTTTGTTATAGGGATTAATTATGAACTGAAATTGCCAACATTGTTTTTTATTGCACATTTATTGTTTTTATTAGGATTGATTATGATCTGTTAACTTTCGGCGACACGTTGTTTTCTTAGCGGTCAAGTAAAGCGCCGGCATTTCGACTTTATTTGTTTTATTTTCAACATTAATATATTGACTACTTACTAATAATTTTATCGTTAATAATAAGAAAAGTATTTATCTTTCAAAACTACTTTTCCAAGAACTTGTCCCAATTTTAACCGGCATTAGTTTATTCCAGTGTGAAAACATTTATTTCAAGTAAATATATTTAATTTGTTAAAATAGTTTTGTTATTCATATATTTTTATTTTTTTTTGCATTTAATTATTTTTTTTTAATTTCAAATCCACCAATTTTAACGGTATTCTATAAGCTGACTTGTTAGTATAATAGTCCCAGCCCCTAATTAGACATGCCAAAATTTTAACATCCAAACACTTACCCTTCACACACATGATATGTAGGATATACTTGAAGATTCAAAAGTTCACAAAAAATGTACAAATGTTTCATTAGAGATAAAATTGACCCCCCACTTACAGAAAAACTTTCTTCCCAGGTAAAAAAGGTTAAGTCCCTAATAACATACTTCAAAAAATAATAGATTGTTCATGAAAAACACTTTATGTGAATATACAGAAATCAATGAGATCAAAAGTACGTGAAGATTACGTACAAGACATTCAAAATTTTGGCGGCTCGAACTTTACAGAAATTATTTTATGATAACCTTTCTTTTAACCAATCAAAATTCAATTTAGAAGTCGGAGCTAAAAGTCAAATGATATAGACTGGTACCGGAGTCGTATTACCTAGTGCCTACATTAAAACTAAAAGGTCACGGGTACCAGATTACAGGTAAGACTGGGCACAGGTAAACACAATGACCAGCATAGAAGCTTGGAATAGTACAGACGGTCTACCAAGACAATTTTTATCCTCTTTAAGAACTTTATTCGATATACTAGATGAGAAAAAATGTGGCTATGTTAGGCTTCAAGATATTGAAACCAGATGGCACGAAGAAGGCGTGAAAGGACTCCCAAGTGGAGTTACAGATGCACTGAGAAAAGTTGTCCCACCAAATGGTTATCTTAGCTTCGAACGCTTTGTATCAGGGCTAAAGTTAGCACTGTTGACAAGTAAAACCAAACCAAATACCAATCCGGTCAATGAAAAGGAGAACATTGATCACAAAGACAACCAAAGAAATAAACTTCCAAGTCAGGGCCCACAAAATTCAAATTTACAATACAGACAGCGACATACCAGACAAAAATTAACAAGTACATCGCTGTCACCAGACCCAATAAATTCAAAGAACAATTATGATGAAAGGATGAATCCAAATATCTTACAAAATTTGTCAAACCAAAGACCTCAGAATGTTAACCCAACTGCCACAGTTCCGCCAAATAATGTACATGGTCACATTCCAACTCAAGCATGGAAAAATCCCTCAAATCGCGAACAGAAGAGTGAAAAATCATATCGCAGGGAAGGATATCAAAATGCACAGTCAGCGCCACCTCCAAGACCAGATAGATCTCCACAGAAGACCCAGTCTGAACTGCCTCCAAAGATTCCACCTAGAGGAAACACAAGTAAAAGGATTATAAGTGAACTTAAAAATTGGCAGCAACGAATGCATGGAATACATCAATCTAAAGACAAATCTACAATTGATTCAAAGTCTCTTGAACAAAGTTCTGCCCAGAATGAAATATATGGTAAGAATTTGAAAATCTTAAAGTGTAATCATGGATATTATTAAGCAGTACATGTACATTTATGGTATATCATCTGCAGTTACTGAACCTATTGTACCTTTAAAGGCAAAAAATTAGAAAAACCATCACTTCTAGCCTGTCAACACTGAGGTTGTGAGTTTGAATCCAGCATGTGGCAGTTGCGATCAACTCTAATCTTAATTAACTAAGATTGTCAGTTTTCCTACCGAAAGGTTGGTGGTTCTCTCTGGGCACTCCAGCTTACTCCACCAATACAAGCATACCGCCACGAAATAGAACAATAGTGCTGAAAGTGGCATTAAACACCAATCTATCAAATATTGATATAACACAGAGCATTAAATTTACTTGTAAGATATCTATAATTAGAAATAGAAATAGAGACAACCACAGTATTCCATTTTCGCGGTGCAAAGTGAGGCAAAAATTTTTTTGAGGTAAAAGTATCGAAATATTCTTGCATGTGTATATATGTGTAAAATCATAGCTCAATATTCAAATGAGAAAATGACTATGCAGATCTATATATATATCATGCCTTACAAATTTTCCAGTGATACAAACTTTTCAACCTCCACCTTGAAAATGTCTCTACCTGAGGCCGGTATTGTAGAGAAATGATTTTAATTCGATTGGTTCTAACTTCTAATACACAGAGGTGAAATAATGGGCTGCAATTTGCATAATGTCCAAATCTTCTTTTCAATTAAAGGTTACACAAGGATTGGAAGATACATGTACTAATACAGTAACAATGATCTAATCTTTAACTTCAATAATCACACTGTATTAATGTATTATTATACCATTGGGTATGCATTAACAAATTTAAAGTTAGATTTATGTATATGTACTAAATTTAAGGCAGACAAGATAATACAGTATTTATTGTTAATTTTTCAGTAAATATTGCCCAGTTAAATGCATCAGACCATGGTCCCACAACTTCTAGTCATCCATCCAGTATTAAGAGACGAGATTCTGCAAGACGCCATACATTATCAAGTGGAGTAGACTCTAACATGGTAAAAGTTGTAGATTCTTATTTTAATTCAAAATCAAATATTTATTGACATTAAATATTACAGAAAATTTGTAACAAAAATAATAAACATTTATATATAACGAACACAAATTAAGCCAATTGCATTTGATTTTTATATAGATATAAGTTTGTTCTAATGTTTTGCTGTTACTCCACTGTCCAAGGAAGGGTTGAGTGTTCACAAACATGTTTAACCCTGGTACATCTTTTATGAAGATATAGGAAGATGTGGTATGAGTGCCAATGAGACAACTCTCCATCCAAGTAACAATATATAAAAGTAAACCATTATAGGTCAAGGTACGGCCTTCAAAATGGAGCATTGGCTCACACCGAACAGCACGCTATAAAGGGCCTGTCCTAAGGAGCCAGTAGTTCAGTGCTTGTCCTTGGTTCATGTCTGTCATTTTTGTTTTTTGTAAATTGTTTTGTTATGAATTAGGCTGTTAGTTTTCTCATCTGAATTGTTTCATTTTTTTGTCATATGACTTGTCAGGGCCTTTTTTAAGCTGACTATGCAGTATGGGTTTTTCTCATTTTTGAAGGCTATACAGTGCCCTATAATTGCTTATATCCACACTTACTGGTTGATAGTTGTCTCATTGGCAATTAAACCACATCTCCTTATTTTATATACATATATAATGTGGCAGGGTTAGACATGTTGGCTGGCGCCAAACCCTCCCCCTAACCTGGGACAGTGGTGTAACAGCACAAGCCATCAGAACAAACCATAAAAATCATTTGAAAAGGGCTTAACTCATTAGATCAATACAAAGCACACAAAAAACCTTTAAAAAACCCCAGAAGACACAAAGTACAGATCTGAAAATATTCGAAGTTACTGAAAGCTAGTTCAAAGCAAATAACAACTAATATAAAAAAAATCATGTATCGAAGACTAAAATATCAATCAGTAGTCAATTCAGTACACATTCACTTATATGTTATTATGAACTCCTACATGTATATATTGTGTATTTCATTAGTAGGTCATCGCTAGAGAAGGAACCATTGTCAAATTGATGTGGATTTATATAATGTTGACTGACAGTTTTTTTATTCAAGTTTTAGAAAAATGGTTATGAATTAATCAAGAGTCTTAAATCTATAAAAGTTGTATTTAATATAACATTTAAAATTTTATTTGATGAAAGATAAGAGTATTGGTTTTTTTTGTTTATCTACAGAACTATTGAAAGTCCTAGAAATAGAATTACTTCATGCAGGACTGTTTGTTTATCCACAGAACAATTGAAAGTCCTACAAATAGAATTACTTAATGCAGGTCTGTGTGTAGTCTGATATTTTGCTCTGATGTCTGACAGACTGTTTTCAGAACTTTCAGACCTTCCAACCCCAAAGCAACCCTGGATGAGCCTGTGTGAAGATGATGGTTGATCATTTGATAAGAAGACATCTGAATGACATTCTGACAATTTTTCTGGTATTCGTCATGCTACCTTGACTGTCAAAACACTGCATCAAGTAATTTAACACCTACCTATTGGATTCAGGTCACATAGATGCTTGGCTAGTGTAAAAGAACCTAAGAATGTCATAACAGCAAAATATGAAAGAAAATTAAAAATGAAAACAAAACAATCAAATTCACATGTAAAAATAATACTTTTTGATTATTTTGTTACAGATAAAAAGAGCCAAGCAGTTAGATGAAGAAAAACAAATATTAATTCAGGGGTTAGCCATGATAGACAAAGCTCGTCTCTGGTATCTAAAACAGATTAACTTAATGGAAGAAAAACAGAAATATGTCGGCAAAACTTCACATAATGTAGGTTGTCACAAGAGTGTAGTGTTTTTAAGAATTGAAAAAAGGCCCCATTTTATAGGTTTTTTTATGGTAATAGGCACCTTGTGAACAAAAACAAAATAGAGGACAAAATTGTAAATTTATTGGAGCAATTACAGCCCTTGATAAGAGATACATCTACACTAGATATGAGCTGCATCGAATAGAAAACCACCTTATGCAAATCAATATCAATACATCTGTTAACCTATTTCAGGTTCAAAAAATCTCTACAGAAAGTCTAGACCTGTTTGAATATTGAGTTGTAAAAATAACCCTACAAAAGTTACCAAACTTAATCTTTTATTTTGTATTTGAATGTTCCAAAATCAAAGTGTTATACATGTACATGTATACTCGCACTTGCATAAGGTCGATTTCTATCCAACACAGCTCATATGGTAGACTCTAAATTTCTAGAAAATTTATGAATAAATTAAACAGACCGTTATCAACATTAGACACGTGTGGTTTGATTGGGATTGTAAATCAAAAGGCATATATCTTAAGAATATTGCATTTTCTGCATGTTACAGAGCTAAAACAACAACTCTCTCTGTAGGTTTGAAGGCTGGTGTATAGCAAAATGATGACTAATCTCTGATTCTATTTTTTGTTAATTTGTTCTTTTCATGAAATATTTGATTCCGGACGTCAAGGAACCAAGAATCAATCAGTCACTTATTTAAGGCATTTTTGGGAAACCTTTGAGAAGATTACCATGATATATGGTATAGGAATGATTTGTGTTGTCTTTGTAGAGCATGAAAAACCCACAGGTTAAATTATGAACGTTAAAGAGTAGGTTCAATAAGGCCCTAAAATGGCTCCTATTTCTAGCTACAATTTCAAATTAGGCTTTATTAACTCATATCACAATGAATTGTAGCTATTACAATGACAAGATAGAAAATATGTCTTTTTGTTGAAAATTTACTTACTTGCACTTAATTCATTATGTCACAAATAGCACTCATTTTGATTTTCCACAAAAATTCAATGAAAATGGGTAAATTTCTATTAATTGTTTTGGACAGGAAACATAGAGCTAAGGGTCGACAAAAATTATCTTTTCATATAATGACTGTTATAATATATTACATATCTGACTTGGAAATTAAGTTTGTGGACGCCTGTGCTCTATGTTTCTTAGGCCTTAATTTGGTTGAGATCTGTACAATTTGTCAAACTTTGCAAAATTTCTCTATTTTTGACCTATTTGGATGTAAAAATCGATGCTTTAAAATAAAAACTTTGATAAAAAAATCTATTTAACTTTCTCATATGTCTTACACCAACTTAAAACATTTTTCATCTTGAAACATTAAACTTCATAATCAGGGCCAAATATGGCCGCTACCAAACCTACTACTTTAAATTTTAAGGTTAAAGTGGTCATAATCAGATTTTACATCATAATAAATGTCACACCAGGACGTGGTGCAGTGACATAAATACTTTAACAAATAACAAATAAGACAGGTCAAGATTCTTGACTAGTTAAAAATGATGTATTATATATATTTTATATCAGAAATTATATTTTTCAGGACTACAATTTAGAGGCAATGCAAGAGAGAATGAATTTTGAAAAAGCTAGAATAGCTGAAGTGAATCATCAAATTAAAACACTGGTAGACAGTAGTGAAAAGGTATATATATGTCACAAATTCATAGCTCTTACTGTAAGGCCATAGCTGAAAAAATATTCATATATGGTTATTGATGACAAAGGCAATGCTTTAGTGTATAAAGGTATTCTTAACTGTACCCCAACTTGAGAAACACAATTTGAAATAAAAAATGTTGGAATATAATAAATGTTTTGCCAGTAATAATTCTAATACAAAGATATTGCATTTTTTTTATGCAAAAATTATTTCAAGACTCCATTCATCACAGTAAAATAAAGACCCTTTGTTTTAAATGTAACTTTCTTTTCTTTCAACAAAATTGAATTTTTAGAAAAAAAAATTAGAAAAAAATTGGAATATTTTACATCCAGTTTATTGTATGGTTGAAACTACATTAACCAAGAGAGTTATCTTCCTTTATTAGTAAAACCATTTCATTGAAAAATATTTTTATCGTGGCTTAGAGACAGGAATCTATGAGCTAAAGACAAATCAAATGATTTCATTACACATAAACTAATTTGATGTAATGGCCAAATGTTATACAAAGTTGGAAAGTTAAAGGCACTGATGATGTTAAATAATACAGTTGTCTAAATACCCATTAGATAATATATGAGGTGTATTTTATTAATATAAAGTATGTGATTGTGATCTGTAGGGTTTTCCACTCCATATGAACCTTGCTATGACCTCTACTAATCATCAGTTGCAAAGTACCATTAAAGTTGTCAAAGATCAGAATAAACAGTTAACAAAGGTAAGACAGTTTTGACAATGAGGACAATTGTACTATTAAAATGTACTTACCTTTAAGAGAATCTGAAAATCCATAGCTTTGAATTATAAGAAATTTAAAGTTTATCACCATTCTTACGATTTTTCAAACAGGCCAGTAGAGAATACTTTACAATGATAACCAAAGCCTATACTTAAAGTTCTCTCTAACAAGTATTTCTTTAATCCTGAATTGACTTTGAAACAAACTACTAGCTTGTCATTCAGAGTAGCAAATGCTGGTTTTTTGGCAATGCTTAGCTACTGTAAGATGTAAATTAAATTTAATCATACCTCAGAAGACAATGATTATCATTTTTATAGAGGTTAAAATACTACATCAACTACAAACCAAATGTCACAGTAAGAGAGAATAAGTTGTGGCAATAATGTTAAAATTGTCATCATCTCTCAGCATTGCAGTTAACTAGTACTAACTCCCTTAGAAGAAATGTATCTAGTATCAAAATTTAATTTTTAGATAACTCCCTTGGAAGAAATGTATCTAGTATCAAAATTTAATTTTTAGAGTCACTTAATGATTTACTAAAATGGACTATACTGTGAATTTATTATTATTCAACTGGAATAATTAAGTGGGTTTTCGTGGATAAAGGTAAAGCATGTATTGTAGAATTCATCAAAATTCATGTGGTCTTTGTATGCAAAATTTGTCAAAACTAAGAAATCAAGTAATGTGGATTCATTTATTTTCGTGGATACAAAATTTCGTTGATTCAGGAAAAATGGTATTTTTGTGGATATTGATTTCATGGTTTTGTCTAAGTCTGTATATATGCCAATGGAAATTTGTACTTTGTTGAATATTTAAATTCGTAGTTAACCTATATCCACGAAATCCATAAAAATTGGTATCCAATGAAAAATAATGAATCCACAGTATTGTATTTATGGGAAAAATGACCAAAATAGCCAGAACTACTGTTATAATGGTGAACAAATTCTATATATTTGTAGGAAATCAGTCAGAAAAGTGATAAGATCACACAACTTGAACAAGAAAAGGCACAGTTGATAAGAGATCTGTTTGAAGCTCGCTCAAGTCACAAAACTAATTATGATGATACAACATTTATGTAATTTTCAATACAGTTGTTGTCGTAACTTTGTATTACGTCTAACAAGATCAAAGTGCAGCTCAAATATCTTAATTTAGTGACTCTCAATAAATTGGTACCCATATTTGGTGACCATTTAAAATCATTGAAAAACATTTTGCCTGCAAAACATGAGGCAACCGAAGATGCTTGGAGAAATTACCAACATTACAAGAGGCTAGTAATGCAGATGGAGGAATTTGGTTTTAACGTTTAATGTGTGTGGCAGATGCCTATGACTGTCAAGTTTTTTTCTGTAACAAATCTACCTTCAACAGTATTGTTTTGAAAAAAAATAACTTTTACCCTTTGCCTTTCAAAATTCCAAAGTAGAATTTTCTTTGTAAAAAAATTGAATATACTCTAACCAAATTTTTTTGATTTTAAGACAAAATTTTAAATCATGTAGTTTTCTGTCAGTAATTGAAGCCAATGATATTTTTTAAAATATTTTTACCTAGTATGTAGGATTTTTAGTGTAATCTGATAGATAAGTTCTTTCAGGTTTAGTTCGATTTTTAAGAAAGCTTTTTTCAATCTCTGTCCATATTGGTGGAAATAGATAAGACAAGATAGTGTCCTTTGGGTAAACATTATTTTTACAACTGATTTCCTATTTACGTAATATGTAGGAAATTAAACATCATTTTTTATTTATTCTTAAAAATTCACCATGAAAGAGCATAAAAAGCCAAAAGTTAAGTTTCCATTAAATTTATTATTCCACTACCAAATATTTTTTTTCACATTTTAATTAACCACTTAACACTGTTTGAGGTTAGTTTTAACTTTTGTTATTCATGCTTTGGATTTTTTGGTTAACATTAAAATGACTTCTTTACTTTCTTAAAACATTGAGACATTGATGTTAGCCACAATTTTAGTTTGAGTTTGATCTTCAGTTTATTCATATTTTACTGATCTATTCTTTTGTTTTTGTTGAGCCATGTGTGGTGATAGCCTAAGGATTGACAATATCTATGTTTTAAGAAAACATAGTCTTCTTTAATTAATTATCATTTAACTAATAAATTCTTTTGTTGACTAGCATGAACATATTGTGCCTATTTTTGTCTCGCCTGTGACGAAAGTCGCAGTATGCGAGACATAGGCATTACTATTTGGTTGCGGTAATGTTAACCATTTGTATTAACTTTTATATTTCAGACGGTAGAAGACCTGAATGCTTCATACCTTGTATGCAGATACCTTATGTTACAAAGGTTGTTGTCTCTTTGACACATCCCCATTTCCATTCTCAATTTTATGTCTGTCGTATGTCCATTCTCCTTTACCTCATTTTCATGGTTCAGTGACTGCTTGAAAAAAAATTATTGCTATTTTGTCAAGTGAATTTCTCGCTTATTATAAGTAATAGGATAACCATATTTGGCATATTGGTTCCTTGCAAAGTCTACATGTCCGTCAGATAGGGTTCACCTGATCTTGAACTCATTTCATGGATCAGTTATCAAGGTTGAAGTTATGTGATTAGGTCCATTTCAAAAATACTATAAGCAGTAGGTAAACTATATGTGGTGTATGAAATGATTGTAAGGAGTTCATGTCAGTCTGGTAGGTTTCATCTGAACTTGACCACATTTTCATGGTTCATTGGTCAGTGTTAAGTTTTTGTGTTTTGGTCTGTTTTTCAACTACTATAAGCAATATGTCAACTATATTTGATGTATGCTGTGATTGTAAGGTGTACATGTCTGTTTAGGCGGCATCATCTGACCTTGACCTCATTTTCATGGTTCATTGGTCAATGTTAAGTTTAAACTATATTTAGTTTATGGAATAATTGTAAGGTGTCTGTCTGACAGTTTTATCTGACCTTGACCTCATTGTTATGGATCTTTAAAAATATTAAGTTTATGTGATATTTGTAGTAAAACCTTTATCTTTAAGACTTTCAACATAAAATCAATGGTCAATAAAGCAATTGAGACATTTCAGTGTATGCACTCTTTCATACTTCTGTAGCAGAATTATTTTTCTGTCATCAGGTATTGCATAAGGTAGCAAAAAATATTAAGATTCAAATTGTTTGTGAAAAAGGGGGCATTTCTGCATTGAAAGTCTTTGGAATGCTAAATATATAAGTTTTTTAGTTGTTAACACCAGCAAGGTCTTGTATAGAGAAGAAACAAAAATATCAAAATTTAACTTTTCGTCTAGTAAATTGACTGAATTGTTAAACATGTACAGAGCCTCCAGAAATCTTTGAAAGTTATGAAAATTTAATAAATAGCAAGAATAATATGACATGCAAATTATGCATGTAATAAAATTATGCATTGAATTGATATGATTTGGCTAGCAGTATTTTGTAACTTACATGTTTAAATTAATGCTTAGATTAAACTAAATATAAAACGAAAGACAAAATAGCAATTGTTTCAGATTTTTAAACATACCTCAAGTGATTTTATATATAATGATTTAATCAGTTAAGATATGATTTCTTATATAAAATCTTTTTAATCAATTATATTATTTTGGTAATCATATATAACTGGTTCAGATGGGAGATATGTGCAATGTGAAGAGGAACAGTTGATAACCTCAGAATTGTATTAATCCTTAGTGTAACTAGATATTACTGCAGATTATTTATATGATATTTTAAAATTCTTTTCATTAATAGTCATGTCACATGTAAATTTTAATTTTATGACAATTTCAACTTTTTTTTCAAAATTATCACATGAATTATACACATGTTACAAATCTGACTAAACTTTACAGAGAAAAAATTGTATCATGAAGGCTAAAGTCAGTGAAGAACAGAAATTTTCATTTATTAATATCCATAGCATGTGCTATTTCATAACATGACATTGAACACCAAATAATTCATTAATAGGGTGCCTCGGTGGCAGAGTGGTCTAAGTAGTTCAACTACAGTATCATTTGCCTGTCAATACTGAGGTTTTGAGTTTGAATCCAGCACATGGCAGATGTGTTTGACTCCAATCTTAATTGACTAGGATTGTCAGTTTTCCTACCGGATGTCGTGGTTCTCTCTGGGCACTCTGGCTTCCTCCGCCTATAAATACTGACCGCCATGAGTAGTGTAACAGTGTTGAAAGTGGCGTTAAACACGAAAATAGATATCTGAAAAATATTTAAAAAGTTGTCTCCAGAATATTTTATTATTAGAGTTATAATTATCATTGATCATTGACCTATGTAAAACTCTAGTCTTATGGATAAGTTTTAAATTTTAGCTGAACTATCAGCACATCACAAAGAAGTAGAGTACCGGTATACGAAATGATAAAATAGCCAAAGCACAAGGTTAATTGTCTCATACTAGTTTCCATAGTGACTTCAAGCTTCCAAAAGCTAAAAATGAACCATATTACAGCAAATTTATGAAATTTTCAGATATAAAAATGAAAAAAAAATTTGTTCTTGACTTTAGAAAGGAGTTTTAAAGCTGTTTGGGATAAAAATGAATGAATTTTACAAATGTGTTTTTCCAAGTTTGATTCCAAAGTTTATCTACATAAAAATTGTATATTTACATTGTTTTGTTACAAATTTTTTGAATATTTTATAAGAAGCTTTAATTATTTCCAGATATATTATGGTTACAATATTCATTTTCTGGAAATTATACATAATGTATCAATCAGTTATTTAGAGAGGATTTATACATTTAATAAATTTTCATTTTATGCTATCTGTTGTTTTATTTTCTGTTGAATATACATTCTTATATGGCGATAGCTTATAAATTAGATACGGTAAATGGATTGTATTTGAAAGAAGACTTTTTCCTTTAAATCAATCAACAAAAATTGCATTTAATAGGATATATTCACTCCCTGGTATCAAGTGGAACTTGAAGAACAAAAGAGAAAAGTTTTTATTTGGAAGGCGGACTTATTCATTTGTTCAAATACCTGTGAAGGAAATGTAATTTCTGCTTTAAACCACTACAACTAGCAAGATTATTGATTTTCAAATGATGTAAAAAAAAAATACATCCATTGCAATTATATAATATTTCAGAAAGTTACCAACATTGATGCCAATTAAACACTTGCAAATACTTAAAAAGCCGGTTTTTACATTGTCATTTTCTTGTACATTCTGATTCTTGTACAAGATAAAGTCTTAAAATTATTATAAGGATTTTTTAGGAAGTTGTTTAAAAGTTCCCTGGAAACAAAGAGGGCAATCAAAATCATAAGCTGACAAGACTACACCATGGCCAGAAAAAGTTAAACACATCAACATCCACAAAACACTACACAGAAAACTAATCATTGCTCATCTTGAATTATACTTAAACTAGCCGGGTATGAACTTACATGCTCTGGAAGCAATTTCCTGCTCAGCACCCTTGTTATTGCTCATCTTGAATTATACTTAAACTAGCCGGGTATGAACTTACATGCTCTGGAAGCAATTTCCTGCTCAGCACCCTTGTTATTGCTCATCTTGAATTATACTTAAACTAGCCGGGTATGAACTTACATGCTCTGGAAGCAATTTCCTTCTCAGCACCCTTGTATTGCTCATCTTGAATTATACTTAAACTGGCGGGTATGAACTTACATGCTCTGGAAGCAATTTCCTTCTCAGCACCCTTGTTATTGCTCATCTTGAATTATACTTAAACTGGCCGGTATGAACTTATATGCTCTGGAAGCAATTTCCTTCTCAGCACCCTTGTTATTGCTCATCTTGAATTATACTTAAACTGGCCTTACATGCTCTGGAAGCAATTTCCTTCTCAGCACCCTTGTTACTGCTCATCTTGAATTATACTTAAACTAGCCGGGTATGAACTTACATGCTCTGGAAGCAATTTCCTGCTCAGCACCCTTGTTACTGCTCATGAATGGTAAAAATCAAATGATAGTCATAAATGATGAAACGACACATCAAGTGGAATATTTAAAGGTTTCATGATGAGTCAGAATTGGATATCGCTTGATATCAGCTAAGAGTTATTTACTTTCAGTATGATAATAAATGAGCCTTTGGCAAGTGTAACATTGTATTATTGAAATTAATCTAATAACAAAGGGTTAATATCAAGCGATATCCAATTCTCACAAGTTGTTTCACCTACTTCTCTAATGTTAAAAATTATCTGTGTAAAAAAAAAATTCTACCAAACAGTATTCCTCTTTTGCACCTAAACAGTATGATGCCATATGTTTTGTTAGTCCATATCCTATATCAACATAATCAGATGTTTTCAAGTTTTTTGTATGCGTCAGAATGGAATCAAATTTGATAAAAAACAATATTTTCAGGTGAAACATAAGTTTTTGTAGAGTATTGAAAAATTTCAAATTTTCATTACCATAGAGTGATAGAAGTCTGTTGTGACATGAGAGTTATCTTACAAATAACCAAAGGAAATGTCACGTAACTCATTGCAGGATAAACCAACCAAATTAAGGCCACCCTTAACAAATTCTTTGTCTGATGTTGCCTACCCATGCCTTGTATGGTTGGGTAGGTAGGTACGGATTTTTTTTTTTTTTGGCCAACACATAAGTTACATGTTTTAGACAAGAAAACAACCTAAGAGCAGATAAAATCTTTGAAAAAAAAATTTGAAAAAATTATAAATTTTTTTCGGGTAGACTGCTTTTTATGTGGGTAGGTAGACGGCATCAAACTATTAATTTTTTTTTTTTTTTTTGGCCAAATGCATTTTTCCTATCTGTATATCATTTATTCATATCAGACACTCCATTCAGTCTGAAATGATAACTATCTCCTCATGTGGGAAATAGATAACAGGCTACAACCATAAGAGAAATATACTTCATATGAAGGCGCTGATGGAATGTTATACCAAAATGGAAAGTTGAGAACTATTTTGTCATAAAGTTTAGATTTCAAAAGATTTTACTGTAAATTTCTAGGTGGAAGTCAAGAAATGGAAGTAGACCTTAGTATATATGTGGTATCCTTTACTTCAAATTAAACAGGATAGTTTTGATAAAAAAAAAACTGAACATGTTTTGAATTATTAATAAGTAAATCACAGAGCTAATATGCTATTGATAGAAATTTTGGTTTGAGGGTGTTATCTTTTGAACCATAAGACTTAATTAAGTCTAACTTTGACCAAACTTGGCTTGTTAATATACCCAAGAAACATAGAAGATTCCTATTGATTTGGGGTTCAATTGGTCAAAGGTCAAGGTCACTGCCTATTTGATATACTGAAATTTGAGCCAAATATTGGTTTCCTGATGTTAATTTGAACCATTTGTCCAACTTTTACCAAACTTGATTTGATAAGTACCATGAGATGACAAAGACCTTTTGATTTTTAAGATAGTAAGTCACTAGGTCAAAGGGCAAAAGCAGCAACTAATAGACAGGAATTGGGGAAAAAATTTGATTTCAGGATATCTAGAACAATATGACCAACCTTCACCAAACCTTGCTGGAGGATGACCTTGAAAAGAACATTACAAATATCGATTTTTTGGGTGGGTAAGTCAAAGGTCAAGGTCACAGTACCTGTGAATAAGTTGAAATTTATAGAAATGTTTTCAGTATAAACCTATGTTATAAATCATATCTTTACTTATCTGGTGGATAATGTGCCTTGGATAGGGGGGAGTAGATTTGCAGTGATTTTCAGGTCACTGTGTCAAGCTTACAGCTGCAATTTTCAAACTGGAATTTGACAAAAATTGTCAGCATACTTTACATATTCTTCATTGTTTCACACAAATCTGTTTCTTCTACAAATCTATAAATATTGGAACTCGGCTCATGCAACCAGGGTGCTTCTGTAATGTTTTATGAACTAATATCATAAGTGATCTATAATTTTGTTTTAAACGAAACCCAGAGTTTTAATTCACAAATGTCAATTCAAGATGTCAGTGCAATAAAGGTTAACTTTAGGTTTCAAAATAAGGAGATGTGTTATGATTGCCAATGAGACAACTATCATCTAGAAACCGCCCCCCTCCCCCTTTTCTGGGAAAAAATTGGTTGATTATATAGGGAATCACTGAAGCATGACCGGAGCGGGCCCCCTCTTAGGCAGTTAGTGGGCCCCACTTATGAAAATTTCTGGATCCGCCACTGCATACCCATACCGCATAGCAAGCTATAAAAGGTCCCGAAATGACAAATGTTTATCAATTCAGCGGCCTGACTTATGTATAGAAGAATAACTGAAAAACAAATGTGATAAATAGCAACAAACGACAACCACCCAAGATCACTCAATATTACAGGCTCCTTATACCGTTGGGACAGGCACATATAGAGTGTTGTGGGGTTAAACATGTTTGCTGGCACCCAACCCTTCCCCTAACCTGGGACAGTGGTCACTGGTGTAACAGCACAACATAAAACAAACTATAAAATCCGTTCAAAAGGGCCCAACCCATCAGAACGATATAGTAAAGAAAAGAATAGTAATGACGTTTATTGTCATTTATAAGAGAACAAAAAAAATTGTGTTTAAAATGAACTAAATTTGCCATGTTACAGTGATACATAAATGTCTAAAAAGACTGGATAGTGACTGTTGGTTGAGTTGTACACTACAAGGCCGTAACTAGGCTTGTTATTTTAGTGGGGCAGAACTGATTAAATTTCGGTAGGGGGTCTGGGATAAATGGTGTAAAATCCTGCATTCTGGGCATTTCCAGAGAGTTTGACATCGTTGCATAGATTGAAGATATCACGGTTTGATTTCAAACCGTTTCATTACGGACGGAGCTAAATATCAATTTTCAGCTTTAAGCGTTGAACAGGGTACATTGGGATCTACTTTGCCATTTCACCTTCAGGAATATCGGATAATCATATCTTTGTCATCTGAATTCACTGAGATATGGGGTACCCCCTATGTCATTTTATGTTATTTTAGGAATATTATTTTTAGTTTTTCTTTTGCCACATGCTACCTTTTAATGTTATGGATGCGGTAGATTGGATATAACTATATCGTTTTATGTTATTGTAGGAATATTGATTTTTAGTTTTTTTTATGGATACGGGGAAATTAGACTGGAGTTTTCGCCGTTTACATGTAGATCCGTGATTTCAGATTATTTCTGGAAATAGTCAGTGGTAAGATATTTTAGATCGACAATCGAATAATGAGGGGATAGGAGGGGTCAGATCCCGAAATCCCGAATTGAAAGACACGAAATCCCGTAGTCCCGATTTAGAATACACGAAATCCCGTTTTAAAGGTCCTACCTCCATCAATAATGTCAAAATTGGATTACGGGATGTTCTTTCAAATTTTAAGGACGAATAAATTGGGGAAAACGGGGAAATGAATACTCAGACAGGACTGCTCCCGTGCAGTGCCCAAGTACTTGATTTGTCAGTCTATTTAATTATAGTTTTTGGATTGGTTCCAATGAAAATATATTCAATACTGGAACTCTTTTAAAACACCTGTTGTGATCACAAATAACATCCATTAGTTTACTAGAACTATTCCTTCCTCACCTTCAGTATCGCTTTTCCTTTTTCTGCAAGAGCCTGTTTTAACCAGAGATCCGTGATGATAACCGGTTACTAGGTTAATGTAATCGAGAAACATCAAGCGGCGACTGAGATGCTGAGTTTTATCCGGGAAGAATAATTTAAAAGTAACGATGTCAAGTTATAGAAACTAAGGTTGAGACAGAAAAAAAATTACTTTATCTCGTATTTAATTACCATAAACAAATACACACAAAAAAAAAAAAAAAAAAAATTCAGTGTCGAAATTTTAGTGAGGCAATTGCCTCACTTGCCTCAATGGTAGTTACGGCCTTGCGTGACTATCAAGCAGTAAGTTATACAACGTCATTTCTAAAAAGACATTTTAGTATTGGGCACTGTATACGATTTAGGGTTGTCTATTTTTTTAATTTTACCAAAATGCACCTGTTTTGTTTATATGCACTGTATAGTAATTAAGAATTTTTGGTATCCTTCATAGTCACCATAAGTTTTACCTACTTTCATACTTTACTGAACACTGTAGTGCAATTTAGTGAAATCGTTGCTACAACGTATACAATCGAAATTGTAGGATGAGTTTATTTGGTATAAGATTAGGAAAATGACAATATATATATGAGCGTCCAGTCAGGTATGGTCTATGATATTCCACATGTTCCAATAATTCCCATTTTCAGTATCCAACATTCTTTATTGAATTATCAATAAACCATATGAATTATTACATGATTGTTCAGATGATTACTCTAGGAATGAAAACCCTATAGGCCTCTAGATTAATTTCCTTCATAATCAAAATTTGTCGAACATCGCTGCACATGTATAAATGTTTCTTCTAGCTAACAAACTCACTCCTTCTCTCCAAAGATATTTGTTACTACCAGAATCAATTGATCGCCAGATACTTCAGAAATTCCAGATAATCAGCAAGTCATTGAAAAACATCTGCAGATTTCTGACGCTTTAGCAGACGATAACTGTCTGCATCGTCTGGTTTCTCTAGTACATCTAGTTGTCTGCCCTTATCAAGTACACCAGATTCTTATAACAACCGTCTGGCAGGGTGGACAGTATTTCAAGAACAAATTGGAATTTAGAATTAGTGCTAAGGTAAGTCTTAAATATTTATACGCTCACAGTCACACAATGTTTAGTTTTTACTGGTTTTTTTTTAATTTATATATTAAACAACGTAAATTTGCAATAGAAAATTAAAGTCTTTGTCTACGAGATGCCTGCCTTAGTGGCCTTATTAGTTCATATGACTTCTGAAACATAATCAGGATGTCGTCAGAAAATCAATGGAACCAGTAACTCAGTCATTGACGTTTCTTTACTATCTTTCCAAAGTCCTGCTTGCATTCAAGTCAAAACTTCCATTTCATCGATTAATGTCGTATTGTCTGGTATAGAATTAATTAGTTATTTTATCAGATTTACAGATTACTGGACATCCTGCAATGTATCACGTGACACGTGTATTTTACTATATATGTACGCAGTTATCGTTAGAGAACATCTGGAGAATTAATGATTGCAGTCAGATAATTAACGTACAGCTAGTGTGTGTACACATGTAAAATTGGCATAGCTTCCAGTAAACAACTTTTGTCATGCAAAATGAATTTCTATTAAATAGGAACAAGCATGTTATATTTAATATAACCTCCTTGATAGGTATAAGTAGTACATATGTAGTTATAACGTTAGATACGTTCAGCAATGGAAACATGGGAAAGGACATATCATGTGGGCAGTCGATATATTTTAATTCCTAATTATTCACTTAACAGCATGCGACTATTATTAGTGTAAGTTAATTAAAGATAATACCAAGTGCTAAATGCCTTGGGGTTTTAGTTGTAATATGAAACAAAAGGAACTGACGCCGTAATAATTTTTTTCCAGTCAGAAGCCTGTATGCGGAAGAAAGCAAAGTTGAACTGGTGTCCAAAGAAGCGAAGAAGATTTAAAAGTGAGTTCAAGTAAATGTTGAACTTTAATTATTAACACACTTAACAGTTATGATTTATTTGTCATTGCTACAATTTCGCTCTCCTCTTCTCATACTACAGTTTTATGTAACTTCTTTCATAATGTCCTCTCTTTAACAGCTGAGCTTTATTCAAACTACAATCAAACACATTTAGTTGAAATATAGTTTTTTTTAAAACAAATGTGAAAAAATATTGAATAGATCACGTCTACTTCTCATCTCATCTATAAATAGATATATCTGACATTTGAGTATATGTTCTGGCAGTGCCAGTGTTTGATCCATTTGTCCAAAGGCTGAGTTGCCTGGATATCAGTATAGTTACCATGTTCGTCTTCCGTCTTTCTGAAATATAAAAAAAAAGAGTGGTCAGAAAATTGTTTGTTGTGCCTGCAGCTATTGATCTGATTTCTGCATTATATAGTGTATAAAGATGACATAGTATCCCTCAATGATCATTAATAGACTCCCAAAAGAGTAATTAACCTATGAGGGTATTTTTTGTCATGTTTGAAGGGTTATAGGATCTTATAAGTAGGCCGTTGATTTGTTTAAAATTTTGTCATGCCGGGGCCTCTATAGCTTATTTTACAGAATTTGTTTTGCTCGTTGTTGAAGGCCGTACTTGGTCTTCGGTTGACATATGTCACATTGGCAATCATACCACATCTCCTTATTTGTATATTGAGAATAGTGCGTGCTAGAGGCATTGGGTCTTCAAAAATAGAACATACTAGGGTAAAGTGCAAGTTTTGTCTTTTACTTTGAAAACCGCTATAAATAGAGAAAATTTTACCAGAACATAATATTCAGAATGTTGAGCTCACCTATTGTCTATTAACGTCAAAACTGTCAGACGACTTCTTATAAGATTTATTGCCCTTAAATGACAAATTTAACGATTTTTTTTCTTCATAATTTTTTATTGTTTTGAAAACTATAATAGATATAGAAAAACTTCAAATAGCAAAAAAAGATCAACAAGACGAGATCTACAAATAAATTAACAAGGTTTAAATCGTCAGACGACTCCTTTTTGAGTTATTGCCCTTAAATGATGATTTTTTTTTACTAATTGTTTTGCGTTTTATACGACCGCAAAATGTTTGCGGCCGTATAATGATATTGCGATGTCGTCGTCCGAAGACATTTGGTTTCCAGACAATAAATTGAGTATAAGTGAATCGATCTCTATGAAATTATACCACAAGGTTCCATACCACTAAAGGAGGGTCGGGATTGATTTTGGGGGTTATTGTTCTATAACTGTTTAGGAATAGGGGCGAAAAAAAGCATTTTTCTTGTCTCAGGACAACAAATTATGTATAAGTGGATGGATCTTTATGAAATTGTACCACAAGGTTCCATACCTCAAAAGGATGGTTGGAATTGATTTTGGGGGTTATGGCCCTTCCCGTTTAGGAATTAGGGTCCAAAAAGGGGCCTAAAACAATACTTTTTATAACTTTGTAAACATGCATTGCCTATATATCTTGACCAATTTCAATGGGGTTTAATTCAAAGTCTTGAATTCTTGGGGTTCTTAATACTGTTGAATCTTACCGTGTATTTGGATTTTGGATTTTAGGCCGCCTTTTTAAATTGGTCCACATTGAGGTCCAAAGGGTCAACAGTGGCGGATCAGAGGGGGGGTTCCGGGGGTTGGAACCCCCCTTTTTTCTTGACGATCAATGCATTTGAATGGGGACATATAGTTGGAACCCCTTTTATCCTGGGTTGGGAACCCCCCTTTTAAAAATGGCTGGATCCGCCCCTGGTCAAAAACTAAACTTTGTTTGATTTCATCAAAAAATTAATTCTTGAGGTTCTTTGATATGCCGAATCTAGCCGTGTATTTAGATTTGTAGATTTGGGCCCCATTTTCATATTGGTCTACATTAAGGTCCAAAGCGTCCAAAATGAAACTTAGTTTGATTTTAACAAAAGATACGTGGGGTTCTTTGATTTGTTGAATCTAAACATGTATTTAGATTTTTGATTTTAGACCCAGTTTTCAAGTTGGTCCAAATCGGGGTCCAAAATAAAACTTTGTTTGATATCAACAAAAATTGAATATATGGGGTTCTTTGATATGCTGAATATAACCGTGTATTTAGATTGTGGATTTTGGTCCACATTGAGGGCCATAGGGTCCAAAATCAAACTTTGTTGGTTTCATCAAAACTGAATTCTTGTGGTTCTTTGATATGTTGGATCTAACCATTTATTTAGATTTTGGATATTGGACCATGATAGGTTAATGTCCAATTTCAAATTTTTAAATTCTTAGGTCACATCTATTCAGTCTCAGAAACCTATGCAGTGTCAAATTTTTAATCAACCCAAATTGAGAGCTGTATCAAACTTGAATGTTGTGTTCATGCTTGCACCAAATGTTCAGGGTTCGACCTCTGCTGTCGTATCAAGCTGCGGCCTGCGGAGAATTGTATTGCCTAATATCTTAAAAACTATTATAGATAGATGGAAACTTCAAAAATAAAAAAAAATATCAGCACGGCAAAATCTGCAAATGAGTCTAATGGCAAAATTCTTCCTTCGACTCGTTATTGGAGTTATTGTTCTTAAATGACGATTTTTACTAATTTTTAGTAATTTTTGTATATTTTCCTGAAAACTATAATAGATAAATAGACACTTTAAATATAAAAAAAAGATTAGAAAGACCAGATCTACAAATAAGTTAGTTTATTTAAAATAATGCACTATTATACCCCAATGGAGTTGATGGCATACATAAAAATTAAGAAAATAACACATTACATAATACATTACAAAAATAATAAAAAAGACATGAATTCAACTTGGCTGAAATCGTTAGTCAACTCGTTATTGGAGTTCTTGGTCTTTAATGAAGATTTTTATCAATTATTTGGTGTTTGCCCATTATCTTGAAAACTATAAAAGATAGATAGGAACTTTAAATAACAAAAATTATCAGCAAGATAAGATCTACAAACAAGTCAATTTTTGCAGAAATAGTTAGTAGACTATTTATAGGAGTGATTGCCCTTAAATGACCTTTTTTTACCCTATTTTATGTTTTGGTCAAACACTAAAAAGTCAGAGAAACTGTAAGCAGAAAAAAAATGATCAGCAAAACAAGATCAATAAAAAAGGTTTTGGTCATGAATTCTATTCTTGTCTACAATGTTGGAGAGTGTCCATTTTTGAAGATGAACACAGACCTAGGTGAGCGAGCGACACATGCTCTTTAAAACCTCTAGTTTTGGCTTATTTTGTGTGTGTTGGGGGAGGGGGGGTCTTAGGGGGCTTCGTGGGAAACTTGGTTACAACATCCTGATACTAAGTCTTGTATTTTAATTTTTTGTCTTTTTGTAATCACACTTTGTATATATTGTTCACTTTGTAGGGATTGTCATGGAAACGGATAACCAAGAACAGTCAAATCAAGACGAAACAGAAGTTCTTGTCGAATCTGCTGAGCCGACGCCATTGGTGATATCGTCTATTACATCTGAAGCAGTTGGAGAATCGGAAGCAGTTGCTGAGTCGTCCGAGTTTCTTGAAGAAGATGAGCCTGCAGATAATAACGAGTTGATGGAAATCCCGCAGTGCCCGAATCCTTTGCAGTGCCGATATTGTGGGAAAGTTTTTACTCGTTCTTTTTACCGCAAAGAACACGAACGCATACACACGGGTGAAAAACCATTCTCTTGTAGCTTTTGCGGCAAGCGGTTTAATAGCCAAGGCAGCTGCCGTAAACACGAAAGAACACACATGCGTAGCAAGAACCGAACACACGAATGTGAACATTGTGGCAAAAACTTCAAGGACATGACAACTTTGCGAACTCATCTAAGAACCCATACTGGTGACAAACCTTACGCGTGTGACGTATGTGGGAGATCATTTAGTTTCGAAACCGTTCTGAAAAAACACATGATGTTCCACAATGGCCAGAAACAGTTCCAATGCATGGTTTGTAGCAAATCGTACTTTACCGCATACGATCTACGAGTGCACGTGCGCTCACATACTGGCGAAAAGCCATACAAATGTCATTTTTGTAGTCAATCATTTGCGACCGGAAGGAGGAGGAATCTGCATGAAAAGTGTCACGAAAAGACAGGAGCGCATCATTGCAAACAATGTGGAATGATATTTAGATCAGTAGAATCACTTGCACTACACCAAGTAAAAAGTCAACTAGCCGGTGGTTGTAGTTATATAAACAACACTCATCAAACAATGACCAATGAAGATGTCACGCGGGAACCAAATCATTACGAAAAACCCAATGAACAAACTGATGCTTATAACCATTACAACGGTTTAAACGAAAACGAAGAGTTTGATATTGAATTTCTTGGTCAAACGATACATGACAGCAACCCATTCGGCAGCCCGAATACCTCTCAAACATATGAGGTACACAAAACTAATATTTATCCAACTGGACTTCTGAAATCTACCGAAAGAAGCATAAAGAAGGAACCTATTTCAGACCACGAAGTTTACAATAACGAGGAGTATTACGAAAATATGTCCATTGAAAGATCTATTCATCCAAGCGCTACGGTAGATCAAACAAGTGCTTCATCTCGAATGCTACACTCGCCAGTTCAACCCCGAAACTTTTTTGATAGACCATTACCTGAACAACAACTTTCTGTTATTTCTACAGACGAAAAGGCCGTTCAGACAATTATATTATCTGATACAGATAAACTATTTTGCGACATGGAAACGGCCGGAAAGGTCCATGAATGTAAGCACTGTCGGATCATTTTCCGAGAGTATAGCATGTATTTGGTGCACAAAACTCTGCACATTAATCCAGTGAAACCATTTGTTTGCCATTTGTGTGGCGATGAGGCGGAAAATGGCGTTGATTTTAATGCCCATCTCATATGGCACATGAAATGATCCAATAAAACGGGACATAATCTTTCCAGTTGATTGGATTTTCGTAATCTTAAATGGCAGCAAAGCTGGTGCTTACTAACGGAAATATGAACTTAATGTAATAATCTGGAATCAATCATCTCATCATTTGCTAAAGTTTTGGGAAAATTTTGTTTTTATTTTAAACCCCTACGAATTAATGTGCTGCTGGAGCATGTTAGATATTTACCTTGTCCGTCCATCTGTCTGCGTAAGACTCAGTTTTATATACGTTGTATCATGCAGTTTCTCTGAAACCTATTACTTCATCACTGCGGTCCTCTTATAATGTATAAAATGTTGGCAACATTTGTATCGTTATGACCATTTTTTTCCCTTAACATAGTGTTTATCCTAGTCTTTTTATAGACAGGGAATCCGTGTCTTACCAAGGATGCCGTTAGTGTAATTATTGTGCCTGGTAGCTAGTAAAGTTATTCGTCTGAATATCGAAAAACTAGTTAACACCGACATCAAATAAATACCATTCTTGTTAAAACGATCCATAACCATATCAATTAAGGCATGTCTTTATTCAATAAATATAACACTCACACATACCAAAATAAATAAATAAAATCTGAACCGCTACAAATGCGCCACTTTTAGACAGTTAAAGATCACATGTCCTTTGATTCAAAATTTACACAAATGTATTAAGAGGCCAGGTACGAACACACCAGTTCTATAAACGATTTCACCTACTTTGTCCACGAAAGCTTTGGTTATTCATACTTAAATAAAAATAAGGAGATGTGGACACTGATATAATTGACAATGAGACAATTGTCCACCAAAGATCAAATGAAGTGGATGTAAGCATTTCTAGGCAACCGTACGGCCTTCAACAATGAGAAAAAGTTTAAACCCATACCGTATAGTCGGCTATAAAAGGCCCCGACATGAAACAATTAAATTGAGAAAATAAAGGCCTAATTTTTAACAAAATTTACGAAAAACAAATATGACAGACATGAACTAACGACAATCACTGAACTACAGACTCCTGACTTGGGACAGACACATAAAGAATCTGGCGGGGTTAAACATGTTATGATTGCTCAACTTTCCCCTAACCTGAGACAGTGGTATTACAGCACAGCATAAGAACAAACTATCAAAAATCAGTTGAAAATGACTTAACTCATCAGATCGGTACAAAGCAGAAAAAACATTAGATCATTACAGGTGTTTAACGGTAGTGTTGTAAAACGATCATCTTGGTTTGAAAGGTCATCTTGATCATTTTTTTGAAAATAGTCTGCACAAAAGTTTGGTCCATAAAAACGACTGGGTCTTCCGAAAAAAAAGAAGTAAAATAAATTTAATAAATTATGTACCACAAGTGACATTAAAAATAAATGAACAGAAATCCAATATCCCCGCTTTGCACATATTTATCTGTCCAAGGGCCATTACTAAAAACAAAACTTTTTTTTGTTCTTTAAAATTGTTATAAATATCTTAGAGAAATGAAGGTTTGAGAGCAAATGCAGTGCACTTTCCGATATACTTAATATTTTCAAGGGGCAAAACCATTTTAATAATGTTTGATCGGCACTGATTTTCGGTCCGATACATTGCTGATTCAAACATATATGATATAAGTTTCATAAAAACCTTGCGAGAATTGTACACACAAGAGCGCTAACAATGCAATTTGAAATATAATTAATATATTCAAGGGTAATAACTTTTAAGAATTGTGGATCGGCACTGATTTTCGAACTTGCCCAAGATAATACTGAAATAAACCTTTAATATAAGTTTTATAATAATCTAGCAAGAATTGTATACATAAGATTGCTAATAAGACCGGACGGACGGAGGTCCGGTATTTCTATGTCCACCGCAACGCGACCGCGAGGGGGACAAAAACAAACTGAGAATTAATTATAAGTGTACACCTGTAGCAACCATATAGGTTGTCGAACGTCTGCTGCCATAAATGACATATGATGTTTCTCATAGTGATACAGGTTGGCTCTATTACTTAATTTTGGTAAAAACCTATTTGTTATAGCGGAAAATGCTAGTTAGATGGGAATTTCAAAATTTAAAGCTGGAAAGATATACCTTTTCTGGAATCATGCAATTATTTATGAGGTCTGGATGGGGTTTACAGAATAGAGAATAACGATTTTTGTTGTATACCTCTACCCCCTTCCCTGTTCAAAATCCTAGGTTCCGTATCTGCTAATGATAACGAAAAATGTCCTAAAAATTTAAAAGATTACAGATATTAAGGACCTCAATCCATTCCAGCATTTATTCAGAAGTTTTCTATGTGAATTGAAAATCGAAAGTCAAATGGAATATAAGGAGATGTGGGATAAACATCAATCAGTTGATGTGTTACCAGGAGCACATGTCTAGTCATGGAGTCAACCTGACAAATGGCATTTAACCTTGACATCCTTTTGATATTCAAACTTTTGTGACATCAGTTCACGACAAATTAGAGGTACATTTTAATATTCTGTATATAAATTAATTGACATGCTCGTCTCTCCTAAAGGGGCATCGGTGGCCTAAGTGGTCTAAGTACTAGAGATTTACGGAAAGTCTCGGTACCGCCTGTTTATACCAATTTTGACAGGTAAAATGAAGGGGATCGTCTCAAAATAACAAAAAAGTACGAAGCAATTAACATTTTAAGGTATAAGTTGCGAATAACTGTTAAACAAATTTTACACACTGATTTATTTAATTCAATAAAGATTGTTGTCTGTTAACAAGTCCTGCACAGGTCTCCGCAATATGTCTGAGCTTTTGTCTTGCATGCATGCCTCCATAAAGGTTTTCTGTTGATGTAAATATGAGGGGATGTGGTATGATTGCCAATGAGAAAACTATCCACCAGAGTTAAAATAAAATGGCAGTCAAGCAATTATAGGACTACAATAATGAGAAACCCCATACTGTATAGTCGGATATAAAAATCCCAGATAGGAAAAATGTGAAACAGTTCAAATGAGAAAACTAACGGTCTAATTCATAACAAAACAATTACGAAAAATAAATATGATAGACATGAACCACCGACAACCACTATACTACATGCTCTTGACTTTGGACAGGCACATAAAGAATGTGGCGGGGTTGAAAATGTTTGTGAGCGCCCAACCCTACCCTAACCTTGGACTGTGGTGTAACAGCACAACATACGAATAAACTGTAAAAATCAGTAGTCGGTTTCACAAAAAAACTTACGACTAAGATTGATCGTAAGTATACTGAATTGTTCATGACTTGCGATCAATCTTAGTCGTAAGTTTTTTTGTGAAACTGACTCCAGATGCAATTGGCCCGGTTTATAACTCAAAAGACGTATGTATGCATGGCGTGGTAGTGACGATGACTGGAAAAATACTGTTATCGCAGCTCAACTTGTGGCCTATGGTATTATATTCCACAGACGGCAGCAGGGATATGTATATATAAGTCCAAATATCGCGTTTTCCTTTCCATTCATCCCGAGCAGGCCACTGCACAAACGACCCCAAAGCTCTTTGTAATATTGGAATACTCGTATTAATTTCTGCTTTAATTGTGGCAACACTAACGTCGATAATCAACGAGAGAACATGATATGATGGATGGATATGACTGAAGCCACATTATATACAAAATAACCTGATTTTTCTGAGATCATTTGTAAATTTCTAGTATCCTGTGAAAATGAGTCCTTGACAATCTGCAGAATATCTAGCATGTTTCAGGCATTTCTCCAGTTGCAAGATCAAAAATAATGTCGGTGTTTATTAAATATTTTTGGCTAGCGTCATTTTCTCAATTCATATATAAAAAATTGTGGAATTCTAAATTTGTAAAGTTTTTGATGGACAGATTGAGATTGAAGAATGCATTTAATATCAAAAATAAGATATAACGTAAATGTTGTGGCTTACAAAGTATTTGAACCCAACTTGGTATATAGAAATGTCTTTGTCCACTATAAAAACTACGTCTGACAGTCCTATCCAATTTCAAAATGGTCATCGCAGCATTTGAGTGGTCGACTTCTCGTCAAAAACTACTAAATGTAGGTTCGAAATTAGATGGTAGAATGATCCTGGGATGATCCTCCACCAAAACTGCGACTTATCATTCCGACAAATTTTAGAACGTGGCCACCATGGCCTGTGATTGGTTGACAGATTTTCGTCAAACACTAATTGATCCATTCGAACCAAACTTGACAGAATTTTCCCTGGGTTGCCGTTTTTTCGATTTGTGTTCGATGGCACATGAAGGTTGTCTGAAGACTCTAATTGGTGTGCACAGATTTTTACGTAATTTTTGTCAGCACGGATTATCCGTTCCCACTTCCCCCCCACCGGTTAACTACCCATCCCTCTATTTTTCGTGTCTGTGGAACAGGAAAATATTTATTTGTACACTATGGCATTGCAGGTGTAGAAAAAAATCATTCAAAAGTACGTATCCGGCTTCATTTACATGTGTATGAGCTTGACGACATATCCGATTGGAATATTCTGTTACGGAATATCTGGACTCAAATTTTGCTTATTGTCGGTGGAGTGATAACATGGTTCGTCCATGGGACTGTTTTTTTTTTGCCAAAAAAGTACCTCATGAATCAAGTGGGCCGTAAAAATCACATTTGAGACGACCACTTACATTTTATCTGTCAACAGTCGGTACCGAGACTTTCCGTAAATCTCTACTGTACTAATAGTGAACTACAGTACCACTAGCCTGTCAACACTGAGGTTGGTAGTTCGAGTCCCGCACGTGACAGGTGTGCTCGACTCCAATCTTAAGGTTCATCAAAAGAAATTGAAAAGTATGGCCATGTTTACACCACAAAATCTACTACGAGTACAGACAAACTGATGCATCTAGGAAAGTTTTAAGGCATGGCATGACAGGATCTAAATCCGTCTAACAGGTGTCACCTGTCTGTTCCTTTTAAATGGTTCAGTGATTCAAATAAACTTGTTCTATCAGGAATGTTAACTTAATTACTAAAATGAGATTTCATATATGTTGTCCATTCGGTACCGTCCATTCTACGTTTGTAATGTTTCTTTGTAAGATCGATTTTTAAACTTTGACCATGCAAACTTTTAACATGTTATTCAGTCATATTTATAACTCTGATGAAACGTTCACGAAAACTGTTGATACAAAGATGACTCGCCTGTATGTAATTTTGATAGTAATATTCAATGGCAATACTTAAATATGTTAAAAATGCAAAACCTTCAAGGTCGATGAACTATGACTTAACATGCTGATCCAAATTAATGAGATATACCAATGCTAAGACATCTGCATATCTATCATAGAACTTACCAATAGCCTTTCCCTTAAACTAACCTAATCACAAACCTTACATATAAACTATGCAAAAATTCCAGTCAATGAACCATGACTGAGGAGGCAGGGCCATATACTAGTACTCTCCATAGAAATGAAATTGGCTTGTACTATTACAACTGCATACCAAATATCATTGACTTAGTGGTTCCTCTCATACTGACCTAATCACAAACTTAAATATGTAAACTATGCAAAAGTTTCAAAGTCAACAGACGATGACTGAATAGGGCAGGGCCAAAATATCTCTTTGGAAATGAAATGTGCTAATGCTTATAGGTATAACACCACCTTTGATTTTCCCCTATTAGTCTTAGTTAATTTGCACTTTTCAAAAAATTGTGCAGAATTTATCTTTGTTTCAAACAAAGAAATACTTGGCATGAGTAAAGTTTTATCCTGTCCAGTAAAATTTCACATAACATTTCATTGCATATAAGAAAATAACCATCACTGGAGGTTAACCAATTAAATTTTCACCTCTTTTTTTCCTGTGTACAAGCTTTAGTAACCATGTAACCTCAAGTTTCCGAAATATTCTATAGAAACACCAAATAAAAAAATAAGGGTGCTTTGAAACACCCAAGATATATGTTTATGACTCAGAAATTTTTTACTGCAATGAAATGTAGGATTAATTTCCTACAACTGTCAAATTCAAGGGAATATTTTTTTCGACCCTTTTCGTATGCAACCAGATGTGACGTACTATAATTTGGTGGTATTACACCTATACAGGTGCATAGTTAATATCATAAACCTACCATTAATTGTTACCCTTAAGCTGACCTTATCACAAACTTTAACAAAGTGATGAAGACAGCTGATGCTGTAGAGGCGTGACCAACATATATTGCAGAGGACAATATCCTAAAATTAATAAAATGCTTTGCTGAGTGCAGCCTGATACGACTGCTGAGGTCAAACCCTGAACAGTTTGTGCAAGTTTGGACACAATAATCAAGCTTGATACTGTCTAAATTTGGATTGTGATCAAATTTTTGACATAATATAGGTTTCTGACACAAAATAAATGTGGTGAAAAATCTTAAAAATATTAATTTTCAATTGAAGATTTCTTACAATTGCCAATTGGATATTTCTTGCTATTGCGCAATACTATGCAATTGAAAATTTCTGGCTATTGGGCACTATTGTGCTATTGCGCAATACTGTGCAATTGGATATTTCTTGCTATTCTGCAATACTGTGCGTTTGAAGATTTCTTGCTATTGCGCAATACTTTGCAATTGAATATTTCTTGCTATTGTGCAATATTATGCTATTGCGCAATACTATGCAATTGCAAATTTCTTGCTATTGCACAATACTATGCAATTGAAGATTTCCTGCTATTGCACAATAGTGTGCTGTTGCACAATACTTCATATAATAATTTACACGTCATGTTTGGTGTGTTTCTCCTGCCATATCAGTATTTTTTGCTTTTAAAAATAAATCAGAAATAATAAATGCAAAAATGGAAAATTTTAAGAAAAAAACCCCAAAAAATTATGAAAAAAATCACCCCCCCATATATTTTTTTACCTCCCTTTTAGTAATTACCCCCAACCTCATTCCCAGCTTTCCCTTTGTGGTATGGTACCTTGCAGTACAATTTCAGAAAGATCCGTACACTTAAACACAAGTTATTGTCTGGAAACTAGAAAAATTCTTGTTTTTTACCCCTTTTTGGCCCCAATTCCTGAACGTTTGTCCCCAAGGGTGACTGGGGAATAGAAGTATGCTCACCATTGGTCTTCCTCCGACAGGCAGTAAAACCCTTGCTTAAGTGGGGCGTCCGTTTGGATGTGCGGGATGTACAAATTTGCAGTCACGTCCCGTCAGAATGGGGACGTTAAATTCGATGCCTCATGTAAAGAGAGTGCCCAGTACTTTGCACGTAAAGAACCCTTGCAACAACTCTTTGAGGGGTCCGTAGGTGACCTGTTGCAAGGCTAAATTTCTGTCCCTATCCAATATACCTTCATTTCCCGTGGCAGTCCAAATTTCTCCGACCTTGGTCCCGGACGCCTCTATTACAGAACCTACCTATTGTATTTATTTTTAATTTGTTCTCGTCCTGAATATGCATGAAATATTTGCCACTGGACGTTAAGCAACCAACAATCAATCAATCCTGAACGTTTAAACTCAATCCCAGCCTTCCATTTGTGATATGGTACATTGCATTACAATTTCATAGAGATCCATACACATTAACACAAGTTATTGTCTGGAAACTAGAAAAATGCTGGTTTTTGGCCCCTTTTTGGCCCATAATTCCAGAACGTTTAGGGCAATTACCCCCAAACTCAATCCCAGCCTTCCTTTGTGATATGGAACCTTGTGGTACAATTTCAGAAAGATCCATACACATAAACATAAGTTATTGTCCGGAAACAACAAAAACGCTTATTTTTTGCCTGTTTTTGGCCCCAAATTCCTAAACTGTTGGTACCAAAACCAACCAAAATCAATCCCAACCTTCCTTTACATGGTATTGAACCTTGTGGTAACTGAGGAACTAGTCTCTGAAAAAAATTACCTATATATTTTAAAATTTAAAATTTAACATTACATAAAGGTATATATATACGCAATATTTTTCAAAGACAAGTGCCTGTGCTTCCAAAAGGTCAACTATTGATCTCGTTAAAGTTGTTACAAGAGTTCTTTCAGGTGAGGGTAGTGAGCAAGCCTTCAAACACTACATCAAATTTAACATGTCTATTCCGACAAGATGTGGCATGAACAAGGTTCTTACAGTCAGACAGGAGACCAGTATCTCTAGTTACTTGGGGTTGATAAAGGAGTTGAACATTTGCAACACACTCCAGGGGCAGATCCAGTCATTTTAAAAAGGAGGGGTTCCCAACCCAAGATAAAGGGGGGTTCCAACTATATGTCCCCATTCAAATGCATTGATCGTCCAAAAAAAAAGTGGGGGTTTCAACCCCCGGAACCCCCCCCCCACTTGATCCGCCACTGCACTCATCTGATAAAGATCAAGCAATTTTATAATGTAACCACAACATGTGTTGCTGAATAGCTTCAGTCTTGACAAGAGAATTGCATAGGTTAGAAATTTACAGATTGACAAGGATGGATCACATTAATAGAGGAGGACTGCATAGGTTAAAAATTTACAGATTGACAAGGATGGATCACATTAATAGAGGAGGACTGCATAGGTTAGAAATTTACAAATTGACAAGGATGGATCACATTAATAGAGGACTGCATAGGTTATAAATCCAAAGTTGATACACTGTGATATTTCATAAGAAACATAATATCTAAGTTAAGACCTTTATTTTACATATCACAATAATACAAGTTTATCATTCTGATGTAATTATCTACATGATGTCACATAGACATGCTTCACAGCTTAAAAAACACAGTATGACAAAATATGATGGAAGTTAATGATAAGGAGGTCAATTTTCATGACCTTCAAATAAATGAAGAAAAGACTTAAATGACAGATCAACAGAACGAAGAGATTTTGGTAAAGATTACTATTTAACTAAAGTACTTTTATTCATGGTTAATTGATTTTGGTTTTGTTTTGGTTTCAGTAATAAATTGATATAAAATATGCTTTCATTGGGTAATTAAATTCATTAGTTTAAAAGGCCAACAAAATCTTTAGACTACTATGAATTATAACACATTTAATACATTAGGAAATTTAATGATTTTTATGATTTTTTAATATAAATAAAGAAAAAGTTCTTACAAATTTAAACCATAATTCAAAATTTAATCCCTAATTTAATAAGAAGGAAATTTCTATTTACATACTAGAAGATATACTTAGCAGTGAAATACACAAATCATTCTGATCTCTTTGTAAATTCAAGAACATTTTAAAATAGATATTGATTTCAACCATGAAATTCCAAATACTGGTTGTGCTGTGAAATTGAAACTAAAAGTACACAATACATGTACATTAGTTACTCTTCAGATTTTCTATTTATTTTTAAAGATGAAATACTCAGATCCCTTATTAACAACAATTGGGATGTTGCACATTCATTTATAACATTACAACATGTATCAAAAATCATGAGTAACTGTCATTTTATGACAACTATAGTCATAAAAAAAAAAGAAGTTCAAATAACATGTTTGTGGCATAAAATATTCAGCTGAACAAAAGAACAATAAAAAGAGGATGAATATGCTTTTGTCCATGTTTAAGATTGCCACATAATAATGTATCACATTCAGATATTCCTTCTTTCACACTTCAGGTTACGAGACACACTTCAGCCACTGTTACATGTCCTGCTATACAGCTGTGTCTGTAAAAAGAAAAAAAAAAACAGTTACAGGTCATACAAGTCAAATATTAAATGGGCTTTATGGACAAGATGGACATATCGGTAAAAAATTTGTATTAATGTTTTTGTAGATAGAATTCTTAGAGGGTAAACTATTTCTTTGAATAAATACAACAGATACTGTCCTCTATGGACTTCATTCCATGAATTTTAAATTTCTCCTTGAAAAACTATATTGTGCAGCACAAAAATTCCTATTAATTAAAATAAATGTATATATTAATACTGAAATTTAAATTTTCCATTGAATGAACTCCACAGAGGGCAATAGATATTGTATTAATTCAATTGATCAGTTCACTTTCCAAAAATCTGAATACCCTGATTAATAGCAACTGATTCTTATGAACGATTTATTTTCTTGCAATAAATGCATAAATTCTTAAATGCAGACTTAGAACATAAATGAATAATCCCTTTTATGCAGTTTCATATTGCAAAAAAGCATAATTTCTTATATATGCTGCTCTTTGGTCGGGTTGTTTTCTCTTTGACACATTCCCCATTTTCATTCTCAATTTTATTTTTATGATTTATATAGAGCATAAATGCACAATTTCATTAAAGGCATACGATACAGTTTTTATCCCACAGTTAATTTTTGACGAAAGTTTGCGTACAAGCTATTTTTCACCTGGCCAATTCAAATATGTAATTAAAAATATACCTTTATGTGCAATTTATCGGTGATTTGTTTATAAAAATTGACACAAATAATCTTCATACATAATCAAGTCAAATGTCATTTTTAAAAGAGGGGTCCATGAACTTGTTTTCAAGTTAAATCTTTCTGAATGATAAAATCAGTCAAATATTGCATTTTCCCAGATATGTCACAGTTTGACGTTGTTAAAATAACATTTTAAGTTAGCAACTTCTTCATTACCTCCCTGTAACTGTATCGTATGCCCTAAATGCAAAATTTTATATATACAGATTTATAGAGCATAAATGCATAATTTCTTTATGCAGTTTTATAGTACACAAATGCATAATTTTTTTTACGCATTTTAAATTGCATAAACATGAATGCAGATTTTAAAGTATTAAGTTTATGAAGGAAATGCCTATACCAAGTCAGGAATATGACAGTTGTTTTCCATTTGTTTGATGTGTTTGAGCTTCTGATTTTCCCATTCGATAATGGACTTTCCATTTTGAATTTTCCTTGAGTTCGGTATTTTGTTATTTTACTATTTAGTAAATGTATCTTACCTGTACCCTCTGGAAATCTTGTAAAGTTGCGTGCTTTGTGGTATTCATACCAATCTTTGAAGAATTTTTCTTTACACTTATTGTACTCGTATTGAGTAACGGCCAATGCTGCCAAGCCGGCTATACTTAAAGGTAAAATGTAATACTTTCTAAGTCTTTTTCTTGTTGTCAATTCTTTGATATTCTGACGAACTCCAACGGCTGTAGCATACACATTAACACAAGTTATTGTCTGAAACTAGAAAATGCTGGTTTTGGCCCCTTTTGGCCCATAATTCCAGAACGTTTAGGGCAATTACCCCCAAACTCAATCCCAGCCTTCCTTTGTGATATGGAACCTTGTGGTACAATTTCAGAAAGATCCATACACATAAACATAAGTTATTGTCCGGAAACAACAAAAGCATATTTTTGCCTGTTTTGGCCCCAAATTCCTAAACTGTTGGTACCAAAACCAACCAAAATCAATCCCAACCTTCCTTTACATGGTATTGAACCTTGTGGTAACTGAGGAACTAGTCTCTGAAAAAATTACCTATATATTTTAAAATTTAAAATTTAACATTACATAAAGGTATATATATCGCAATATTTTTCAAAGACAAGTGCCTGTGCTTCCAAAAGGTCAACTATTGATCTCGTTAAAGTTGTTACAAGAGTTCTTTCAGGTGAGGGTAGTGAGCAAGCCTTCAAACACTACATCAAATTTAACATGTCTATTCCGACAAGATGTGGCATGAACAAGGTTCTTACAGTCAGACAGGAGACCAGTATCTCTAGTTACTTGGGGTTGATAAAGGAGTTGAACATTTGCAACACACTCCAGGGCAGATCCAGTCATTTTAAAAGGAGGGGTTCCCAACCCAAGATAAAGGGGTTCCAACTATATGTCCCCATTCAAATGCATTGATCGTCCAAAAAAAAAGTGGGGGTTTCAACCCCCGGAACCCCCCCTCTTGATCCGCCACTGCACTCATCTGATAAAGATCAAGCAATTTTATAATGTAACCACAACATGTGTTGCTGAATAGCTTCAGTCTTGACAAGAGAATTGCATAGGTTAGAAATTTACAGATTGACAAGGATGGATCACATTAATAGAGGAGGACTGCATAGGTTAAAATTTACAGATTGACAAGGATGGATCACATTAATAGAGGAGGACTGCATAGGTTAGAAATTTACAAATTGACAAGGATGGATCACATTAATAGAGGACTGCATAGGTTATAAATCCAAAGTTGATACACTGTGATATTTCATAAGAAACATAATATCTAAGTTAAGACCTTTATTTTACATATCACAATAATACAAGTTTATCATTCTGATGTAATTATCTACATGATGTCACAAAGACATGCTTCACAGCTTAAAAAACACAGTATGACAAAATATGATGGAAGTTAATGATAAGGAGGTCAATTTTCATGACCTTCAAATAAATGAAGAAAAGACTTATATGACAGATCAACAGAACGAAGAGATTTTGGTAAAGATTACTATTTAACTAAAGTACTTTTATTCATGGTTAATTGATTTTGGTTTTGTTTTGGTTTCAGTAATAAATTGATATAAAATATGCTTTCATTGGGTAATTAAATTCATTAGTTTAAAAGGCCAACAAAATCTTTAGACTACTATGAATTATAACACATTTAATACATTAGGAAATTTAATGATTTTTATGATTTTTTAATATAAATAAAGAAAAAGTTCTTACAAATTTAAACCATAATTCAAAATTTAATCCCTAATTTAATAAGAAGGAAATTTCTATTTACATACTAGAAGATATACTTAGCAGTGAAATACACAAATCATTCTGATCTCTTTTGTAAATTCAAGAACATTTTAAAATAGATATTGATTTCAACCATGAAATTCCAAATACTGCTTGTGCTGTGAAATTGAAACTAAAAGTACACAATACATGTACATTAGTTACTCTTCAGATTTTCTATTTATTTTTAAAGATGAAATACTCAGATCCCTTATTAACAACAATTGGGATGTTGCACATTCATTTATAACATTACAACATGTATCAAAAATCATGAGTAACTGTCATTTTATGACAACTATAGTCATAAAAAAAAAAAGTTCAAATAACATGTTTGTGGCATAAAATATTCAGCTGAACAAAAGAACAATAAAAAGAGGATGAATATGCTTTTGTCCATGTTTAAGATTGCCACATAATAATGTATCACATTCAGATATTCCTTCTTTCACACTTCAGGTTACGAGACACACTTCAGCCACTGTTACATGTCCTGCTATACAGCTGTGTCTGTAAAAAGAAAAAAAAACAGTTACAGGTCATACAAGTCAAATATTAAATGGGCTTTATGGACAAGATGGACATATCGGTAAAAATTTGTATTGATGTGTTTGAGCTTCTGATTTTCCCATTCGATAATGGACTTTCCATTTTGAATTTTCCTTGAGTTCGGTATTTTGTTATTTTACTATTTAGTAAATGTATCTTACCTGTACCCTCTGGAAATCTTGTAAAGTTAGCGTGCTTTGTGGTATTCATACCAATCTTTGAAGAATTTTTCTTTACACTTATTGTACTCGTATTGAGTAACGCCAATGCTGCCAAGCCGCTATACTTAAAGGTAAAATGTAATACTTTCTAAGTCTTTTCTTGTTGTCAATTCTTTGATATTCTGACGAACTCCAACGGCTGTAGCAACTGAAATAATAAATAAAACCTTATTATACTAAATTGGCCAAATTAAAGAAATAATTCACTATGGTAGAAAAGTTACAAACCATTTAAACAATTATATGAAAAATAAGTATCAGCAAACAAGGCTTTTTTTGCTCCCCCATAATTCTTAATTTTCCCATAGTGTTAATTCATGGGATATTTTTGGTTTAAAAATGCTATCCTGTTTTGTTTGCAGATAAAATAAAAATCTTGTCCTTATCCACTCAAAAGATTGTACCACAGTCAAGAACCAAAACTTTGGCCAAAAAGGTATAGAACCACTAATTCGGCCCGGTTAGAAAGAACATATAAGAAAGTAGTACATATTATAAACAAATTAGTTCTTACACATAGCTGTAACTTTTTTGTTAATAAGTAAAATATTTGGGTAATTTTGGTATCAAATGAAAGCTTAAGAACTTGAAATCACTGTAAAACCCTTGTTAAAAGTTTCTTTTGAATAATAACAAGCATTCTGTGAGTATTGCCTGGCAATACATAGTCCCCTACCGGTTAAAAATTCATTGTACTGGAACAAAATGCTAACTTGATCTATACTTTTCATGGTGTAAACTATATAACAAATATTAAGTCAATATCTTCAAGCATGACGAAAAAAAATGTGGAAAATGAATTATTTGAGTGAATTTTCTAAATTAATTATTTGAGTGAATTTTCTAAGTCCAAGGACCATAACTCTGCACAAAATCATAAGACCGAACAAAATTGATATTGATCTGTAAATTGTCATGATAAAACTATATACCAATCATCAAATCAATATCTTCAAGCATGACAAAAAAAAAAGTGCAGAAAACTGATTATTTGAGTGAATTTTCCAAGTTCAAGGACCATAACTCTGCACAAAATTGTCAGAATGGAACAAAATTCAAATTTGATCTGTAACTTGTCATGATAAAACAATACACCAAATATCAAATCAATATCTTCAAGCATGACAAAAAAGTGTGGAAAACTGATTTGCTGGACTGATGAATGGACAGACAGACAGAGTGAAACCTAAAGTCCCTTCGACTTCATCGGTAGGGGACTGAAAAATATATGAAATTAAGATAGGAGGGCATATTTGTCCTGTTGCTCAGATCAGAAGTACCTGTTTGTGTACTACCAAACTTCCAGCAAACAGTGCGCTCTAAAATGCAATTAAAGGTAAGCTGATTTTTTTTTCAGCACAAGTCAAGATAAGGTATAGTTTTGACATGAAATGACTATCACTTTATTTAAACTTAATACAAAATAGCTATGAATGCCTGAAGTTGCAAATTTAACATAGAAAGCAAAGGGACTATGAATTAGTGGTGTTATTCCAAACAGGATTCCTTATCTATATAAATAACACATTCAGTTCTACAATATCTGTAAATCCTACATAACCTTTCTACCTTTTCTATGTAATAATGTAAAAATCCTGCTGTTTTCAACTTTTTTCATGTCACATGTGAGGATTTTAATATATCAAAATACCTTGACTATTTCATTAAATAAGCTAAGTTGTGCATAAGTCAAATAAACTGACTTTAGTTTGTTGAATCCTGTATTTTATGGAAAATTCAAATACTCTAGGTGGGAGATTTTAAAGCTGTAATGTAGATAACTTACTTGACTGTTTTGTTTAGCTTGGGTATAATGTTGTACATGTATCAACTATGCAAAAATTTACATTCACAATCTAAAACTTTACAATCTAATTAAAATTAAATCTCCACACTCTTATTTTTTTATTCTTAGTCGCAGCGACCAAGAATAACAAAAATAAAATGCTCCGCAGGGCGCAGCTTGATATGACCGCAGAGGTCGAACCCTGAACAGTTGGGGCAAGTATGGACACAACATTCAAGCTTGATACAGCTCTGAATTTGGATTGTGATTAAATATTTGACACAGCATAGGTTTCTGACACAGAATGAATGTGGTCTAAGAACTTAAAAATTTTGAATTGGACATTCACCTTTTATGGTCCAGATACTGTCCTCTATGGACTTCATTCCATGAATTTTAAATTTCTCCTTGAAAACTATATTGTGCAGCACAAAATTCCTATTAATTAAAATAAATGTATATATTAATACTGAAATTTAAATTTTCCATTGAATGAACTCCACAGAGGGCAATAGATATTGTATTAATTCAATTGATCAGTTCACTTTCCAAAAATCTGAATACCCTGATTAATAGCAACTGATTCTTATGAACGATTTATTTTCTTGCAATAAATGCATAAATTCTTAAATGCAGACTTAGAACATAAATGAATAATCCCTTTTATGCAGTTTCATATTGCAAAAAAGCATAATTTCTTATATATGCTGCTCTTTGGTCGGGTTGTTTTCTCTTTGACACATTCCCCATTTTCATTCTCAATTTTATTTTTATGATTTATATAGAGCATAAATGCACAATTTCATTAAAGGCATACGATACAGTTTTTATCCCACAGTTAATTTTTGACGAAAGTTTGCGTACAAGCTATTTTTTCACCTGGCCAATTCAAATATGTAATTAAAAATATACCTTTATGTGCAATTTATCGGTGATTTGTTTATAAAAATTGACACAAATAATCTTCATACATAATCAAGTCAAATGTCATTTTTAAAAAGAGGGGTCCATGAACTTGTTTTCAAGTTAAATCTTTCTGAATGATAAAAATCAGTCAAATATTGCATTTTCCCAGATATGTCACAGTTTGACGTTGTTAAAAATAACATTTTAAGTTAGCAACTTCTTCATTACCTCCCTGTAACTGTATCGTATGCCCTAAATGCAAAATTTTATATATACAGATTTATAGAGCATAAATGCATAATTTCTTTATGCAGTTTTATAGTACACAAATGCATAATTTTTTTTACGCATTTTAAATTGCATAAACATGAATGCAGATTTTAAAGTATTAAGTTTATGAAGGAAATGCCTATACCAAGTCAGGAATATGACAGTTGTTTTCCATTTGTTTGATGTGTTTGAGCTTCTGATTTTCCCATTCGATAATGGACTTTCCATTTTGAATTTTCCTTGGAGTTCGGTATTTTGTTATTTTACTATTTAGTAAATGTATCTTACCTGTACCCTCTGGAAATCTTGTAAAGTTGCGTGCTTTGTGGTATTCATACCAATCTTTGAAGAATTTTTCTTTACACTTATTGTACTCGTATTGAGTAACGGCCAATGCTGCCAAGCCGGCTATACTTAAAGGTAAAATGTAATATTTTCTAAGTCTTTTTCTTGTTGTCAATTCTTTGATATTCTGACGAACTCCAACGGCTGTAGCAACTGAAATAATAAATAAAACCTTATTATACTAAATTGGCCAAATTAAAGAAATAATTCACTATGGTAGAAAAGTTACAAACCATTTAAACAATTATATGAAAATAAGTATCAGCAAACAAGGCTTTTTGCTCCCCATAATTCTTAATTTTCCCATAGTGTTAATTCATGGGATATTTTTGGTTTAAAACGCTATCCTGTTTTGTTTGCAGATAAAATAAAAATCTTGTCCTTATCCACTCAAAAGATTGTACCACAGTCAAGAACCAAAACTTTGGCCAAAAGGTATAGAACCACTAATTCGGCCGTTAGAAAGAACATATAAGAAAGTAGTACATATTATAAACAAATTAGTTCTTACATAGCTGTAACTTTTTGTTAATAAGTAAAATATTTGGGTAACTTTGCTTTCAAATTAAAGCTTATGAACTTGGAATCACTGTAGAACCCTTGTTATAAGTTTCTTTTGAATAATAACAAGCATTCTGTGAGTATTGCCTGGCAATACATAGTCCCCTATCGGTTAAAAATTCATTGTACTGGAACAAAATGCGAACTTGATCTATACTTGTCATGGTGTAAACTATATAACAAATATTAAGTCAATATCTTCAAGCATGACGAAAAAAATGTGGAAAAAAAAAAAAAAAAAATTTTTTTTTTTTTTTTTTTTTTTCCAAGGACCATAACTCTGCACAAAATCATAAGACCGGAACAAAATTCGATATTGATCTGTAACTTGTCATAATAAAACTATATACCAATCATCAAATCAATATCTTCAAGCAAGACAAAAAAAAAAAGTGTGGAAAACTGATTATTTGAGTGAATTTTCCAAGTTCAAGGACCATAACTCTGCACAAAATCGTCAGAATGGAACAAAATTCAAACTTGATCTGTAACTTGTCATGATAAAACAATACACCAAATATCAAATCAATATCTTCAAGCATGACGAAAAAAAAGTGTGGAAAACTGATTTGCCGGACTGACGGATGGACAGACAGACAGAGTGCAAACCTAAAGTCCCCTTGACTTCATCGGTGGGGACTGAAAATATATGAAATTAAGATAGCAGGGCATATTTGTCCTGTTGCTCAGATCAGAAGTACCTGTTTGTGTACTACCAAACTTCCAGCAAACAGTGCGCTCTAAAATGCAATTAAAGGTAAGCTGATTTTTTTTTCAGCACAAGTCAAGATAAGGTATAGTTTTGACATGAAATGACTATCACTTTATTTAAACTTTATACAAAATAGCTATGAATGCCTGAAGTTGCAGAATTTAACATAGAAAGCAAAGGGACTATGAATTAGCAGTGTTATTCCAAACAGGATTCCTTATCTATATAAATCACACATTCAGTTCTACAGTATCTGTAAATCCTACATAACATTTCTATCTTTTTCTATGTACCTGTAATAATGTAAAAAATCCTGCTGTTTCAATTTTTTTTCATGTCACATGTGAGGATTTTCATATATCAAAATACCTTGACTATGTCATGTATGTCATTAAATAAGCTTAGTTGTGCATAAGTCAATTAAACTGACTTTAGTTTGTTGAATCCTGTATTTTTATGGAAAATTCAAATACTCTAGGTGGGAGATTTTTAAAGCTGTAATGTAGATAACTTACTTGACTGTTTTGTTTAGCTTGGGTATAATGTTGTACATGTATCAACTATGCAAAAAATTTACATTCACAATCTAAAACTTTACAATCTAATTAAAATTAAATCTCCACACTCGCTCATTTTTTTTATTCTTAGTCGCAGCGACCAAGAATAACAAAAATAAAATGCTCCGCAGGGCGCAGCTTGATATGACCGCAGAGGTCGAACCCTGAACAGTTGGGGCAAGTATGGACACAACATTCAAGCTTGATACAGCTCTGAATTTGGATTGTGATTAAATATTTGACACAGCATAGGTTTCTGACACAGAATGAATGTGATCTAAGAACTTAAAAATTTTGAATTGGACATTCACCTTTTATGGTCCAATATCCAAAATCTAAATACATGGTTAGATTCAGCATATCAAAGAACCCCAAGAGTTCAATTTTTGATGAAATCAAACTAAGTTTAATATTGGACCCTTTTGACCTCAATGTGGACAAAGTTGATAACGGGCCCAAAAATCAAAAATCTAAATACATGGTTAGATTCAGCATATCAAAGAAACCCATATATTCAATTTTGTTGAAATCAAACAAAGTTTAATTTTGGACCCGATTTGGACCAACTTGAAAACGGCCCATAATCAAAATCTAAATACATGTTTAGATTCAGCATATCAAAGAACCCTAAGAATTCAATTTTGTTAAAATCAAACTAAGTTTAATTTTGGACCCTTTGGACCTTAATGTAGACCAATTTGAAACAGGACTTAAAATTAAGAATCTAAATACACGGTTACAGTGTCTTCCTAGAAAATTTTCATGCATGGTAGGTCAATGGTGAATTTGACATGCTGTACGCTTCTTTTCCAGAATTAGTAACTCTACATAATTTATATGTTTAAAGCCATATACCAATCTAATAGTTTTATTATACAGCAATTCATATAAGTCATGGAACTTTAAAGTATTTATTACAGATGAGAGGAATTAATGAAAGACTTTATAAACAATAATAAAATAATCCAGTCTGCAATAGTTATTTACAAATAAATGCCATGTACACATTATTTTGTTGATATATTCCTCTGTTTCAACTTTCCAAAGGTCACCACACATTTTCAAAATCAAAATCTTCCTCCTTCGGTTCTTCAATTATAGAGCATAAATGCATAATTTCTTTATGCAGTTTTATAGTACACAAATGCATAATTTTTTACGCATTTTAAATTGCATAAACATGAATGCAGATTTTAAAGTATTAAGTTTATGAAGGAAATGCCTATACCAAGTCAGGAATATGACAGTTGTTTTCCATTTGTTTGATGTGTTTGAGCTTCTGATTTTCCCATTCGATAATGGACTTTCCATTTTGAATTTTCCTTGGAGTTCGGTATTTTGTTATTTTACTATTTAGTAAATGTATCTTACCTGTACCCTCTGGAAATCTTGTAAAGTTGTGCTTTGTGGTATTCATACCAATCTTTGAAGAATTTTTCTTTACACTTATTGTACTCGTATTGAGTAACGCCAATGCTGCCAAGCCGGCTATACTTAAAGGTAAAATGTAATACTTTCTAAGTCTTTTTCTTGTTGTCAATTCTTTGATATTCTGACGAACTCCAACGGCTGTAGCAACTGAAATAATAAATAAAACCTTATTATACTAAATTGGCCAAATTAAAGAAATAATTCACTATGGTAGAAAAGTTACAAACCATTTAAACAATTATATGAAAAATAAGTATCAGCAAACAAGGCTTTTTTTGCTCCCCCATAATTCTTAATTTTCCCATAGTGTTAATTCATGGGATATTTTTGGTTTAAAACGCTATCCTGTTTTGTTTGCAGATAAAATAAAAATCTTGTCCTTATCCACTCAAAAGATTGTACCACAGTCAAGAACCAAAACTTTGGCCAAAAGGTATAGAACCACTAATTCGCCCGTTAGAAAGAACATATAAGAAAGTAGTACATATTATAAACAAATTAGTTCTTACACATAGCTGTAACTTTTTGTTAATAAGTAAAATATTTGGGTAATTTTGGTATCAAATGAAAGCTTAAGAACTTGAAATCACTGTAAAACCCTTGTTAAAAGTTTCTTTTGAATAATAACAAGCATTCTGTGAGTATTGCCTGGCAATACATAGTCCCCATCGGTTAAAAATTCATTGTACTGGAACAAAATGCGAACTTGATCTATACTTGTCATGGTGTAAACTATATAACAAATATTAAGTCAATATCTTCAAGCATGACGAAAAAAAATGTGGAAAATTAATTATTTGAGTGAATTTTCTAAATTAATTATTGAGTGAATTTTCTAAGTCCAAGGACCATAACTCTGCACAAAATCATAAGACCGGAACAAAATTCGATATTGATCTGTAAATTGTCATGATAAAAACTATATACCAATCATCAAATCAATATCTTCAAGCATGACAAAAAAAAAAAGTGCAGAAAACTGATTATTTGAGTGAATTTTCCAAGTTCAAGGACCATAACTCTGCACAAAATTGTCAGAATGGAACAAAATTCAAATTTGATCTGTAACTTGTCATGATAAAACAATACACCAAATATCAAATCAATATCTTCAAGCATGACAAAAAAAAGTGTGGAAAACTGATTTGCCGGACTGATGAATGGACAGACAGACAGAGTGCAAACCTAAAGTCCCCTTCGACTTCATCGGTAGGGGACTGAAAAATATATGAAATTAAGATAGGAGGGCATATTTGTCCTGTTGCTCAGATCAGAAGTACCTGTTTGTGTACTACCAAACTTCCAGCAAACAGTGCGCTCTAAAATGCAATTAAAGGTAAGCTGATTTTTTTTCAGCACAAGTCAGGATAAGGTATAGTTTTGACATGAAATGACTATCACTTTATTTAAACTTAATACAAAATAGCTATGAATGCCTGAAGTTGCAAATTTAACATAGAAACAAAGGGACTATGAATTAGTGGTGTTATTCCAAACAGGATTCCTTATCTATATAAATAACACATTCAGTTCTACAATATCTGTAAATCCTACATAACCTTTCTACCTTTTCTATGTAATAATGTAAAAAAATCCTGCTGTTTTCAACTTTTTTTTCATGTCACATGTGAGGATTTTAATATATCAAAATACCTTGACTATTTCATTAAATAAGCTTAGTTGTGCATAAGTCAAATAAACTGACTTTAGTTTGTTGAATCCTGTATTTTTATGGAAAATTCAAATACTCTAGGTGGGAGATTTTTAAAGCTGTAATGTAGATAACTTACTTGACTGTTTTGTTTAGCTTGGGTATAATGTTGTACATGTATCAACTATGCAAAAATTTACATTCACAATCTAAAACTTTACAATCTAATTAAAATTAAATCTCACATCGCTCATTTTTTTATTCTTAGTCGAGCGACCAAGAATAACAAAAATAAAATGCTCCATGGGCGCAACTTGATATGACCGCAGAGGTCGAACCCTGAACAGTTGGGGCAAGTATGGACACAACATTCAAGCTTGATACAGCTCTGAATTTGGATTGTGATTAAATATTTGACACAGCATAGGTTTCTGACACAGAATGAATGTGATCTAAGAACTTAAAAATTTTGAATTGGACATTCACCTTTTATGGTCCAATATCCAAAATCTAAATACATGGTTAGATTCAGCATATCAAAGAACCCCAAGAGTTCAATTTTTGATGAAATCAAACTAAGTTTAATATTGGACCCTTTGACCTCAATGTGGACAAAGTTGATAACGGGCCCAAAAATCAAAAATCTAAATACATGGTTAGATTCAGCATATCAAAGAACCCATATATTCAATTTTGTTGAAATCAAACAAAGTTTAATTTGGACCCGATTTGGACCAACTTGAAAACTGGGCCCATAATCAAAATCTAAATACATGTTTAGATTCAGCATATCAAAGAACCCTAAGAATTCAATTTTGTTAAAATCAAACTAAGTTTAATTTTGGACCCTTTGGACCTTAATGTAGACCAATTTGAAACAGGACTAAAATTAAGAATCTAAATCAGGTTAGATTCGGCATATCAAAGAACCTCAATAATTCAATTTTGATGAAATCAAACAAAGTTTAATTTTGGACCCTTTGGACCTCAATGTGGACCAATTTAAAACGGGCCCAAAATCCAAAAACTTAATACACGGTTAGATTCAGCATATTAAAGAACCCCAGGAATTCAAGAATAAAACCCAATTGAAATTGGTCAAGAAATAAGCAATTTATACAAAGTATCTTCTTTTGCACAATACTGTGTAATTGAATATTTCTTGCAATTGCACAATACTGTGCAATTGAATATTTTTGCTATTGCGCAATACTGTACAATTGACAATTTCTTGCTATTGCAATATTGTGCTATTGGATATTTCTTGCTATTCGCAATACTGTGCAATTAAAGATTTCTTGCTATTCGCAATACTGTGCAATTGAAAATTTCTTGCTATTGCACAATACTTATTATATAATAATTTACACATCCTGTTTGGTGTGTATCTCCTGCCATATCATTATTATTTGCTTTTAATATAAATCAGAAATAACCAACTTAAAATGGAAAATTTTAAAGAAAAAAAAGGAAAAAAAAAAAAAAATCCCCCAATTTTTGAACCCCTTATGATTCATCACCCCAAACTCAATCCCAGCCTTCCTTTGAGATATGGTACCTTGCAGTACAATTTCAGAGATCCATACACTTGAACACAAGTTATTGTCTGGCAACTAGAAAAATGCTTATTTTGGCCCCTTTTGGCCCTAAATTCCTAAACGTTTAGGGCAATTACCCCCAAACTCAAACCCAGCTTTCCCTTTGTGACATGGAACCTTGTGGTACAATTTCATAAAGATCCATACACTAACACACAAGTTATTGTCCTGAAACTAGAAAAATGCTTGTTTTTTGCCCCTTTTTGGCCCCTCATTCCTAAAATTTTGAGACAATTACCCCCAAAATCAATCCCAGCATTCCCTTTGAGGTATGGTACCTTGCAGTACAATTTCAGAGAGATCCAAACACTTGAACACAAGTTATTGTCTGGAAACCAGAAAATAACTTATTTTGGCCCTTTGGCCCTTATTCCTAAACGTTTTGGGCAATTACCCCAAACTCAATTCCAGCTTTTCCTTTGTGATATGGAACCTTGTAGTACAATTTCAGAAAGATCCATACACTTACACACAAGTTATTGTCATGAAACTAGAAAATGCTTCTTTTCGCCTTTTTGGCCCCTAATTCCTAAAATTTTGAGGCAATTACCCCAAAATCAATCCCAGCATTCCCTTTGTGATATGGAACCTTGTGGTACAATGTCAGAGATCCATACACTAACACACAAGTTATGTCTGGAAGTTACAAAAAGCTTATTTTTGGCCCCATTTGGCCCCTAATTCCTTAACTGTTGGTACCATAACCCCAAAATCAATCCCAACCTTCCTTTTGTGGTATTGAACCTTATGGTAAAATTTCATAGAGATCAATTCACTTAAACTAAAGTTAGAGTCGAAAACCAATGTGTCTTCGGACACGCAGACGTAACGTCATACCAATATACGACCACAAAATTTTTTTGCGGTCGTATAATGAGCTAGTGCGGAGATTCAATTTTAAATAGATTAAAAATTTTACATTTTTGAAGAGCCTTTATTTTACTATATATGCTATAAGGATAGGTCCATGATTAAAGTGATTATAAATGTTGTATGAAATAACTCAAGAGATTAAACAACACTGACAATTTGTTTAACTATTAAAATATTTAAGCTCCATAAGCGAAACAATATGTTTAATTATTTGTTAAAAGACGTGCGGGATTTTCCCCCTGCGCTGAAGACCCATTGGTGGCCTTCGGCTGTTGTCTGCTCTTCGGTCGGGTTGTTGTCTCTTTGACATATTCCCCATTTCCATTCTAAATTTTAGAAGTAAAGAAATTGATATATGTACCCACCTACAAACATTGTTCCCAGTCCTTTAATAAAACACCTTGATTGGCAAACATCTTTGTTCTTTACAAACTGAAAAAATATATAATGTGTTTTAGGTTGACAATTATCTTAAACAATTTAACATGTTTAAGAAATAAGTCAAGATGATGATGATGATGATGATGATGATGATAGGTGGTGGTGGTGGTGGTGGTGGTGGTGGTGGTGGTGGTGGTGGATGGCTGCTTAACATCCAGTGGCAAATTAATATGCATACCTGATTAGTACTAGACTGACATGCTGAGCTGGATTTTTAACATGCTAGTTAACAAGGTAATAATTGTCCGCAGGAAGTTATGTCATTTTTACCTGACGCATTATTCTGACTCCAAGCTGACCAGTCTTTGCTCTCACTCCTTAATGTCGCGTGCTTAACAGAGAAGCAACAAATACCAATTTTAAAGCCTTTGGTTTGACCTGGCCGGGGTTCAAACCAATGACATCACCTACTCAAAGGGAACACGAGACCACAGCGTTTTAAGAAATTAGAAAATAAGGAACTAGATATTCTTGGGAGTTCATGCTACATGTACATGTTTGTTTGACACCAATACAAAGTTCTAGCTACATGTATGTCTGTGCAGCACTACTGCCCTCAGAAAGTAAGATGTGAAGAAGAGCCATAATTCAATCTATGAGAAAATACTTAGCCATCACTATACAACTAACGTGAGGGTACCCAAATTGCACCTATTTTGACAGTTTTTTCACCTACATTTTTTTATGATCTAAACAAAAGTTTCCATTCTGTGTTTATTTTGTAGATGTGTCCTTATTTACTATATAGTTAAACCATTTTAATTTTGAATCCATATTGAGTCATAGAAAAATGCATTGGAACCAACCTCCAAACGATCCAGGATTCTGTAATGAGGAGTACCCAAATTGCATCCATGCTTAAATTCACATCCTTAAAAATCGAATAACAGATGTTTTGTTTCATTTCTTCAAATATTAAGAACAATCTGGCATAAGTCCATGCTTTTTATTCATTTTTTTAAGAAATGGATGTTTGCAATCTATTTAATTTGCTCATTTTTAAAAGATGACTTTTTGAGAACGTCGCAACGCGACGTTTCCATAGATTTACTTTTTCCGGTGAATGCTTCATCTGTTGATATATACTGTGAGCATTTTGTGTATATTTAAATATATTTACCTATGTTGAAAGACGTGTATAATGTCAAATCATAAAAATACAAATTGTTCAGTCTAAAAAAAAACTTGTTAGATTTCCGCAGCTATTTTTGTTGAATAGGTGCAATTTGGGTACTCGGTGCAATTTGGGTACTGTGACGTTACATACCAAACATAAGGTCAATTTTTACAAGAACAATTGCTGTCAAAAGCAGAAAAATTGAAAAGATTTTAATTCTGAAAAAACAGGCAAAGCAATAGTCAACAAATATCTTCCAAAAATTTGAAGTCAATACCTTTAAATATGCTTCAGAAGTAGCATGAGTTGTATAACCAATAAGTTAAATTGATTAAATGGTAAATAAAAGTTAGAAGATATCAGAGGGTATTAAATAATCATTTATAACTCAAAGTAGGTTAGCCACAAACCCCACCAAATTTCAGAAGTTAATTAAGAAGCTCCAGAACATAAGCAGTTCCTGCACCACTACTGACATCCATCATATTACTCATGTAAAAAGGAATTATACATTTTGTACAATAGTGGAATGGTAGATATAATCTCTGGTTTAAACATAAGACATTACCAGAGTCATACAGATAATTTTATTAACCAATCAAGGTGGCCTCTGAAGGGCAGATTAATTACAATGTTATTATTCATAACATAATAAACAAACTAAACAATAAACTAATAAGACAATAATGTAAAAATAAGGAGATGAGGTATGATTGCCAATGAGACAACTATCCACCAAAATTCAAAAAAAGTGGATATGTAAGAAATTATAGGCAACCGTACGGCCTTAAACAATGAGAAAAACCCATACGGTATAGTCGGCATGTAAAAGGCCCCGACATGAAAAATATGAAACAATTCAATTGAGAAAACTAACGGCCTAATTTATAACAAAACAATTAACGAAAACAAATATGACAAACATGAATCAACGACAACCACTGAACTACAGGCTCCTGACATAAAGAATGTGGCGGGGTTGAATATGTTTGTGAGCGCCCCCTAACCTGGGACAGTGGTGTAACATCACAACATAAGAACAAACTATAAAAATCAGTTGAAAAAGGCTTAACTCATCAGATTGATACAAAGCAGAAAAACATCAAACATAAACACAGACTGGACGTGGCAGGGTATTTATCCATCCCTCATCCCTAACAACAAAAAGGACACTAACTACAGATCTGAGAGTACACACAGTTACTGACAGCTAGTTCAAAGCTATTACAACTAATACAAAAATCATGTATCTAAGACTAATGGTTCATTAGATTAATAGTTGTATTGATTTTATAAAATGTTTAACTTAATCATAAAATAAAAATGTCATCATTAATGTATTTTGTATTCTGTATCATAAACCATAAGAAATCATAAAATACCCTAATCCTTATACAAGACCAAGCATGAAAGATTGATAAAACTAGTTTTCAGGAAAAAGAACACAAGACCATTACTAATAGAAATAACACATATATCGAAAAATAAAATATATCTAAATACTGCCAAAAAACTAAAGCAAAAGCAACCAAAATAAAAGAACAGAGTTCCAATGTCCCCCGCGTTGCACATCTTTTATCTATCCAAGAAACAAGGGCAATAACTAAAAAAAAAACATTTTTTTTTTTTGTTCTTTAAGACTTTCTATAAATATCGTTTACATTGTATGTTAGATAACTGAAACAGGGAGCGTCAATAATGCAGAAAAGTCAAATCTGTAAAAATGAAATGAAGGCTTCAGAGCAAATGCAATGCCATTTCCATTATAATTATTATTTCCAAGGAGCATAACTCGTTAAAAATATTTGACCAGCACTTATTACTTATTTTCAAAAGTGTCAAAGACATTGTTGATATAAACCTATGATATACGTAAAGTTTCATAAAATTATGGCAAGAATTGTACACATGAGAAGATAACAATGCAATTTTCAATAAAATTAATGTTTCCAAGGAGCATAACTCTTTTAAAAATAATTGATCGGCACTGATTTTGAAACTCGTCCAAGACATTACTAATATCATGAATATAGCCTATGATATAAGTTTCATAAAAATCCGGCAAGAATTTAACGAATGAGTGCGCTAACGAAGCAATTTTCCATATAATTAATGTTTCCAAGGCTAAATTTTAGAAGTAAAGAAATTGATATATGTACCCACCTACAAACATTGTTCCCAGTCCTTTAATAAAACACCTTGATTGGCAAACATCTTTGTTCTTTACAAACTGAAAAATATATAATGTGTTTTAGGTTGACAATTATCTTAAACAATTTAACATGTTTAAGAAATAAGATGATGATCATGATGATGATGATGATGGTGGTGGGTGGTGGTGGTGGTGGTGGTGGTGGTGGTGGTGGTGGTGGATGGCTGCTTAACATCCAGTGGCAAATTAATATGCATACCTGATTAGTACTAGACTGACATGCTGAGCTGGATTTTAACATGCTAGTTAACAAGGTAATAATTGTCCGCAGGAAGTTATGTCATTTTACCTGACGATTATTCTGACTCCAAGCTGACCAGTCTTTGCTCTCACTCCTTAATGTCGCTGCTTAACAGAGAAGCAACAAATACCAATTTTAAAGCCTTTGGTTTGACCTGGCCGGGTTCAAACCAATGACATCACCTACTCAAAGGGAACACGAGACCACAGCGTTTTAAGAAATTAGAAAATAAGGAACTAGATATTCTTGGGAGTTCATGCTACATGTACATGTTTGTTTGACACCAATACAAAGTTCTAGCTACATGTATGTCTGTGCAGCACTACTGCCCTCAGAAAGTAAGATGTGAAGAAGAGCCATAATTCAATCTATGAGAAAATACTTAGCCATCACTATACAACTAACGTGAGGGTACCCAAATTGCACCTATTTTGACAGTTTTTCACCTACATTTTTTATGAGCTAAACAAAAGTTTCCATTCTGTGTTTATTTTGTAGATGTGTCCTTATTTACTATATAGTTAAACCATTTTAATTTTGAATCCATATTGAGTCATAGAAAATGCATTGGAACCAACCTCCAAACGATCCAGGATTCTGTAATGAGGAGTACCCAAATTGCATCCATGCTTAAATTCACATCCTTAAAATCGAATAACAGATGTTTTGTTTCATTTCTTCAAATATTAAGAACAATCTGGCATAAGTCCATGCTTTTATTCATTTTTAAGAAATGGATGTTTGCAATCTATTTAATTTGCTCATTTTTAAAAGATGACTTTTTGAGAACGTCGCAACGCACGTTTCCATAGATTTACTTTTTCCGTGAATGCTTCATCTGTTGATATATACTGTGAGCATTTTGTGATATTTAAATATATTTACCTATGTTGAAAGACGTGTATAATGTCAAATCATAAAAATACAAATTGTTCAGTCTAAAAAAAAACTTGTTAGATTTCCGCAGCTATTTTTGTTGAATAGGTGCAATTTGGGTACGGTGCAATTTGGGTACTGTGACGTTACATACCAAACATAAGGTCAATTTTACAAGAACAATTGCTGTCAAAAGCAGAAAATTGAAAAGATTTTAATTCTGAAAAACAGGCAAAGCAATAGTCAACAAATATCTTCCAAAATTTGAAGTCAATACCTTTAAATATGCTTCAGAAGTAGCATGAGTTGTATAACCAATAAGTTAAATTGATTAAATGGTAAATAAAAGTTAGAAGATATCAGAGGGTATTAAATAATCATTTATAACTCAAAGTAGGTTAGCCACAAACCCCACCAAATTTCAGAAGTTAATTAAAGCTCCAGAACATAAGCAGTTCCTGCACCACTACTGACATCCATCATATTACTCATGTAAAAGGAATTATACATTTTGTACAATAGTGGAATGGTAGATATAATCTCTGGTTTAAACATAAGACATTACCAGAGTCATACAGATAATTTTATTAACCAATCAAGGTGGCCTCTGAAGGGCAGATTAATTACAATGTTATTATTCATAACATAATAAACAAACTAAACAATAAACTAATAAGACAATAATGTAAAAATAAGGAGATGAGGTATGATTGCCAATGAGACAACTATCCACCAAAATTCAAAAAAAGTGGATATGTAAGAAATTATAGGCAACCGTACGGCCTTAAACAATGAGAAAAACCCATACGGTATAGTCGGCATGTAAAAGGCCCCGACATGAAAAATATGAAACAATTCAATTGAGAAAACTAACGGCCTAATTTATAACAAAACAATTAACGAAAAACAAATATGACAAACATGAATCAACGACAACCACTGAACTACAGGCTCCTGACATAAAGAATGTGGCGGGGTTGAATATGTTTGTGAGCGCTCAACCCTCCCCTAACCTGGGACAGTGGTGTAACAACACAACATAAGAACAAACTATAAAAATCAGTTGAAAAAGGCTGAACTCATCAGATTGATACAAAGCAGAAAAACATCAAACATAAACACAGACTGGACGTGGCAGGGTATTTATCCATCCCTCATCCCTAACAACAAAAAGGACACTAACTACAGATCTGAGAGTACACACAGTTACTGACAGCTAGTTCAAAGCTATTACAACTAATACAAAAATCATGTATCTAAGACTAATGGTTCATTAGATTAATAGTTGTATTGATTTTATAAAATGTTTAACTTAATCATAAAATAAAAATGTCATCATTAATGTATTTTGTATTCTGTATCATAAACCATAAGAAATCATAAAATACCCTAATCCTTATACAAGACCAAGCATGAAAGATTGATAAAACTAGTTTTCAGGAAAAAGAACACAAGACCATTACTAATAGAAATAACACATATCGAAAAATAAAATATATCTAAATACTGCCAAAAAACTAAAGCAAAAGCAACCAAAATAAAAGAACAGAGTTCCAATGTCCCCGTTGCACATCTTTTATCTATCCAAGAAACAAGGGCAATAACTAAAAAAAACACATTTTTTTTTTTTGTTCTTTAAGACTTTCTATAAATATCGTTTACATTGTATGTTAGATAACTGAAACAGGGGCGTCAATAATGCAGAAAAGTCAAATCTGTAAAATGAAATGAAGGCTTCAGAGCAAATGCAATGCCATTTCCATTATAATTATTATTTCCAAGGAGCATAACTCGTTAAAAATATTTGACCAGCACTTATTACTTATTTTCAAAAGTGTCAAAGACATTGTTGATATAAACCTATGATATACGTAAAGTTTCATAAAATTATGGCAAGAATTGTACACATGAGAAGATAACAATGCAATTTTCAATAAAATTAATGTTTCCAAGGAGCATAACTCTTTTAAAAATAATTGATCGGCACTGATTTTCAAACTCGTCCAAGACATTACTAATATAGCCTATGATATAAGTTTCATAAAAATCTGGCAAGAATTTAACGAATGAGTGCGCTAACGAAGCAATTTTCCATATAATTAATGTTTCCAAGGGGCATAACTCTTTTAATAAAATGCTCCGCTGGGCGCAGCTTGATACGACCGCAGAGGTCGAACCTTGAACAGTTGGGGCAAGTATGGACACAACATTCAAGCTTGATACAGCCCTGAATTTGGATTATGATTAAATATTTGACACAGCAAACTTAAAAATTTTTAATTTACCTATTCAAACCATATCATTATTATTTGCTTTTATATATAAATCAGAAATAACCAATTTAAAATGGAAAATTTTAAAGAAAAAAAATGAAAAAAATCCCCTCAAATTTTTTGAACCCCCTTATGATTCATCACCCCCAAACTCAATCCCAGCCTTCCCTTTGAGGTATGGTACCTTGCAGTACAATTTCAGAGAGATCCTACACTTGAACACAAGTTATTGTCTGGAAACTAGAAAATGCTTGTTTTTGCCCTTTTGTCCCAAAATTCCTAAACATTTAGGGGAATTAACCCCAAACTCAAACCCAGCTTTCCCTTTGTGATATGGAACCTTGTAGTACAATTTCATAAAGATTCATACACTTACGCACAAGTTATTGTCCTGAAACTAGAAAAATCCTTGTTTTTGCCTTTTGGCCCCTAATTCCTAAAATTTTGAGGCAATTACCCCAAAATCAATTCCAGCCTTCCCTTTGTGGTATGGTACCTTGCAGTACAATTTCAGAGAGATCCATACACTTGAACAAAAGTTATTGTCTGGAAACTAGAAAATGCTTATTTTGGCCCTTGTTCCTAAATGTTTTGGGCAATTACCCCAAATTCAATTCCAGCTTTCCTTTGTGATATGGAACCTTGTAGTACAAATTCAAAAGATCCATACACTTACACACAGTTATTGTCATGAAACTAGAAAATGCTTGTTTTTGCCCTTTTGGCCCCTAATTCCTAAAATTTGAGGCAATTACCCCAAAATCAATCCAGCATTCCCTTTGTGATATGGAACCTTGTGGTACAATGTCAGAGAGATCCATACACTAACACACAAGTTATGTCTGGAAGTTACAAAGGCTTATTTTGTCCCTTTTGTTCCATATCACAAAGGAAAGCTGGAATTGAGTTTGGGGTAATTGCCCAAAACGTTAGGAATTAGGGCCAAAATAACATTTTCTAGTTTCCAGACAATAACTGTGTTCAAGTATGGATCTCTGAAATTGTACTGCAAAGTACCATACCTCAAAGGGAAGGCTGGGATTGAGTTTGGGGTGATGAATCATAAGGGGTTCAAAAATTTGGGGGATTTTATTTTTCCCTTTTTTCCTTTTTTTTTCTTTAAAATTTTCCATTTTAAGTTGGTTATTTCTGATTTATATTTAAAAGCAAATAATAATGATATGGCAGGAGATAAACACCAAACAGGATGAGTAAATTATTATATAATAAGTATTCTGCAATAGCAAGAAATTTTCAATTGCACAGTATTGCACAATAGCAAGAAATCTTCAATTGCACAGTATTGTGCAATAGCAAGAAATATCCAATAGCACAATATTGCGCTTTAGCAAGAAATTGTCAATTGTACAGTATTAGCAATAGCAAGAAATATTCAATTGCACAGTATTGCGCAATTGCAAGAAATATTCAATTGCACAGTATTGTGCAAAAGAAGATACTTTGTATAAATTGCTTATTTCTTGACCAATTTCAATGGGGTTTTATTCTTGAACTCTTGGGGTTCTTTAATATGCTGAATCTGACCGTGTATTTAGTTTTCAGATTTTGGGCCCCATTTTTAAATTGGTCCACATTGAGGTCCAAAGGGTCCAAAATTAAACTTTGTTTGATTTCATCAAAATTGAATTATTGGGGTTCTTTGATATGCCGAATGTAACAGTGTATTTAGATTTTTAATTTTGGTCCCGTTTTCAAATTGGTCTACATTAAGGTCCAAAGGGTCCAAAATTAAACTTAGTTTGATTTAAACAAAATTGAATTCTTGGGGTTCTTTGATATGCTGAATCTAAACATGTATTTAGATTTTGATTATGGGCCCAGTTTTCAAGTTGGTCCAAATTGGGGTCCAAAATAAACTTTGTTTGATTTCAACAAAATTGACTATATGGGGTTCTTTAATATGCTAAATCTAACCATGTATTTAGATTTTTGATTTTGGACCCGTTATTAACTTTGTCCACATTGAGGTCAAAAGGATCCAAAATTAAACTTTGTTTGATTTCATCAAAAATTGAACTCTTGGGGTTCTTTGATATGCTGAATCTAACCATGTATTTAGATTTTGGATATTGGACCATAATAGGTGAATGTCCAATTTAAAATTTTTAAGTTCTTAGACCAAATTCATTCTGTATCAGAAACCTATGCTGTGTCAAATATTTAATCACAATCCAAATTCAGAGCTGTATCAAGCTTGAATGTTGTGTCCATACTTGCCCCAACTGTTCAGGGTTCGACCTCTGTGGTCGTATCAAGCTGCACCCTGAGGAGCATTTTATTTACATATAAATAATAATTTTTATTTAATTTCCACAGGTAAATTTACCTTTGACCCAATTAGACACTAATGACTAAAACAACATATCTTGCAATAACAACATCTATTATTCTTCAACTAATCTCCCATGTAGGAATAACCAGAATAGTAAAATACAAAATGTAGGAATAGCCAGAAGACACCTTAGTTTTCATCAAAGTAGTTTGAAAATATTAATGGCAGAAAATATTAAAAAAGTTCTAACAAAAGGCTTTGGCACAGCTCATATCATATTAACATCAGTAAATAAAAACACTAATTTCTGTTTATCATCAAAAGACATAAAATCACTAATGTGTTGCTTCATCAAATAATTTTTTTCTAAAATCGTCATTTAAAGGACACGATAAAATAACATGGGCTTCACAGACACGCTCCTGTTTTTGAAAGATAGGAATAGAAGGAATATTTATTTTCAAAATGTAAGAATAGCAGGAAGACACCCAATTAAATGTATTTGATGTCTCAGGTGTGAAAACTTAAATGACATGTTAATTGGCTTGATGAATTGGTGATTACGACGAGTGTCAAAATTAGATAATCTAATTAAGTTTTGGTACTTTTAATGTGCCGGTGAACCTGCTCAGATCATCATTTTGGACTCAAAATATAGAATCTATATAGTAATGATACAGCCCTGAATTTGGATTATGATTAAATATTTGACACAGCATAGGTTTCTGACACAGAATGAATGTGGTCTAAAACTTAAAATTTTTAATTTACCTATTCAAACCATATCATTATTATTTGCTTTTATATATAAATCAGAAATAACCAATTTAAAATGGAAAATTTTAAAGAAAAAAAATGAAAAAAATCCCCTCAAATTTTTGAACCCCCTTATGATTCATCACCCCCAAACTCAATCCCAGCCTTCCCTTTGAGGTATGGTACCTTGCAGTACAATTTCAGAGAGATCCGTACACTTGAACACAAGTTATTGTCTGGAAACTAGAAAAATGCTTGTTTTTTTGCCCCTTTTTGTCCCAAAATTCCTAAACATTTAGGGGAATTAACCCCAAACTCAAACCCAGCTTTCCCTTTGTGATATGGAACCTTGTAGTACAATTTCATAAAGATTCATACACTTACGCACAAGTTATTGTCCTGAAACTAGAAAAATGCTTGTTTTTTTGCCCCTTTTTGGCCCCTAATTCCTAAAATTTTGAGGCAATTACCCCCAAAATCAATTCCAGCCTTCCCTTTGTGGTATGGTACCTTGCAGTACAATTTCAGAGAGATCCATACACTTGAACAAAAGTTATTGTCTGGAAACTAGAAAAATGCTTATTTTTGGCCCCTTGTTCCTAAATGTTTTGGGCAATTACCCCCAAATTCAATTCCAGCTTTCCCTTTGTGATATGGAACCTTGTAGTACAAATTCAAAAGATCCATACACTTACACACAGTTATTGTCATGAAACTAGAAAATGCTTGTTTTTGCCCCTTTTGGCCCCTAATTCCTAAAATTTGAGGCAATTACCTCAAAATCAATCCCAGCATTCCTTTGTGATATGGAACCTTGTGTACAATGTCAGAGATCCATACACTAACACACAGTTATGTCTGGAAGTTACAAAGGCTTATTTTGTCCCTTTTGTTCCATATCACAAAGGAAAGCTGGAATTGAGTTTGGGGTAATGCCCAAAACGTTAGGAATTAGGGCAAAATAAGCATTTTCTAGTTTCAGACAATAACGTGTTCAATGTAGGATCTCTAAATTGTACTGCAAAGTACCATACCTCAAAGGGAAGGCTGGATTGAGTTTGGGGTGATGAATCATAAGGGGTTCAAAAATTTGGGGGATTTTTATTTTTCCTTTTTCCTTTTTTTTTTCTTTAAAATTTTCCATTTTAAGTTGGTTATTTCTGATTTATATTTAAAAGCAAATAATAATGATATGGCAGGAGATAAACACCAAACAGGATGAGTAAATTATTATATAATAAGTATTCTGCAATAGCAAGAAATTTTCAATTGCACAGTATTGCACAATAGCAAGAAATCTTCAATTGCACAGTATTGCGCAATAGCAAGAAATATCCAATAGCACAATATTGCGCTTTAGCAAGAAATTGTCAATTGTACAGTATTGCGCAATAGCAAGAAATATTCAATTGCACAGTATTGCGCAATTGCAAGAAATATTCAATTGCACAGTATTGTGCAAAAGAAGATACTTTGTATAAATTGCTTATTTCTTGACCAATTTCAATGGGGTTTTATTCTTGAACTCTTGGGGTTCTTTAATATGCTGAATCTGACCGTGTATTTAGTTTTCAGATTTTGGGCCCCATTTTTAAATTGGTCCACATTGAGGTCCAAAGGGTCCAAAATTAAACTTTGTTTGATTTCATCAAAAATTGAATTATTGGGGTTCTTTGATATGCCGAATGTAACAGTGTATTTAGATTTTTAATTTTTGGTCCCGTTTTCAAATTGGTCTACATTAAGGTCCAAAGGGTCCAAAATTAAACTTAGTTTGATTTAAACAAAAATTGAATTCTTGGGGTTCTTTGATATGCTGAATCTAAACATGTATTTAGATTTTTGATTATGGGCCCAGTTTTCAAGTTGGTCCAAATTGGGGTCCAAAATAAACTTTGTTTGATTTCAACAAAAATTGACTATATGGGGTTCTTTAATATGCTAAATCTAACCATGTATTTAGATTTTTGATTTTTGGACCCCGTTATTAACTTTGTCCACATTGAGGTCAAAAGGATCCAAAATTAAACTTTGTTTGATTTCATCAAAAATTGAACTCTTGGGGTTCTTTGATATGCTGAATCTAACCATGTATTTAGATTTTGGATATTGGACCATAATAGGTGAATGTCCAATTTAAAATTTTAAGTTCTTAGACCAAATTCATTCTGTATCAGAAACCTATGCTGTGTCAAATATTTAATCACAATCCAAATTCAGAGCTGTATCAAGCTTGAATGTTGTGTCCATACTTGCCCCAACTGTTCAGGGTTCGACCTCTGTGGTCGTATCAAGCTGCACCCTGAGGAGCATTTTATTTACATATAAATAATAATTTTATTTAATTTCCACAGGTAAATTTACCTTTGACCCAATTAGACACTAATGACTAAAACAACATATCTTGCAATAACAACATCTATTATTCTTCAACTAATCTCCCATGTAGGAATAACCAGAATAGTAAAATACAAAATGTAGGAATAGCCAGAAGACACCTTAGTTTTCATCAAAGTAGTTTGAAAATATTAATGGCAGAAAATATTAAAAAGATCTAACAAAAGGCTTTGGCACAGCTCATATCATATTAACATCAGTAAATAAAAACACTAATTTCTGTTTATCATCAAAGACATAAAATCACTATTAAAATGTGTTGCTTCATCAAATAATTTTTTTCTAAAATCGTCATTTAAAGGACACGATAAAATAACAAGGGCTTCATCTTCTAAAATATAATCCTTACAACTATCACAGACACGCTCCTGTTTTTGAAAGATAGGAATAGAAGGAATATTTATTTTCAAAATGTAAGAATAGCAGGAAGACACCCAATTAAATGTATTTGATGTCTCAGGTGTGAAAACTTAAATGACATGTTAATTGGCTTGATGAATTGGTGATTACGACGAGTGTCAAAATTAGATAATCTAATTAAGTTTTGGTACTTTTAATGTGCCGGTGAACCTGCTCAGATCATCATTTTGGACTCAAAATATAGAATCTATATAGTAATGCTACATATGCCAGTTTTTAATTATTTAGATGCAGTTCAACTATTTCTAAATGCATACAAAATTTCGTAAAAATCTGAAATATTGCAGAGCTCCAGATAAGCTGCGTATTTGCGTGATCACGCAATAAAAATTATTAACAACCCAATACAATTGCCCGTTGCAGCGTTCAAAAACCCAATTCATTCAAAGGAAAACCCAATTATATGCCAAAACCATGAGTTCTTAACGCTTTTATTCGCTATCGTTTGCGTTATTTACCCTTATCTATTACATAGTCGTCGTGTAAATTTATTTTTATAATCATGATAATATTTATAATTGGAAATGTCCTTTCGTTCTAAAAATAGAGCGTTGCATCAAGTAGTTGAAATGGGTCCCTGTTGGAATTTTCCGTTGCTCAAAAGGTACACGTGTTGATGAAAACATTTCGATCTTCTCTGCGTTTATCCAATTAGCGTTTGTAATGTTGTCATATTTTTTCGAATTGCTCGGATTTATCATAACACAATGTTAAAAGCGAAAGTAATGTCCGCAAGAACTATATCCTATATCAGTTGTAACAGTGAAAGGCCAAATCAATTATGACATGATATGTGAAGCTGGATAGCATCGAAACCAAAAGTTATAATAAGGGACAACTTAACCTAGATTTTATGTTAATTATTAAATTAAACAAAAACATTCAAGTATAATTTTAGTTTATATATTATTTTTCATTTTAGTTGATGAGTGAACACGCATGCCTTAATTATATCCGTTTTACGTCAATGCAGCTTGAAACTTTCTTTGTTTTGGTCTACTTCTTCTGTATGCTTAAGATAGTTGTCTTCTTGGCAAGTGCAGTGTAACATTGTCATTTATTTATTTGATGTTGCAGTATTATTTGTAAATTTAAATTGAATGTGGTCTCTGTCATTAAACCACCCTATAAACCTGGTCAAGGTTTTGGGGTACATCTTAAATCTGGGAACTTCTTATGTTTTTAAAGTAGGTCTGGCAAATAGGTGATAGGACTGGCAAAACTATCTTACATCACCTAATGTTCACATATATTACATAATCAAAGAGCTTAAAAGCTCTGAGGAAAAGACGCAAATGTTTCTATTTTTTGTTTGTATCTTTTGATAGTCTTCATACAAAGAATAAGCAAAACATGTAGAAAGATTGAAAATATTGAAATTAATTGTTGGTTAATAATGTAATTTCATTTCCTAAGCCAAGAATTCATCATAGAATCAATCTGGACCAATAAAGAGATTGGCACCTTCTAATTCAAAACATTTCATTAAAGCTGAAAGTTAATTATCTAAAATTCAATTGAATTCTATCATTTAATAACTACAACAATATATATTTTTTTATTGTATACCACTGAACTGCAAGCTAGGCATTTCTCCATTTTTGTGACAGGGCTCTAAGATTTTAAATTTTTCTCGATAAAGTGAGGACTGAAAAGTCTATTCAGTTTTAAATTTCCATTTAAATATGTTTAAACTACAAAAAGCCATTTGAAAATTTTATATTTTTTTTACCATTACAATGATTATGTTGGTACATAAAATTTTGTTTTAATAGAAAACTACTTTTCATATAATAAATATCACATTTAAGTGTTCAGATACAGAAACTTTTCTTTAGGTGGATAATTACTCATCAATTTGAGGTGCTCCTGTATTGGAGGAAAGATTCTCAATACAGTTACAGAAAAGAATGAAAACTGACGTTTCTCTCCCCAATCCCATGTATCCCCATTGTTTACCGTGAAAGTTGACCTACAAATCAAAGCATTGCATGTTTGAATCATCTATTCAAACATAATTATGTTTTAAATAAACAAATACCGATTTCCAAATTATACACGATTTCTGTGAATGATTTTAATAATGAGGAAAGGATATCCTGCTTCTACCTAGTGTGGAATTCCAACCATGACGTCACTAGGTTGGATATATTAGAATATTTCGTAATACTGATTTTTGCGGATTGTAAAAGCGTAAACGAATAATGTTAAGGAGAGCTCAAGATACGATAATTTCACGAGATACAGAAGGCAAATGTGTTAAAAGTGTTTAAAGCCAATCTGTTCATTTGTGTGTCTCCTTCTCATCAATTCAGTATGAAATTTTGAGGTGTTTTCCCAACTATAAAAACAAAATGAGTGACGTGAGGGCTTGGAAGTCTGGCCAGCCATAGGGAATTGACGGCTGAAGCCGTCTTTCCCAAAAATCAAAACACTTAGCCACACCTACCCCAACTAAACTGTAGGGTGATGATCATATTTAATCTAGAAAGGTAATTAGTTACTGTCCAACTAGTGACAACAGCTGCAGTTTATATAAGTTGTGAGAAAATACAAAACTGGCAGAACTTTAAATGACATGTTAATTGGCTTGATGAATTGGTGATTACGACGAGTGTCAAAATTAGATAATCTAATTAAGTTTTGGTACTTTTAATGTGCCGGTGAACCTGCTCAGATCATCATTTTGGACTCAAAATATAGAATCTATATAGTAATGCTACATATGCCAGTTTTAATTATTTAGATGCAGTTCAACTATTTCTAAATGCATACAAAATTTCGTAAAATCTGAAATATTGCAGAGCTCCAGATAAGCTGCGTATTTGCGTGATCACGCAATAAAATTATTAACAACCCAATACAATTGCCCGTTGCAGCGTTCAAAACCCAATTCATTCAAAGGAAAACCCAATTATATGCCAAAACCATGAGTTCTTAACGCTTTTATTCGCTATCGTTTGCGTTATTTACCCTTATCTATTACATAGTCGTCGTGTAAATTTATTTTTATAATCATGATAATATTTATAATTGGAAATGTCCTTTCGTTCTAAAAATAGAGCGTTGAATCAAGTAGTTGAAATGGGTCCCTGTTGGAATTTTCCGTTGCTCAAAAGGTACACGTGTTGATGAAAACATTTCGATCTTCTCTGCGTTTATCCAATTAGCGTTTGTAATGTTGTCATATTTTTTCGAATTGCTCGGGTTTATCATAACACAATGTTAAAACGAAAGTAATGTCCGCAAGAACTATATCCTATATCAGTTGTAACAGTGAAAGGCCAAATCAATTATGACATGATATGAAGCTGGATAGCATCGGAAACCAAAAGTTATAATAAGGGACAACTTAACCTAGATTTTATGTTAATTATTAAATTAAACAAAAACATTCAAGTATAATTTTAGTTTATATATTATTTTTCATTTTAGTTGATGAGTGAACACGCATGCCTTAATTATATCCGTTTTACGTCAATGCAGCTTGAAACTTTCTTTGTTTTTGGTCTACTTCTTCTGTATGCTTAAGATAGTTGTCTTCTTGGCAAGTGCAGTGTAACATTGTCATTTATTTATTTGATGTTGCAGTATTATTTGTAAATTTAAATTGAATGTGGTCTCTGTCATTAAACCACCCTATAAACCTGGTCAAGGTTTTGGGGTACATCTTAAATCTGGGAACTTCTTATGTTTTTTAAAGTAGGTCTGGCAAATAGGTGATAGGACTGGCAAAACTATCTTACATCACCTAATGTTCACATATATTACATAATCAAAGAGCTTAAAAGCTCTGAGGGAAAAGACGGCAAATGTTTCTATTTTTTTGTTTGTATCTTTTGATAGTCTTCATACAAAGAATAAGCAAAAACATGTAGAAAGATTGAAAATATTGAAATTAATTGTTGGTTAATAATGTAATTTCATTTCCTAAGCCAAGAATTCATCATAGAATCAATTTGGACCAATAAAGAGATTGGCACCTTCTAATTCAAAACATTTCATTAAAGCTGAAAGTTAATTATCTAAAATTCAATTGAATTCTATCATTTAATAACTACAACAATATATATTTTTTTTTATTGTATACCACTGAACTGCAAGCTAGGGCATTTCTCCATTTTTTGTGACAGGGCTCTAAGATTTTAAATTTTTCTCGATAAAGTGAGGACTGAAAAGTCTATTCAGTTTTAAATTTCCATTTAAATATGTTTAAACTACAAAAGCCATTTGAAAATTTTTATATTTTTTTACCATTACAATGATTATGTTGGTACATAAAATTTTGTTTTAATAGAAAACTACTTTTCATATAATAAATATCACATTTTAAGTGTTCAGATACAGAAACTTTTCTTTAGGTGGATAATTACTCATCAATTTGAGGTGCTCCTGTATTGGAGGAAAGATTCTCAATACAGTTACAGAAAAGAATGAAAACTGACGTTTCTCTCCCAATCCCATGTATCCCCATTGTTTACCGTGAAAGTTGACCTACAAATCAAAGCATTGCATGTTTGAATCATCTATTCAAACATAATTATGTTTTAAATAAACAAATACCGATTTCCAAATTATACGATTTCTGTGAATGATTTTAATAATGAGGAAAGGATATCCTGCTTCTACCTAGTGTGGAATTCCAACCATGACGTCACTAGGTTGGATATATTAGAATATTTCGTAATACTGATTTTTATGGATTGTAAAAGAAACGTAAATAATGTTAAGGAGAGCTCAAGATACGATAATTTCACGAGATACAGAAGTGTGTTAAAAAGTGTTTAAAGCCAATCTGTTCATTTGTGTGTCTCCTTCTCATCAATTCAGTATGAAATTTTGAGGTGTTTTCCCCAACTATAAAAACAAAATGAGTGACGTGAGGGGCTTGGAAGTCTGGCCAGCCACATAGGGAATTGACGGCTTGAAGCCGTCTTTCCCAAAAATCAAAACACTTAGCCACACCTACCCCAACTAAACTGTAGGGTGATGATCATATTTAATCTAGAAAGGTAATTAGTTACTGTCCAACTAGTGACAACAGCTGCAGTTTATATAAGTTGTGAGAAAATACAAAACTGGCAGAACTTTAACCGGACACAAATTAAACGTACAATTGCTCGTCAGTGTATAAACCAAATAAAACAGCTATCACATATACAAAGAAACATATCAAAGATGGATTAACATCTCGGTTTGATATAATGTGTTTATAACATGCCTAAATATTCAAAATTGTGTTGATGAAAAAACCCAATACATTAAGGAGCTTGGTGGTGAAAAACCAAATTTGATATTTGATTGAGGGGTGAAATGGAATTGATAATGCAATTAAAAAACTTTATCACCCAATTACATAAAAAATGGTGGGTAAAAACCCAAATTTGTTAATTCTTATCTGGAGCTCTGATATTGTCCAGTGACTTTTATTTCATCTCAAGTAAAGTATGTATATACAATGTTTCATCTGACTTGCCGACAGTATTTGGTTTTGAACTGCATCAAGTGTATCAAGAATCTATTCAGTGTTTCAAAAGCCAAGCTAATGTACTAGTTTGTGATGTCCATCTGAGTTGCCGCTACATGTGTAGTGTTGTCAGAGAACGTTTTCCCTGGACAATGCTGGAGACAACTACCAACCTGACTCTACACAATTTAAGGCCCTGTATAAATTCTATACATAAATTGGAGAAGATACACACACATCAAAAGAAAAGTCCCAAATCATCAAATTCAAAATTGTTGACTATTATAAAGACACACTTATAATATTTTATTAGTCAACTCAAATAACTGTCCAACAACAACTTCAAATATCTTTTTGAAAGTATTTGGTAGCCCTTAAAGGACTGCTTTATATATTATTCAATATTTAATCAAATACATGTACTTATATTGTGACAACACTTAACATAAAATTAAACAAAATGACTACAAAACGATAATTCTGGTATATACATAATTATGTTATGCATCTAAACATTCTAAAAATGGAAGAAAAAAATAACAAGAAAAATTAAAATATATTAAAAAAAAGTAAATGTCACAATGCAAATATATCCAAGAATTACAATTGTTGTGACTTTAAATATTTTTTGTATATTATGGTTTTAATACCGGTAGGTGTTTTTGATATAGACCCAATAATAGGCCAATTCAGTTGGGAACGTAGCGATTGTGAGTCGACCCTAAATAGAAAAATTAAATTTATTTGAATAATAAATGTCAAATTATAAAAAGAATTAACAATAACAATAATATAATGTCTGAAGTATTTATATTTCAAAGTTCTGTGGTATGTTTTAGGTGTTCTGTGGTGTTCTGTGGTAAAAAGACGCTCCCGAATTTGAATAATCCCTATTTGAGGGTAGTAATGCCCTTTACCGTCAGATGTCAAACGGTCATTTTCGGCTACCGTTTGCGTCAAATTGGTTAAAATTTTACCGTGATTCCTCAAAATATCCTTATCGTGATTCGTCAGAGGTCTCAAATAATTATCGTTACTGATTCGTCAAAATCAGTCAATTTTATTATCGTGTAAAAGAAAGTGTACATTTTATCACCAGGCACCAAAAATTACCATTAACGTCATTTAGCAAGGATTTTTACTGTTAATCGTCATGAAGGTACCCCCATTACGACACTCCTATTTGGATTCTAAGTCGTAGATATCTACTGGGATTTTTTTTAGAACTTGAATATTGACCAAATAGTAGATATCTACTGGGATTTTTTTTAGAACTTGAATATTGACCAAATATTCGTGAATGTCTATGCGATGGAACTGCACAAGACTCAAAGAACACTTCATAAAATGGAGAATGGTTTAACAAGAATATTTATATCAGCTGATTACATACATGTAAAATTATGTATGATGTAAAACTCTTCAACTTGGAAATGTGAATTGTAAAACTGTTTTAGAGGTACGCAGATTTTAATTACCTCGGGCTCATCTTGCATGAGCAGCTCTTCGAGCTTGCTAGTACGAGCTTCTGCAACTTGTTCTTCTGTCATCTTTTAATTTGATGAAAGTTATACAACGTGATTCTTCATTGAAAATGAAAGGTCAAATTTTCTAACTAAAATTTCGATGATCCTCTGGATTTTACCTAAGTTTTGAAGTCGTTGTCCTCAAAACGTTTTGAAGTCTCCAGTTTTTATACTTTCCGAAAACAACATAAATGATCTGAGCAGTAAACAAACCCTCAAGGAAGAAGCATGGTTGATATTCGTGTTGTTGGAGCCAGAGATCGTCAGAAGCAAGAGTTCACAGAGGAAATATCAAACCTTGTGTGTCCAGGCGATGTTATCACTGCAGATACTGGGTTCATGCGGTAGGAAATGGATGCACGCGCGTACATAACATTTATCTTGAACTCGAATAATTTTTGGTTTCTTAATCAGTTAATAAAAATTCCCACCCAGGTATGAATATTTCATGCATAATAATTTTTGGATTGATGATGATTGGTTGTTGGTGTTTAACGCCACTTTGAGCACAATTGGCTAAATCATGGGCATAGTTTTCATTGGTGGGGGAAGCTGGAGTACCTGACTCCTGAGTCTAGAAGCACCAACCTTCTACAGGAAAACTGATATCCTATTGTTAGTTATGTCCTTAAAAGGAAAAGTTTGTCAGTTATGCACGTTTATGACGTCGTTTACCAGATAGTGGGATAAGCCTGTATCCTTGCAAAATTAAAAGTTCGAACATTTTTAGGGATTGTATATATATGTCAGGGTACTACTTATTCAAGTAATTTTATTTACTTGAAGAAGTAAAAAATATATACATATAAGTAAATTTGTAGGATACTTATACAAGTGAATTTTATTTACTTGTATAGGTAAAAAATTGTCTTAGTTATGTCCCTTAGACATTCAGATTTTTTACTTGTATAAGTAAAAAGTCATCCTTTCTTCTTTCTTGAATTCTTAAGATTTCTTTGCTCTAATAGAATTTTAAATTGTGTACCCTTTGCAGATGTCTTTACTAATCATTTAAGTGTAATTTCATGGACAATGAAAATCCCATTTGTCTGTTATCTTCATAACACTGCTCATTTACAAGCCCCAAAGGAGCAATTTTGAAGGCCTTGTGCAAATATACAAGATCTTTGCTCAATCAGTTTCTTTGTTGAATTAATGAGATGAAACATTGAACTTTAATAAAAATTTGAGCAAACCTGGGAAAAATCATTAAAGGCATGATTTTACATCTCAAAACTTGAGGAATTTTGTGGGATTGTAAGAAAAATTTACTTATACAAGTAAATTTTGAGAAAATTAAGGGAGATTATTCAAACGTTATTTATTTACTTATATGTGTATATTTTTTTACTTCTTCAAGTAAATAAAATTAACTTGTACAAGTAGTACCCTGACTGATATATGCAGGATATCATAATCTAGATATAATTTCAGCCCTCAATTTAGTCTACTGAAATAGTCCCCTGGGCGACTTTAAAAGCTGATTGGCGACCAAAAATTTATAACTGGTTGCCATTTAGGCTATTAGAATAATGAAAATCTGGCGACCGTAAATTTTTGGAACGTTTGCCCTGATCAGATGGGTATTAAAAAATCGTCTGAACGCTTGACAGTAACACAGATTTTTACTGTATTTCAAGTGCCTTTTAAATTTAAGCTTGATCTTGTCAGTGCTTTATTGCATCAGGTACTTGTAGTTCATTTGTAAGCAATTTGTTGTCGTTGACTTACTGACAGGATTTATATATATTTATCTTCGTATTTCCGCACCAAGTCACAACTTGGACTATTACGTGCCGTTCAAAAGAAAACCATTGGCATTTATAGATTGTGTTTATTGAAAGCACATGGTCGAGCCTCGTTCTTGATTTCGTCAGTAAACGGATGGAAACAAGGTCGGCGACACAATTTTGTAACTTGTTCTCATAGATTCAATAAAATACTGGCTACAATTTAGCAAACGATTTCAGATGTTCACCTGACCGATCGGGCAAATCCGATGATATTTTTACTAGACTTGGGCTTTGGGCTACCGCTTAACGTCGCAGACTGTTTTAAAACATGTACAATGTCAATGAATATAATATCAAATAAATCATGTGGTTTTTAACAGTTGTTTTACACTCGTCAGCATAAAAACACAATAAAAACTTAATACTTTTTTTTCACAAGGGTTGTTTAGCTATATGAAAAAATGTAGGCGACCTGAAATTATTGCCTGGCCACTGAAATTTTGAGTTGGCCACTAAATTTTCATGTCTGGTGGCCAATTGGCAACCTCATTTCAAAAGCTACTTTGAGGGCTGAATTTGTGTTCCCTTGGTACATGTATGTTATCACACTTTCTTAACTACTGCAATGCTGCTTATCAATTAAACGAATTTGATATGCCTGATCCTAAGGTTAAAAAAAAATGCAGAACATCAACCCCTATTAAATCTATTTGGGAAATTTTTCATGAACTACATGTACCTCACCTTTAACAAGCACCATTCCGTACACCTGAATCAGGTAAAAATTGAATAGAAGACATATCATATCTTCAACCTTTCAGAATCCGTTAAAACTTAAAATTGTCTTCCTTAAACGATAGTTTTATATCCATTATGTCAAAAATATAATTTTGTTGTTCTGGAGATGGCCATATTGTTTTGTCTCACATGTGCTGTTTCTCTAATTTAAATACAAAAAACTAACTGAAAAAAATGTAAAGGACAAATCCTATTTTCCGGATAGTTCTTGTCAATGGCACCTGAAAATTTGTTTTTTGAAATACTGACAGAAAAGTTCTATTGTTATCAGTACAGATCATGTGACAAAAACTTGAAATAAAAACAATATGGCGAATTTTAAGTTAATTAACATGAAATATATAGCTAAGGAAAACTACTTCTACATTGATTATTAACTAAATGTACTGGAATACAATTATTATATATTTTTTTTAATACAGGTAACAAAGTAATTATAAGGGCCCCTGAATGGCGGATGCCCTATAGTGATCAGTCTGTCTGTCCGTCTGTCCGTCCGTCCGTAACAAATTGTGTCCGCTCTATATCTAGAGAACCGTTATGATTTCAAAGTTTATACTTGACTTGTATATTAACCAACACCAGAGGGTGTGTCGTAATGTATGTACAACTTCCTAGGTCAAAGGTCAAGGTCAAAAACTTTGGTTTTAGTTGACAAAACCATGTCCTATGATAAAGATCGTGTCGGCTCTATATCTTGAGAACCGTTATGATTTCAAAGTTTATACTTGACTTGTATATAAACAAACACCAGAGGGTGTGTCATAATTTATGTACAACTTCCTAGGTCAAAGGTCAAGGTAAAAAACTTTGGTTTCAGTTGACAACCCCATGTCCAATGATAAAGATACAAATTTTTTACCACACATTATTCATAGCGGGGCCCACAGAGATAGCTCCCATCGCAATGATATCTAGTTCGTTTAATCTTGGTCATAATATTACATTTTACTCCTAAGGTTGCCTTTGTGGAACCCCCTTTTTCACAAATTCTTGGATCCACAACTAATATATATATATATATGAAAATGGCTACATTTTTAATTTCAACATGTGAACATATTTTACCTTGAAGGTGTATGATTTTGCAGGTATATTGCTCAATTTCAGCTTTTTTTGCCTCCCTTCAAAACTTAAAGAAAGTTAGGTTTTGCCATTATAGGGACTAGAGAAATAATTCATATATGACTTTTTGTTGCATTCTCCCAGTGGTCATGGAACATATATGGAAGATGAGAAACTTCATGCCTCAGTAGCTGGTGTTGTTGAAAGAGTCAACAAATTGATATGCGTAAAACCTCTTAAAACAAGGTAAACATTATATCAATTTTATTGGACCAGTCAGATTATTTCAATATTGCATATATACAGTTTTCAATTAGTGAATAATGATTATATTCACCATTGTAAGTAATGTGTTAGTCAATAATTATTATGAACACAATATTAAAATGAGGAGATGTGGTATTATTGCCAATGAGACAGCTATCCACCAGAGTCCAAATGATGTGGATGTACGGAACTACATCACCATACATCCTTCAGCATTGAGCAAAACGTGCACCGTACTGTCAGGTATTAAAGGCTTAAACATGACAAAATATGAAGCAATTTAAATGTCAGAGAAAACCAATGGCCTGATTTATGACAAAACAATGAAGGGAAAATAAACATGACAGACAGCAACCAAGGACAACCACTGAATTACTGGCTCCTGAATTGGTACATGTATAGCCATGTGTTAAACATGTTTGTGAGCTTTCATCCCTCCACTAACCTGGGACAGTGCTTTAACAGCACAAATAAAACTGTAGAAACGACATAAAAATAAACAGTAAAAATCAGTTGGAAATGGCTTGGCTCATAAGATTGGTATTAAGCACCAAAAAAATAACATAAAGAGTCTTAAAGACAAAAGACATTCAACATGTCAATTAGAATGTGATATCTTATCACTAGCCAATAATAATTATATAGCTGTACACTATTGTAAGTCAATGAAAATTTAATACACCTTTGTTAGTCAATTATAATTTCCGAATACACATTATTGTTGAATTTCCCTGAAAAGATGAAAGAAGCACTCTTTCACTATTGTTGTTTAGTTTCTTCCAACTTCATTTGAAAGTCACAAATTAATTGAAATGATGGGTAAAAACTGATGTGATAGCAAACAACAACTCCAGCAAACCAAAAGACTTCTAGAGGTCACCATACAACCTTCAACATATTTAAAAAAGAAATTTAAAGCTCTTTGATGAGATGAGGATGAACAAATGTATTGAGCTTCAAAAACATAGATAATCTATAAATATTCACAACAATGACAGTACTGTCCCTTTGATATACAATGTATGTCTAAGTCTATCTTGCATGTCTTGTGAAGGTTATCTTATGCCCATCCACACCTTCACCCTTAATTGGTAGGCGTATAGAAGTGGTATTGTAAGACAATTTTTTTAATCCACAGATATAATGGTGAAGTTGGAGATGTTGTGATCGGTAGGATTATAGAAGTAGGCCAAAAGAGATGGAAAGTAGATACCAGATCAAAGTTAGATTCAATATTAATGTTGTCATCAGTTAATCTGCCAGGTGGAGAACTTGTAAGAATCATTTGTCCTTTTAAATTGCTTTTGCTCACTTACTTGTACTTGACTTGTTCTCTTTGTAAGAAAAGGAGTATATGTGGACAATAAATATAATTGAAGCATAGTCATGTTGAATATATATTTAGAATATATACACAAGTCTAAATTGAAAACAATGTTCAAACCTATGATTGCGTTGGATAAAAACCGTAATTTTTATATGTGTGCATGCAAAACAAATTTCTGGATAGAGGGGTCTAAATACAGAACAAACAACATTTTCCAAAAGACCAAAAAAGTGAACAAGTAAATTTAAACAAAATGCATTTGACTAACAGGTCGAACAACAGAGGTTTTTTTAGAATATACACAGATATATATTCAAGTTGTAATATATTTAATAATTTGATAGAACAACCTACTGTGTACTATATTTCTTGTGAAATGCAATTATCTCCCCTATATTTTTCAAAATGAAAATTCTTCAAGGGTGGAGAGGAGGGGACTGGATTGTTACCCTTGGCTAGCGAAGATGACATTTTAGTATTACAGTTTTTATTATAAAAAGGTATATGACATATATTCCTGTTGAAATGTCTACTACAGTGATTTGAGAGTGTCTGATTCCAAGGATAAATAATGATATTTTGTAAATTTATAACATTGTGTAAAGTAAAAGTTTTCAATGCTTTCCCTTTGTAGAGGAGAAGATCAGAGGAAGATGAAAAGATGATGAGAAATTATCTCAAAGAAGGAGACCTCATAAGTGTATCCTTGTCAAATTAAAGTTACAACATATAATTGTATTTTGTAAAAGTCAGCTGTAATTAGACTTTTTACACATTACCAAATTTTGACCCAGAAGTATGTAATTTTTTAGCAGATTTTTTTTACTCTGTGGTATGCGGTCAAGTAGGAGCAACTTCATTGGTGCAATAAGGGGGGTGGGGATTACCCGTTATGTGGTTTCTATACACAACAAAATCATATGAAAACAGTTAGTTTTTTCCCCAAATTGCACCGATTGTAAGCTTAATTTTACTTCTCTAAGTTGCTCTTACTTGATCAAAACACAGACTGACATATATTTCACAAAAGGTCATATCACTTACAACCAGTCCTAAATCCTGAACAATGTATACAAAGTGCTACTTGAAAAATACAATCTGTTGTAATTGAAATATGCAGAAGTCATCAAGAAAAATTTACTGTATAACAATGTGAATAAGATTGTTATATGAAAAACAAAATGAGTAATTTGTTTACAGTAATACAAAAATGTTCCAGGAAATTATGAGAAAAGCGTTTTTAATATTTCAACTTCTTGTTATTAGTGTTGACATTGAGAATACAGTTCTTTAGGTCTGAAAAGGTAACCTTTTATATACAAATTAATTTTGATAAATAAATATGATAGTTTTGAAAGGTCCATTTTTTTTTCTGCTGGATACACAGTATTTTTTTCCTGTATTTGTTGAATACACAGATGTTAATTTTGTGACTTTTCCTTAACTTGTACAGGCAGAGGTACAATCTGTATTTTCTGATGGTGCATTATCTTTACACACTAGAAGTTTAAAATATGGAAAGGTATGTACCAGTATAAGTTTCCTGGAGGAGCTTAAAAACCAATTGGTCTCGTTGATTAGTCATGACAAACATTCAAACCTGTAACTACTAGGTTATATGGTTAAGCAAGAGTTATTTATAGAAATATATAGGTGAACTTGATATGTGATGGACTGACATTTTATGTTAACTGATTGTGGTTTACTTCTGCTGCTCCAGTTTCCTCCACCAATTTGCTAAAATGAAACTATAGAATCAAATAAGTGTACAATTACAACCTAATATCATGCTATAATCTTGATACATTAGTCTTTATTTATTAAGAATTGAAAATTGAAGTACACATCTATAAATTAAAGTGAAGATTGTTACAGTTTTGAAAAAAAATAATGTTATTTTTCTCCGTTTTGAGTGACTGTGAATAAATGTTAATAGAAAAATTAAAATAATTAGTCATGATGATAACTTACTAATTACTGTTACTTGTGTATGAAAATAGGTACTATTCATTTATGGTGAATTTAATTTCGTCCATTTCATAAAAGTTTCGCTTACTGTCACGACAAATTAATTGACATGTATATTTGATAGCTGGCTCAAGGAACTATTATACAAGTATCACCATCCTTAATCAAACGAAGGAAAACACATTTTCACACATTACCATGTGGTGCTACAATAATTCTTGGGAACAATGGCTCTGTCTGGATTTCGGCTACAATGAACGAAGAGACGGAACAAACAGGAGGTTATGAACAAGATTTAGAGGTATGTATTTGTTGTTTATATTATATTGGCATAAGATCTAGCTTATTAAGATTGACATATTGAATAGACATTTATTTATTGTTGATGAACATATTTTTTTTTACTTTTAAACGTGTTTTGATTTTTTAGTGTTGTTGGTTTGTTGTCTCTTTGATGTATACCCCATATCTCCTTTTATTCATATTAAAGTATCAGAAATGCATTGCTGCTCCAGGTCAGGCACTTTAGGATCAGTATGATATATCAATATGTTTTTATGTTGGCATTAAACATCAATCAGCTGATAGTGTTGAAGTTTGCAGAATAGGGCAAAAGTCATTCGTAATTATGATGGTTACTTGTATAACTACATTCCTGTCTTGCAGCCATCAGGTGAAGTTTTATGGTATGGATGCCATAATGTTTTTAAAACAAAAATAATTTGTTTGCATATTTATCAAGATAAGGAAATGTGGTATGGTTGCCAATAAGACAATTATCCACCAGAGTTCCATTGACTTTGATATAAGCCACTATGGGTCACCACACGCCCTTCATCAATGAGCAAAGCCCATACCGTATAGTCACCTATAAAAGGCCAGGTCATAACAAAATGAGAAACAATTTAAACAAGAAAACCAACAGCCAACTGATTTTCGACCAAAAATTATAAGTCACAGAAATATCAGGTTAGCTATTTAAATGAAATGTAAAAGGGATAGAATTATAATTAACAATTAAAGTTTCTGATATTTTGTTGCATAATTTTGAGAAAGTATACATTTGCACTAATAATTCATACTTTGGATTTCATTGCAATAAGATTGATTCAAATTATATAGCTGTTTTATGCCACAAAATTTAAAGATCATAACTTAATTAATTTTGTGACATTAAACAGCTATTTTGTGAATTACTTTAAGGTTTATAAAAAGTTCTCATTGATTTAGTAATTGGTGAAAAAGTCACTTGATTAAAAAAAATGTATGCAGATTTACTCTTCAATGTAATCTGGACATGCTGGTATCAGTAATGTACAATAGAGTACCTGTCCCAAATTTTTGATATTGGACAAATAATCGAAACTGAATGCTTTGACTGATACACAAGTTTGACTAGTGGGATATTAATTTTAGAGGATTTCATGAGGAAAGGTGGACCCTGAGGTGAATTTTGCAACAAAATACAAATTTTTCATAGGACAGAGTTCACGAAACTTCATTTCTTTTGTCAAACCAAGCAGTGAAAAGGCTGCAAACTTTTGCTGGTCTTTCAAAATATTTGGTGGTGCGCCATTATTAAAGTATAACTGGTTCCAAAAATTATGTTTTTTGTTGACATTATTATAGGTTTTAACCATAATCTAATGTCTCATGATTTGACCAAATACCCAACGTTTCAACAACCTTTTATGTCATTAATGAACAGTCAGACAATCGGCACAAAATGTAAAAGTACATATGTAGTGAGTCTAATGAAATTTTGGCGGTCAGAACAGATAGGTGCAACTGTGCTTGTGAACTCTAATAAGATTGAATGGTGAACCACTCAACAAAGTATCCATGAAACTATAATCTTTCAACAATCTATGATTGACAGGGTTCGACATTAACTTTTATACCAAATTGTCCAGTTGGGCAAGTGCCCTATTACTTTTACTTGTCCGAAAGTGAAATCTACGTGAAATCTACATGCCCTTAATAATTTATCTAAGAAATGCCATTTCAAAAAAACCCTTCTTGATAAACTGACAACAACTGACAAATTTGTTAAAGTTTAATTTCATTTTCTCTTTCAAGCTTTTACATTTTTCCATCTTAGGGAAATACACATCCGATGTCAAATTCTAAAGTTAGAACAACGAAAATAGACCTCCACTTTCAATTGGTCGGTGGGAATAACACGTGCGTCGGAAACGCCCGAGTGGTGTCCTGATTGATAACGATAATGACGAAGCAACGCCGCGGCCGCCTGATTGGCCAATATTTTTAATGTGATCTATTTTTGGTAAAATGGGGAATTCAGTGCGAAAACAAATGACGAAATATACGCATTGAAGGGGGGTTAAGACCACTTTACACCACCGTGCGGTGTTATCACTGAGTAATCTATGGACAAAACAACAGACACTTTTGATTTTGTGAAATTTTAATCATATAACACTTTTTTTTTCACTTGCCAAATTGACAACCAAGATGTTGTTTTTACTTGTCTGAATACGGCATTAACTTGCCCCGGGCAATCTGACAACCGTAAGTGTCGGATCCTGATTGATTGATTGGTGTACCAAAGAAAATAAAAGAATTAACAATTTGGAATATCTTCCACTACATTCTTAAATATAAGTTGATGTAAACTATGACCTTGAAGTAGTAATATAGATATATTTCAACCTTTTTTTTCTGATTTTAGCCAGTTTCTAAAGGAGACAGAGAAGTGATAGCTAGGTTAAGGAACTGTGTAATAGCTCTCTCTGAACATCAGATGATGTTATACGATACAAGTGTGTTGTATTCTTATGAAGAATCTCTAAGATTTAATGTAAGTATGCTACATATAATGGTATTGTCCTGAACATGCTTGAAATATTTACCACTGGACATTAAGCAACCAACATTCAATCAATTATCAAACAGGTAGGAACTGTGTTACATTCCTCTATGAACAGTTGATAATATGACATGATAATCATGTGTTGTAATGAGGAATATCTCAGATTTCACTGTCTATATTTTGTAGAAATTTTGTTCATTATGACTTTGGATTTGTTGATGCATTAATTCTTTCATTAAATGATAGACCATTGATTTAATTCTTGCAGTTAAGAAAATGCAGACAAGATTGCACCAATTTCAGGTCTTCTTATTAAATATGAGGAACAGCCTAACCAAAAATGATATTTTGTTATAAAGTATCCTATTCAAAGATGTTGATGTAAATGAAATATTTTTGTCTCGCCTGCGAGAGTCGCACTATGTGACACATAAGGATTACTATCCGGCGGTTGAGGCGGATAGTAAACTATTTGTATAAAGCTTTATATTTCAGAAGGTTGAAGACCTGGATGCTTCATACCTGGTAGGCAGATACCTTATGTTACAAAGTTTTCATCTGTCATATGTCCATTGTCCTTGACCTCATTTTCATGGTTCAGCGACTGCTTGAAAAAATTGGTTTTTTTTGTCATGTGAATTTCTCACATATTATGAGTAATAGGATAACTATATTTGGTATATGGGTTCCTTGCAACGTCTACATGGCTGTCAGACAGGGTTCACCTGACCTCGACCTCATTTCATGGATAAGTGATCAAAGTTAAAGTTACATGATTAGGTCCGTTTCTCAGATACGGTAAGTAGTAGGTCAACTATATTTGGTGTATGAAATGATTGTAAGGGGTAGCTTGTCAGTCTGGCAGGTTTCATCTGTCCTTGACCTCATTTTCATGGTTCATTTGTCAATGTTAAGTTTTGGTGTCAGGGTTCGACATTAACTTTTATACCAACTTGTCCAGTTGGGCAAGTGCCCTATTACTTTTACTTGTCCGAAAGTGAAATCTACATGCCAATAATAATTTATCTAAGAAATGCCATTTCAAAAAACCCTTCTTGATAAACTGACAACAACTGACAAATTTGTTTAAGTTTAATTTCATTTTCTCTTTCAAGCTTTTACGTTTTTTCCATCTTAGGGAAATACACATCTGATGTCAAATTCTAAAGTTAGAACAATGAAAATAGACCTCCGCTTTCAATTGGTTGGTGGGAATAACACGTGCGTCGGAAAAGCCCGAGTGGTGTCTGGATTGATAATGAGAATGAAGCAACGCCGTGGCCGCCTGATTGGCCAATATTTTTAAATGTGATCTATTTTTAACGTAAAATGGAGAATTCAGTGCAAAAACAAATGACGAAATATATGCATTGAAGGGGGGTTAAGACCACTTTACTCGACCTTGCGGTGCTATCACTGAGTAATCTATGGACAAAACAACAGACACTATTGATTTTGTGAAATTTTAATCATATAACACTTTTTTTTTCACTTGCCCAATCGGACAACCAAGATGTTGTTTTTACTTGTCCGAATACGGCAGTAACTTGCCCCGGGCAATCGGACAACCGTAAGTGTCAGACCCTATGTGTTTTGTTCTGTTTTGCAAATACTATAAGCAATAGGTCAACTATAAATGGTGTATGGGTTGATTGTAAGATGTACATGTCGGTCTAGCCTTTATCATCTGACCTTGACCTCATTTTCATGGTTTATTGCCATTATTGGTCAATGTTAAGTTTTTATATTTTGGTCTGTTTTTCAATTACCATAAGCAATGGGTTAATTATTTTTGGCGTATGGAATAATGGTAAGATGAACATAAAAATAAGAAGATGTGGTATGCTTGCCAATGAGACAACTCTCCATCCAAGTCATAATGTGTAAAAAGTAAACAATTATAGGTCAAAGTACTGCCTTCAACATGGAGCCTTAGCTTACACCGAACAGCAAGCTATAAAGGGCCCCAAAATGACTAGTGTAAAACAATTCAAACTGGAAAACCAACGGTCTAATCTATATAACTAGAGGCTCTCAAGAGCCTGTGTCTCTCACCTGTATCTACTGTGGTTTTGAAAGTCATGTCAAATAAAGTTTAAATCATAATAAATAGTATTAGATACCTTAATAATGATCGAGGCCAAGTTTTGTTTAATTTGGCCCAGTAGTTAAAAGCAGGTCATCCCACTAGTAACTAGACTTACAATAGTTACTGAAGACCCCTTATCATTATTTAAATTAGTTTTCAATTGTGACCATTTGCAATTGTTTTTTTTACAATTTTCCCTTAGACTTCTATAGTAAATCCCTATGTTCTATTTTTAGCCATGGCGGCCATGTTGGTTGGATGGCAGGGTCATCGGATACATTTTTCAATCAAGATACCCTATTGAAAATTGTGGCTAAATTTAATTCTATATTTGGCCCAGTAGATTAAGTGGAGAAGATTTGTGTAAAAGATTGCTAAAATTTACGTAAAAAATTGTTAAAAATTTACTATAAAGGGCAATAACTCCTTAAGGGGTCAATTGAAAATTTTGGTCATATTGACTTATTTGTAGATCTTACTTTGCTGAACATTATTGCTGTTTACAGTTTAACTCTATCTATAATAATATTTAAGATAATAACCAAACACTGCAAAATTTCCTTAAAATTACCAATTCAGGGGCAGCAACCCAACAACAGGTTGTCTGATTCATCTACAAATTTCCAGGCAGACAGATCTTAACCTGATGAACATTTTAACCCCTGTCAATTTTGCTCTTAATGCTTTAGTTTCAGAGATATTTTCCAAAAACTGCATTTTACCCTTATGTTCTATTTTTAGCCATGTCGGCCATGTTGGTTGGCAGGTGGGGTCATTTTTGTCGAGCCTGCGACTTTTGTCGCAGAAAGCTCGACATAGGGATAGTGATCCGGCGGCAGTGGCGTTAGCTAACTTCTTAAAAGCTTTATATTTTAGAAACAAGAAGACCTGGATGCTTCATACTTTGTATATAAATGCCTTATGTTACGAAGTTTCCTTCTGTCATATGTCCATTGTCCTTGACCTCATTTTCATGGTTCAGTGACTACTTGAAAAAAAAGTCAATATTTTTTGTAATGTTAATTTCTTTCTTATTATGAGTAATAGGATAACTATATTTAGTATGTGCGTACCTTGCAAGGTCCTCATGCCCGTCAGACAATTTTCATTTGACCTCGACCTCATTTCATGGATCAGTGAACAAGGTTAAGTTTTCGTGGTCAAGTCCATATATCAGATACTATAAGCAGTAGGTCTACTATATTTGGTATATGGAATGATTGTAAGGTGTACATGTCCGACTGGTAGGTGTCATCTGACCTTGACCTCATTTTCATGGTTCATTGGTCAATGTTAAGTTTTCTTGTTTAAGACTGTTTCTTAGAAACTATAAGCAATAGGTCAACTATGTTTGGTTTATTGAATGATTGTAAGGTGTACATGTATTTCTCGTTTGGTTTATCTGACACCTCATTTTCTTGGATCATGTTAAGTTTATGTGTTACTTGTAGTAAAGCTTTATATTTAGGACTATCATCATAAAATCAATGGTTAGTAAAGAAGGCGAGACATTTCAGCGTGTGCACTCTTGTTAAACTAGATACCCTAATGATGATTGTGGCCAAGTTTTGTTAAATTTTACCCAGTAGTTTCAGAGGAGAAGATTTTTGTAAAAGTTAACGACGACAGACGCCAAGTGAGGAGAAAAGCTCACTTGGCCCATTGGGCCAGTTGAGCTAAATCAAAGTGCTGGATAGCACCTCTGGGAAGTTTGCAACTGTAGATGTGTATTATTTCAAATAGGTTATAGATGTGTATTATTTCGAATATGTATTTAATCACAGCTTTGATGTTTTTAACTAAACCATTTTCTTTTCAGCAATTATCAAAAAATCACTTTTTAGCTCACCTGGCCCGAAGGGCCAAGTGAGCTTTTCTCATCACTTGGCGTCCGTCGTCCGTCGTCGTCCGTCGTTGTTAACTTTTACAAAAATCTTCTCCTCTGAAACTACTGGGCCAAATTTAACCAAACTTGGCCACAATCATCATTAGGGTATCTAGTTTAAAATTGTGTCCGTGACCTGCCAAACCAACCAAGATGGCGCCATGGCTAAAAATAGAACATAGGGTAAAATGTATATTTTGGCTTATAACTATGAAACCAAAGCATTTAGAGCAAATCTGACATGGGTTAAAATTGTTGATCAAGTCAAGATCTATCTGCCCTGAAATTTTCAGATGAATCGGACAATGGGTTGTTGGGTTGCTGCCCCTGAATTAGTAATTTTAAGGATTTTTTTCCGTTTTGGTTATTATCTTGAAAATTATTATAGATAGAGATAAACTGTAAACAGCAATAATGTTCAGCAAAGTAAGATCTACAAGTAAGTCAACATGATCAAAATGGTCAGTTGACCCCTTAAGGAGTTATTGCCCTTTAAAGTAATTTTTACCAATTTTTGTAAATTTTGTAATCTTTACAAAATCTTCTCCTCTGAAACTACTGGACCAAATTCAACCAAACTTAGCCACAATCATTATTAGGGTATTTAGTTTAAAAATGTGTGCGGTGACCCAGCCAACCAACCAAGATGGCTGCCATGGCTAAAAATATAACATAGGGTAAAATGTAGATTTTGGCTTGTAACTCTGAAACCAAAGCATTTAAAGCAAATCTGACAGGGATTAACTTGTTTATCAAGTAAATATCTATCTGCCCTCAAATTTTCAGATGAATTGGACAACTGGTTGTTGGGTTGCTGCCCTGAATTGGTAATTTTAAGGAAATTTTGCCGTTTTGGTTATTATCTTGAAAATTATTACAGATAGAGATAAACTGTAAACAGCAATAATGTTCAGCAAAGTAAGATCTTCAAATAAGTCAACATGATCAAAATGGTCAGTTGACCCCTTAAGGAGTTATTGCCCTTTAAAGTAATTTTTACTAATTTTTGTAAATTTTTGTAATCTTTTAAAAATCTTCTCCTCTGAAACTACTGGACCAAATTCAACCAAACTTAGCCACAATCATTAATAGGGTATTTAGTTTAAAAATGTGTGCGGTGACCCAGCCAACCAACCAAGATGGCTGCCATGGCTAAAAATAGAACATAGGGTAAAATGTAGATTTTGGCTTGTAACTCTGAAACCAAAGCATTTAAAACAAATCTGACAGGGATTAACTTGTTTATCAAGTAAATATCTATCTGCCCTCAAATTTTCAGATGAATTGGACAACTGGTTGTTGGGTTGCTGCCCTGAATTGGTAATTTTAAGGAAATTTTGCCGTTTTGGTTATTATCTTGAAAATTATTACAGATAGAGATAAACTGTAAACAGCAATAATGTTCAGCAAAGTAAGATCTTCAAATAAGTCAACATGATTAAAATGGTCACTTGACCCCTTAAGGAGTTATTACCCTTTAAAGTAATTTTTACCAATTTTTGTAAATTTTGTAATCTTTACAAAATCTTCTCCTCTGAAACTACTGGACCAAATTCAACCAAACTTAGCCACAATCATGATTAGGGTATTTAGTTTAAAAATAAGTGCAGGTGACCCAGCCAACCAACCAAGATGGCTGCCATGGCTAAAAATATAACATAGGGTAAAATGTAGATTTTGGCTTGTAACTCTGAAACCAAAGCATTTAAAGCAAATCTGACAGGGATTAACTTGTTTATCAAGTAAATATCTATCTGCCCTCAAATTTTCAGATGAATTGGACAACTGGTTGTTGGGTTGCTGCCCTGAATTGGTAATTTTAAGGAAATTTTGCGTTTTGGTTATTATCTTGAAAATTATTACAGATAGAGATAAACTGTAAACAGCAATAATGTTCAGCAAAGTAAGATCTTCAAATAAGTCAACATGATTAAAATGGTCACTTGACCCCTTAAGGAGTTATTACCCTTTAAAGTAATTTTTACCAATTTTTGTAAATTTTGTAATCTTTTACAAAAATCTTCTCCTCTGAAACTACTGGACCAAATTCAACCAAACTTAGCCACAATCATGATTAGGGTATTTAGTTTAAAAAATAAGTGCGGTGACCCAGCCAACCAACCAAGATGGCTGCCATGGCTAAAAATATAACATAGGGGTAAAATGTAGATTTTGGCTTGTAACTCTGAAACCAAAGCATTTAAAGCAAATCTGACAGGGATTAACTTGTTTATCAAGTAAATATCTATCTGCCCTCAAATTTTCAGATGAATTGGACAACTGGTTGTTGGGTTGCTGCCCTGAATTGGTAATTTTAAGGAAATTTTGCCGTTTTGGTTATTATCTTGAAAATTATTACAGATAGAGATAAACTGTAAACAGCAATAATGTTCAGCAAAGTAAGATCTTCAAATAAGTCATCATGACCAAAATGGTCAGTTGACCCTTAAGGAGTTATTGCCCTTTATAGTCAATTTTAACAATTTTCATTAATTTGGTAAATTTTGGTAAGTTTTACAAAATGTTTTCCTTTTGTAATCTTCTTTTCTGAAACTGCAGTAGAAAATCAATATAGAAAACAATCTACTAATGAACTGGCAATAAAATAATTGATAATTCTATATCATGAAAAAAAAACACATTAATACCTGATGATGGTGTTTCTTTCTTTACATTGAAAATGATGTCACAACTATAATCCCGAACAATAGGTCGAATGTCAGATATGTTTCAGTACTTTGGATTCATTTTCTGCAGATTCAAGTGCAAATGATGCTTGAATTCCTACACTAATTTATACAGACTTCATCCCTTTCACAGGTAATGCCTGCCTCATATTATATTTAAAACTTTAATAGAATATCAGAAATTTTGAGAGAAAATTAATCAACCATGCAAGATCTAAAACTTAATTTATATTGTTCAAATTATCAATTAACTATTAAAAAAAAAATCTCATTAAAAAATATAGTTCTTCATTTTATATTTTATCAGAAGTTTAGGAAAAACAAACAACAAAACTTCACAACAAACTTTCTCATCACTTCACATTTCTCGTTAGATAAATTTTACAAAATTCTCCCCTGAAACTACTGTCAAATTAAACCAAATTTGGTTTAAATCACCACTAGGATATCCAGGGACCACTGTGTATGATGACCCTGCCTGCCAACATGGCACACATGGCTGAAATAAAACATAGGTTTCAAACGCACTTTTTAGTCTTATATCTCTGAAACTAAACGACAGTACAACAGTTGCATTTATCATGCATCAATTGTAAATAAAAATATCAGGTGAGCGACACAGGGTCCTTGGAGCCTCTAGTTTCATATGTTTTTCATATGTTTTTCATATAAAATTTTGGATATTTTCTATTGGAATCTTAAACTGTTGTTCTAAAACAATCAAATATACAGAAAGCTCTGTTAATTTCTTTATGTGCCCATGCCATATTGAGAGCCTGTGATTTTATTGTATTTTTTTCCATTTGTAACTGGGCATAACCCTAACCATAACAGTAAAATGACGGCACCAAAATTCAAACTTGATCTTGGTTTTGTGGTTAAAAGTATTGTGTATAAGTTTTGTAACGTTTGGTTGAGGCACACTAAAGTTAGAGCACAGAATTAAAAAAAATTGGTAAGTGTTCCGTGGAACCCGGTGTATCGCCTACTTTGGCTGTTAAGCACAGGCTCAACAAAAATGAAGAAAAAAATTAATAAAAATATTCCTCTCTATACTATTTTTTGATTGTCAGAAGCTTCTGTCCAAGTTTGGTAAAAATCCAGGATAGTTTATGAATCTAATAAATGTTTTAAAAAATTTAAGTTTTAACTGCAGACTGTATGTACATTGCAATGTTCAATGGAAGAAAAGCTAAGTCCATTAATAAGTAAAATACGGAAAAACAAGAATAAAATTTTAACTAAATTTCCTTCTAGATACTAGCATTTGATCATAAACAAGCTTCTGTCCAAGTTTATTACAAATCCAGGATAGTTTAAGAAAGTTATTAAAATTTTAAAGACTTTAACCACAGAGTGAATGTTATTTTTCCTGGCAGAAAAATTAAGTCTGTTTATAAGAAAAATATGGAAAAAAATGGATTTTTAAAAAAAATATACTTCTGGATACTATCTTATGATCATAAACAACCTTTTTTCTAAGTTTGGTACAAATCCAGGATAGTTTAAAAAAGTTATTAAAATTTCAAAAAACTTTAACCACAGAGTGAATATTTGTACGACGGAATGTAGGATTGCTATGTCTCACTTTTTCGACAAAAGTCAAAGGCTCGACAAAAGGGTAAAACTTAATACGATGGGGACATAACAGTAGCAGTATGATGACAGGAATAAAAAGTTTATATACACTAGATTCATAGAGGTGCTTATAACCCTTTAACACATTTTATAGTTGATGCTGTGAAATTTAGCAGAGGCAATAACATTTGAGATGTTTGGTTTTCAGCCATTCTTTTGATATACTATAGTAATCATTGTCTCTGTGTTGAGATGACACACTGTTAATTATAGGTCAATCTTTAAGAATCACTGATCCAAGAATAAAATTAAAGTGTAAGGATAAAAAGTTCTGGATTTGCCACTGCATGGTTAAGCAATAAGAGTAAGAAAGTCATTTTGTTATAACATGGACAGATTTTATTTAATCATGTAGATAACTGCATGCTACAGCACTTGTCTTGATACACTGATGAGTTATTCTAAGTAGAAGCTGACTTGTCTGCCTTATCCTTGTATACGAACTGTCGTTGTCAGAGTCAATGTTTTTGAGCTGTCAGTTTGATCCACGTAACTGTGAGCATTCTGGATGAGTGAAGGTCCTTAAATCCACATTGGAATGTGAAATAGCTAGTATTTAAATAGCGGAATTTAAAAGTTTTCAAATGTTTTTGGCTTCAAAACATTCCGATCAACGTTTTGACAAAAACATGCACTTTTAGCGATCATAGCTGGTATTTACCTTTACTCATCCTTGGCTTGTGACAGTAATTCTGTCACCTGTGTATAATTGTTCAATCTAACTATTATCACTTGTCATTTATCCAACGGCTTGGTCAAAATATAAACATACATGTTGTATTTCAGTAATAAGGCCTTTGAAAATAGTGGAATTAATTACTTTTGGAGTGTCAAAAACTCGTTGGAAGTACTTGATAAATTGCATGCTTATATTGGTGATTTTGAATCTGTTCAAAGTTTTGATTTTTCTACCCTGTATACCACATTGCCTCACATTCTCATTAAGAAAAAATTCACACAATGGGCATTTAAAAAGTCAGAATGTGAATACATATGTTCTAACTCTTTTAGGTCATTTTTTAGTAGCAATAAACAAAAGAACTATGTCAATTGGACATGCTTTGATACTATATCTGCCCTTGAATTTTTACTAGATAATATTTTTGTTCGCTTTGGAGATTCCGTATATCGTCAGGTTATCGGAATTCCAATGGGGACTAATTGTGCACCACTTATTGCGGACCTGTTTTTGTATTGCTATGAGTTACAATTTATGACTAAAATCAGCAAAGACCCATCGAAACAACATCTGATACAAAATTTAATAATACTTTTAGATATTTGGATGATATATTGGCTCTCAATAATGACGACTTCAGTATGTATACTAAAGAAATTTATCCTGTTGAACTTACTTTAAATAAAGCTAATACTAACAATGACCACTGCCCTTTCCTCGATCTTGATATCTATATCATTAACGGAAAGCTTAATACAAAATTTATGATAAAAGAGATGATTTTCATTTCCTATCGTTAATTATCCATTTTTAGATGGTGACGTTCCTTGTCACCATCTTACGGTGTTTATATATCTCAACTTGTACGATTCGCTCGTGTATGTAACAACGTTTCAGATTTTAACGAAAAAAATTTATGTATTACAGAAAAATTATTACACCAGGGTTTTCGATATCACAAACTAGTCAAAAAATTTTCTAAATTTTATCATCGGTACAAGGACATCATTCATAAATATAGCTCAACATGCAGACTTCTTATACGTTCAGGTATTTCACATCCAATCTTTTATAGTAATATTCTTTATAAAGCACTAAAATGTCAGTATTCACCTCAGAAGCTAACAAAACCTTTAAATAGACTTATTAAGAAGGGATAGAGTTACGATACTGTTGTCAGGTCATTAAAGATTGCATATTTTGGCTTTAATATTGATTCACTTATAGGGTCTTTGCATCGAACTAAACACATTTATTTAAAACCAGTTGTTGGCATGACACGGGTTATGCTCTTCTCATATATTTTATGATGGTATGATACTAAACCTCTAACGGGAGGGATTGTGCCTGATATTCATATGATGAAGACATAATCTTTCAATCAGTTTAATTGAGGTCTGGAGTTGGCATGTCAGTTAACTGCTAGTAGTCTGTTGTTATTTATGTATTATTGTCATTTTGTTTATTTTCTTTTGTTACATCTTCTGACATCGGACTCGGACTTCTCTTTAACTGACTTTTAATGTGTGTATTGTTATGCGTTTACTTTTCTACATTGGCTAGAGGTATAGGGGAGGTTGAGATCTCATAAACATGTTTAACCCGCCGCATTTTGCGCCTGTCCCAAGTCAGGAGCCTCTGGCCTTTGTTAGTCTTGTATTATTTTACTTTTAGTTTCTTGTGTATAATTTGGAGTTTAGTATGACGTCCATTATCACTGAACTAGTATATATATTTGTTTAGGGGCCAGCTTAAGGACGCCTCCGGGTGCTTGAATTTCTCGCTGCATTGAAGACCTATTGGTGACCTTCTGTTGTTGTCTGTTCTGTGGTCGGGTTGTTGTCTCTTTGACACATTCCCCATTTCCATTCTCAATTTTATGTATTTCAGTAATGTCAGTCATACGGGATTCTTTCGATACACTCGGGCTTTTACTTTATATTTAATAATAAACATTTGTAAATATTGTACGTAGTAAAAAAATTGCGTGGGAAAATGTTCATTCATGAAATATTCATGAATGAAATGATGTCTTGCGTAGATTTCTTTTGATTTTCTCTTCAGGGCATGGCAAATCCGAAGTAGTATTTGTGATTCATTTTCAAAATGAATTTAAATTCCCCTGAATTGTCGGTGAACATTCATTCCTTTTTTATTCAAGCTGTAATCTTTTCAAAAAGACTCAAAATTTCAAAAGCATCTTCTTAGAATCAGTATTCAAACACTAGTATTTGCGATAGTCGGTCACTTCCGGTTTGAGGCCGACGCCTAAGGAAAGTATAGCTATAGCAAACTTCCCAAAAAGGAGAAACGAGAAACACTTAAGAACCACATCAACAAATGACAACCACTGAAACAGGTTCCTGACTTAGAACAGGGGCAAACAAAAGCAGCGAGTTTAAAGTTTAAACAGGCGTCAACCTTCACCCTAACCTGAAATAGTAGTATAACATTACAACATAGAAAGACACACTATAAAATATCAATTGAAATGGCTTAACTCAATCAAAAAGACATATTAACAAAAACAAGTAAACACAGTGAACGAATAAATTTGATCTATGGCACAATGTCAAAAAGACAACTATAACCTTGGACAAAATGGTGTTAAATAAAATAACGTACACAAATTTAAATATATTAAATGTTGATAGGAGTACGGATATATTTTTGGACAGGATTTTTCTGACCTTGACCTTATTGTCATGGATCTTTATAACATTTAAGTTTATGTGATACTTCTTGAAGACTTTCAACATAAAATCAATGGTCAGTAAAACATGCTCGACATTTCAGTGTGCACTCTTGTTTGTTTACTTATATTCCATTTAACTGAAAAGTCGATTAAAAGTGGTATTTTTAGTCAAGGGTGTCAATTATAAAATGTTCATGGAGTCACAGTGACCTCACAAATAACATTTCTGCAATGACCATGCTATTTCATTTTATTCATACATAATTATGAAAGGATTGGAGAACCTTACAATTTCATGGTTCAAATAATGACATCATATCTCTGTCATCCATATAAAATTCTTTTTATTGAGAGAAATATATCTTCAATTAATGCATACTCTTATATTCTGTCAATTTTATATGAGTATTCTATGTTCTTTTGTAGGTAAAAGATATTTTAAAACCAGAAATAATGACAGAAATCATAGAGAATACACAACCAAGGCTGGAAAGCTTAGGGACTTGACAAATAAATTGTTCTTATAACATCAAGATTTTTTATCAGTATATAAAATGAGGACAGAATTCTATCAACTTGTCTACTTGTATAGATGGACTAAGGGGTAGAAATATTGCATTGAATTGCTGTTGTTATAAATTAAAGGTCCATAAAATAGTAAAAAATATGATGAGGGATGGTAAAGTAGTAATTTCAGTAAGGGCCTTACTTGGCTTGGAATTGTCCATTTTGCAATATAAAAAGTGTTTCAAGTTGATGAATAGACATTAAAGAAAGTAAAATAGAACTATTTATGTTGAGCTTTTTCAATAAAAAATAACATTACAAGTACCAATTTTACTGCAGAAGATGTGCATTCCAACAATTATTGTCTCTTCAAAATAATCCAAAATCTTAATCAAACTATGAAGAGCTGAAAAACAAAAGAGGACTTAGGTAGCAATACACAGTTAGGAAAAAAACTTAAAATTGACACTCAAAATTTTTCACCACCCTCTTTTCCTTCCTTTCTAACAAATAAGGATTTATATTTGTGTTATGCATGTGTATATTTTTGGAAAGAGCATCTTCCATAGATTTGATTTCCAATAGATATTATGAAATATAATCTCTTTTTGGTGTAACCATGGCAACAATCTGCATTTAGTTGATACAAAATATTGCAAAAAGGGGGTGAAAATGTCACAAAACTCTCCAAAATTTGGTCCAAAGGAGAATTTCAATCCATTAGAGTGATACCTTTCCTGAAACTATAGACATTTATCTATCAAGAGGTCCAAAAAAAATCATATGCATTTCTGCTCGTTTTTCCATAAAATTGAATTGAAAAGATCGAGGGTCAAATCTTTGTTGATAAACACTACAATAATTTCTGGACCTAGGGGCGGTACTGATGTGACAATACGGATTTTCAAACAGAAAAGTTGCCTATAAAACATGCTAAAAACAATCTAGAGGTTCATATAAACCCACTTGGAAGGCTATATTATTCTTCAACTATCTAAAAATCAATTTTATTGTACAAAAACTTTCAAATTAAAAAAATTCACCATGGCCAAAATGCGAAACTAAACTTCTAACTGTGTATTGCTACCTTAAGATTAAACATTTTTTTTTCAATTTCCACTTTTAATGGATTTCTGTGTTCTGCTAGCTAAAACAAGCAAATTGGCCTGCTAGTTTTGAAAATTGGTTCACATATAAATATTTTATGAAGGTTAGCAGCTAACACTAAAATGCAACAAAATAGTGATTTGAAGAAACATGCCATGTCAAAGTGTAAATTCTCATTTTTTAGTTAAATTTCTAAAACTATACCTTTTGTGTATGTCTTTTCTTGTTTAAAAACTTAAATTAACCTTAACTATAGACAAATTTTACAAATTAAAGCTATTTTAAAGCTCTAGAATGTCAATTTTCTTGTATATTAGCATACCAAAGCCTTGGTAAAAAATTGGCAAATACTGAATCAATTTCTAACAGTGGGGATAAATTTGATATTTTAGCTAGAAATAGCTGCATATTGGAGACTTATTGAACCTTTTACTTTATTGTGATTGTTGCTGTTAGTTTGATGTTTGTACACAAAGTTTTCAATAGGTTGTTTGGAATGTAATATTATTAGGTGAGTGACATTTTTCAAAAAAGACGCCTAGTTAACGACTTTAATGCACCCACCTAACATACAGCTATATTATATATCATTCGAAAGCTTATTGTCTGTGCTTTCTGTTTTGTCAATGCATCAATAATTCGTACGGTGCAGTTTTTGTAAAATCAAGGTCAAAGGTCAAGAATGAACATTCGTAAATTTTTGGCAAGAATAAAACAAAAAGCCCTTTGTTGGTTCTTGTATGATTTTTTTTTTTCTAAAAATCATATGAACACAATGGAATTGAATACTATAATTCCAAATCAAATGCATATTAAAATTTGAATATGCAATATTTACAGAAAATTGCAATTCTCTATGAATCTTTCAAATATGATAAAATTGCGCTAAAAGCAAAATATTTCTTTAGGCATCAATATGTATATGTCACAAATAAAATCAATTTATCGTTTATAGAATGGATTTTATTTTCGTCATTTTTAACTGCAATTGATATAATAATGGCCAGGAATCAGCCTTCTAATGAACCTTTTGCAGTTGCCCTAATTAAATACCGCCATCTGCTTATAGGGATCAATTTGCTTTTCATTGTTTAAATTAAACATCGATTGTTGTCAATATCATGAAAAAGTAATTAAGCATATTAAATAAAATGCTCCGCAGGGCGCAGCTTGATACGACCACAGAGGTCAAACCCTGAACAGTTGGGGCAAGTATGCACACAACATTCAAACTTGATACAGCTCTGAATTTGGATTGTGATTAAATATTTGACAGGTTTCTGACACAGAATGAATGGGGTATAAGAACTTAAAAATTTTAAATTGGACATTCACCTATTATGGTCCAATATCCAAAATCTAAATACATGGTTAGATTCAGCATATCAAAGAACCCCAAGAGTTCAATTTTTGATGAAATCAAACCAAAGTTTAATTTTGGACCCTTTTGATCTCAATGTGGACAAAGTTGATAACGGGGCCCAAAAATCAAAAATCTAAATACATGGTTAGATTCAGCATATCAAAGAACCCCATATATTCAATTTTGTTGAAATCAAACAAAGTTTAATTTTGGACCCGATTTGGACCAACTTGAAAACTGGGCCCATAATCAAAATCTAAATACATGTTTAGATTCAGCATATCAAAGAACCCTAAGAATTCAATTTTGTTAAAATCAAACTAAGTTTAATTTTGGACCCTTTGGACCTTAATGTAGACCAATTTGAAAACAGGACCAAAAATTAAGAATCTAAATACACGGTGAGATTCTGCATATCAAAGAACCCCAATAATTCAATTTTTGATGAAATCAAACAAAGTTTAATTTTGGACCCTTTGGACCTCAATGTGGACCAATTTAAAAACAGGGCCCAAAATCCAAAAACTTAATACACAGTTAGATTCAGCATATTAAAGAACCCCAAGAATTCAAGAATAAAACCCCATTGAAATAGGTCAAGAAATAAGCAATTTATACAAAGTATCTTCTTTTGCACAATACTGTGCAATTGAATATTTCTTGCAATTGCGCAATACTGTGCAATTGAATATATCTTGCTATTGCGCAATACTGGACAATTTCTTGCTATTGTGCAATATTGTGCTATTGGATATTTCTTGCTATTGAGCAATACTGTGCAATTGAAGATTTCTTGCTATTACGCAATACTGTGCAATTGAAAATTTCTTGCTATTGCACAATACTTATTATATAATAATTTACACATCCTGTTTGGTGTGTATCGCCTGCCATATCATTATTATTTGCTTTTAAATATAAATCAAAAATAACCAACTTAAAATGGAAATTTTAAAGAAAAAAAAAGGAAAAAAAGGAAAAAAAATACTCCCCCAATTTTTGAACCCCTTATGATTCATCACCCCAAACTCAATCCCAGCCTTCCCTTTGAGGTATGGTACCTTGCAGTACAATTTCAGAGATCCATACACTTGAACACAAGTTATTGTCTTGAAACTTAAAAATTCTTATTTTTGGCCCTTTTGGCCCCTAATTCCTAAACGTTTAGGGCAATTACCCCCAAACTCAATTCCAGCTTTCCCTTTGTGATATGGAACCTTGTAGTACAATTTCAGAAAGATCCATACACTTTCACACAAGTTATTGTCCTGAAACTAGAAAAATGCTTATTTTTTGCCCCTTTTTTGGCCCCTAATTCCTAAAATTTTGAGGCAATTACCCCCAAAATAAATCCCAGCATTCCCTTTGTGATATGGAACCTTGTGGTACAATGTCAGAGAGACCCATACACTTACACACAAGTTATTGTCTGGAAGTTACAAAAATGCTTATTTTTGGCCCCTAATTCCTCAACTGTTGGTACCATAACCCCCAAAATCAATCCCAACCTTCCTTTTGTGGTATTCAACCTTATGGTAAAACTTCCTAGAGATCCATTTACCTAAACTAAAGTTAGAGTGCGAAAACCAATGTGTCTTCAGACGACGACGACGCCAACATCATACCAATATACGACCACAAAAATTTTTTGCGGTCGTATAAAAAGGGGTAATAAAAGTGATTAAGGAGTATACAAAGTATCTACAGTAAAACTATGTTTTTTTGATGTCGAAAGTGTAAGACAAGTTAAAAAGTTTATTCTCGTTCATTATTTGAATGAATACTGTTTGCACCACACGCTGAACAATCACCAATCACCAGTCTGGCAATATCGTTTTTATGTTAGCACATTATTACATACTATATTAGTTGTTTTATCAAATATGAATGGCATTGGATGTCGTTGTTCTTCTCTGGTATTATAATAAAATAGGAAAATGGCCAAAATATCGTTGCCAGGTCAACAACAAAGGGCTTAACGTAGAATCATGAAAAGTGCTTAATATGTTTTGTTAGAGATTGCCTACTTTTTCAAAACGTTTTTAGTGATGATTGGTGGAATTGTTGCTGTGACACCTACATAGTAATTTCCTTCTTTATAGCTTTTTATTCTTTTTTGTAATAATTTAACTATTTAGGAAGTCGAATTATAACTATAATTATTTATTGCAAAATGCTAGAATTTTCAAATCATAAAATATAGACTGTAAGATGATGTAAATAAACTCCTCATAGATACTAGGCTCAAAATGTTGTACGCCAGATGCGCGTTTCGTCTACAAAAGACTGACCAGTGACACTCGAATCAAAAAAGTTAAATAGGCCAAAAAAAAAGTACGAAGGTAAAGAGCATGTAGGACCCAAAATTTCGAAAGGTTTAGCCAAATACAGCAAAGGTTATCTATTCCTGGGGTAGAAATCCATAGTTTTTCATAAAACTGAAATGGGTTTTAAACAGTGAGTTAATTTATTATATGATACCATTGGTGAGGAAACCTCCTCCACAAGTAGCATTGATCTAGACTAAGTGATTGTAAATAAACTCGTCATAGATACCAGGCTTATATATTGCACGCCAGACGCACGTTTTGCCTACAGAAGACAAATTAGTGATGCTCGAATTCAAAAGGTTAAAAAGGCAAAATAAAAAACGACGTTGATGAGCATTGAGGACTCAAATTTCGAAAGGTTTTACCAAATTCAGCCGAATGTATTTAGTTTTTTGGGCTAGCTTTATATTTATTTATAAAGTGCTTTATTTCTTTTAATGATAATTATGACATTACAAACAAATAAGAAGAAAAGACAAAAGAATTTTTACAGGCTGGCTATTAAACTACATATTGAAATATCAAAGTTTAGCTCCATGAATTCCACTTAAAAGCCTGCATCCCGCGTGTATTATTTCCTTCAAACATTTTTGAATTATTTAAATGTGTTTCTTCAATCTAAAATTGACTACATAAAAATATTTTCTAACGAACTGCATGGGTTTCTATAATTGGCAATGTAATTAGCAAGAAGCATTATTGCAGCAATTGTATGATGTCAAAAACTTTTGTAACACTAAATGAAATATGTCATTTGGTTTTATTGTGTTTAACAATTCAATTACAGACAAATATTTTGGTTTTCACTCATTTTATCCTTTTCACTGGAATTTCAGGAAAAAGGCGTTATTTATTAAAAATATGTCATTAATATTTTAAAGTGCATTTGACAATTGACTAATAGTCTCTGTTTTAAAAGTTTTTTTATATTTTCATACAAAATTTTATTATCTTAAAGACAGAATATGCAGAAATGTTGACGTCTTGTAAAATAAGAAATTGTTCGTCATTGATCTTTCATCGTGATTTGACAGAAATTGCACCGTACGAATATTTGACGACCGGGCAAAAAAGATAGTACAGATGAATTGCTTTCGAATGATATATGATTTAGCCGTATGTTAGGTGGGTGCATTAAAAATGAAAGTTTATGGTTTATGTCACTCGACTTTATGTACCATGGTAGTTTTCCTTGATTTCTACAAGAGTCTTATTCTTGATTATAGCTCATAAATAGAAGGTATGTTTGGAATATGATATAAGTAATAGGTCAACTTATCAATGTAAAGAATACTGTTAATGCAGAAATTCCTTTCACAGTTCGATGGTCAACTTTAAGTTTTCATGACTTAGTCTGTTCCTCGGAAACTTTAGCAATAGATCAACTATAATGGTATTTAGTGTAAGAATGACTATACAGTATACAAAGGAACTGTCTGAGAGGATTCATCTGACCTTGACCTAATTTTCATTGTTCATTGATCAACCTTTAATAATCATGTTTAATAGATATAAGAAGATGTGGTATGAGTGCCAATGAGACAACTCTCCATCCAAGTCAAAATTTATAAATGTTAAGCCTACTTTTCAGATACTATAAGTAATGAAAGGTCAACTGTTTTGGTTGTATAGCATAGCTGTAACATGTACATGTCGGATGAAAGTAAGGTTATGATATCAGACTTGCCTACCATTACCTTTCGCTGAAGGCTATATTTGAAATAATTATTACATAATTTATAGATTTCATAAAATCTTATTTGTTCTAGACAAAATGATAAGACAAATGTTTTATTTTTCAATTTTATTATAAAAATGATTCTACAAAAATGGGACAGCCATGAAGAGCACCATACAAGGATTTATTGTTCTTAGAAAATAACTCATCATATTGGATTAGAGATCAACTCAGGCAGGTTTTTTCTTCCAAATGAATACTAATATATGGGTGGGTGATTTCAACTTTTGAAGAAAAAAACACGAGATATTTAAACCATATATGTGTTAGATAGTTTTCTTGCAGTTCATTTGAATTTTTATCAGTGTTGTTAACACAGTTATAAGGTATTGAAATCAATAATGATCAGTTTAAACAGCTTGCTTCGGGTATCTTCATCTTAGGTTCACCATCAAAGTAATTTAGTTTTAACATCATACAGTTTTATTTCAATGATAAAATTTAAAATATTTGATTTTTAGTAAGAAAATTGGTTAACACATGTATGGTTTGTGTTGTAAAAATTTCTCCTTGTTGCTTAGATTTCTCTTTTCAAATCTTCATTTGGAGGGATAGGGACAGTAAGTACAACCATATTTATCTAAGAATAAAAAATTACATATTATTATAAAACAATACACAAATTGTTACTCGGATACTTTTTTCTGAATCTAGGCTTCAGTTCGGTTGCATGTGAGTCAAAATTAAAGATAACAAGCCAAAAAAAGCCCCAAAAATTACAAATGAAATTAGATATACCTGTCTAAATTAAACCTTTACAGGATTGAACATTTTGTTTATTACATGGTTGGTCAGTTTACACAAATTCAATATGTGAGCCATATCAATTCCAGAAAATATCCAATTTTAACATAATTTGCACTTTTGGACATAATTTGTCTAGATTCATCTATAAAAATGTTAAAAACTAATCCATGAAATGTTTTGCAATGTATAGAATTGAAAGATATTTACAGGGTCTGAAATATTGCTGAACTAAATTTGTTGCCAAAATTCACACCCTTTCCATCAAAACCTTAAATAGTAGAGGAATAAAGGCTATCAATATGGACTGAGAAATGTTACAAAATAAAAAAGTTTGAGCTTATATGAGAGTTCACTGAAGTAGGGCAATCAGTTTTCACAGGAGTTGATTTAGACAGGATTTCACTGTAATTGATTAAACAAACCAAAACACTAGCTTTTTTTCTGAATTCAACCAATTATTTCTTTCTAAGAGCTTATAATTATTTAACAAACCATTTGAAAAAAGGAGGTTTCTGCCAATGATGAGTTTGAAACAAAACGAAAACATTCATAACTTTTCTGAAATATTACATGCTGGCGGACATATATCATAATACATTGTACATAAAACCACAAAATATGTGGCATTGTAAAACATAATAAATATAATAACAAAACAAAAAAACAACAAATCGAGGCTACAAGTCATGATCTCACAATGAGGCTGCACAGCATGACATCATATGATATGTTTATAAACATAACTAAAAACCTAAAACAACAAACACATAGAACACTTATAGAGGAATGATAATTGAACACTTTATATTTTAATTATCGCATATTTAAGTTACACTCATTCTGACAAAAAAAAGGCATGCTGAAGAATATATTTGCCAGATAAAAATGTGTGTTTTATTAACTGAATATTCTGTAATGATAAAAAGACTTGTGGTAACCTCAATATCATTGTTACCAAAAAAAACAGAAATCTGAAAGTTGACTCCTCAGACACCAATGGTTGTACGTTCTTTGCTCTATCAGATCAATATTATTTGTATTCAGTGGCGGATCCAGAGGGGGGTTCCAGGGGTTGGAACCCCCCCTTTTTTCTTGACGATCAATGCATTTGAATGGGGACATATAGTTGGAACTCCCCCCCCTTTTGAAAATGGCTGGATCCGCCCCTGGTATTAGAGAATATGTGACAAGGAAGTTGATTGATACAGTCTCTCCTCCCATACAACATAACTACCTTAGAAACATATTTAGCTCGAACATTTAATCATTTTTCACTGACTTCATACTTAACTTTTTGCATTTTGATAAAAAATAATACTTTAATGGCAAATTAGTTGATGCAAAAAATTGAATGCTGATTGGTTGTCATGTCAATTTAATATTAGACCAGTTATTAGCCTAGGCTCCGTGTTGAAGACCGTACTTTGACCTATAATGGTTTACATTTATAAATTTTGACTTGGATGGAGAGTTGTCTCATTGGCACTCATACCACATCTTCTTATATCTATTATAAACATTTAAACAAAATGAAACTGGTTTCTGAGGTTAGATGTCCTTATCCATCTTCATTCATGAGCTCCAAAAGGCTCAGTACCTTAATTCATCTATGTTTCAACAAAATTTAATATACATGAATATTACATATTATAATTCTTAATACTTATTATGTATTTAAGTCACTTTGTTTACTGAAAATATTTTTATTAAAGAAAAAAATCAAAGTTAAATGATTGATTGATTATTGGTTGTTAAAGTCCAGTGGCAAATATTTCATGCATGTTCAGGACGATAAAGTTAAATGACAGAATTAGTTAATTGCAAATTGCTTTATATACAAGACTGTATGGATAAAAATATGGCACTCTCTTATAAATGTCAACTAGAACCAAATACACACAGAATAAAATATTTGACTGAAACATTTACAAAAAACACCACATTTAGATTTGTTTTAAATTCTAATGAAAGTTGTCATTGCACAGAACACGAAAATGTATGACTATAAATAGGTAAAATTGTTAAACTACTATGAATTCATTTGTTTACATTGATTGCAGAATACAGTATTTATCTGTTTACTTGATTTCATAGTCTTGCCAAAGTCTATACACAAGCCCATATGAAATTTTTTCTTCGTTGGAACACTTCAATTCATGGTAAATGTTTACCCAGGAAATCAACAAATATAAGTACCCCAAGAATAATAAACCAACAGTATATTTTTTTCACCTCAGTCAAAGAATGCTCTCAATACTTAAGATGTAAATCAATTAAGAAGAAAAAATGTGGGGTGAAACTGATTAATTTTAGATGTGAAGTAGATGACGTATAAAGCATTACTGAAATTCATTAATAAAATTTAAGGGCAACACAAATTGAACATTACAAATAAAGCTTCATTCTGCCAGTGGCTATATTACACAAATGCTTTATTGTCAATAAAATTAGCCATGACAATCAACAGGGAAGTTTAAATTGCTTTTTTTTTTAAATATCTAGGCTCAATGAAAAAATACTGAAACCATGAAATTGGAAAAGGGAATATCGCTTTTCTCCTCTAATAAAGGACACGAATGAGAAAGATATCAGAGAACTGAAACCTCTGCTCTGACAAAAAGAAGATACCAGACTCTAATGGAAGACATCAAAATCTTCATTAATATTTGATCTTGAACTTCATATTAAATTGTACTGTCTACAGTATGTCTAATGATACTTTCAATTATACTTTATTTAATGATTTATATTTTTCTTTTTTCACCCATTGTGGAAGAATTTGTTTCTTTCAATGTCTTATGATTTAAGGACTTCACATGCAACTTATTATTCATTCTGCTTGTACCTTTTTTTAGCAGAATATTAATAAAAATTGATGCTAATTTTTAATTTTTATTAATTTCCATTTTAAACTGAGAGGCCCTGAGTAAGAAATAAAGATGTTTTCTTATAAAGAATTTAAAGGTCTATTAAAGAGTGGTCCATACAAGTGTTACTGGAACACAATTTTTTTTTATGGGTCAATTTGTGGTTGGCAAGACAAAACTAGAAAGAAATTTGAAGGTCAGTTAAAGAGTGGATCATACAAGTGTTACTGGAACCGAGTTTTTTTGTCTTGTCAATTTGGGGTTGGCAAGACAAGACTAGCAAGGATTTAAGAAGGAAACGAGGCTCCAGATTAACGTGAATCAACAAGCAGTATATATATCTACCTTACTGGGACCATTTTTTTATAAGAAATTTAAAGGTCTTGTAAAGAGTGGATCATACAAGTGTTACTGGAACCAAGTTTTTTTGACTTGTCAATTTGGGGTTGGCAAGACAAGACTAGCATGGATTTTAGAAAGGAGACGAGGCTCCAGAGCAATGTGAATCAACAAGCAGTATATATATCTACCTTACTGGGACCATATTTTTCTGATAAGAAATTTAAAGGTCTGTTAAAGAGTGGATCATACAAGTGTAACTGGAACAGAGTTTTTCTGACTTGTATATTTTGGGTTGGCAAGACAAGACTAGAAAGGATTTAAGAAGGAAACGAGGCTCCAGAGCAATGTGAATCAACAAGCAGTATATATATCTACCTTACTGGGACCATATTTTTCTGATAAGAAATTTAAAGGTCTGTTTAAGAGTGGATCATACAAGTGTTACTGGAACCGAGTTTTTCTGACTTGTCAATTTGGGGTTGGCAAGACAAGACTAGCAAGGATTTAAGAAGGAAACGAGGCTCCAGCACAACATGAATAAACAGATGGTATATATATCTACCTATGTTACTGGAACAATATTTTTTGATAGGAAATTTAAAGGTCTATTAAAGAGTGGTACGTACAAATGCTACTGGAGCCATCTGGTCAATTTGGAGTTGGCAAGACAATTTTAGCAAAGATTTTAGTAGGAGATGATGCTACAGATTAACATGAATCAACGATTGTTTGATTTAGATATGAAAGACCCTTTTCTGTTACTAGAAAATTTTTGGCTCTTCATAAAGTATTGTGAAAATATTAATGAAACTAATTTTTATGGATTTATTATTAATGGTCAGTGGTGTACCTATTTTCCCGAATTTGTGGATAAAGGTAAACTATGAATTTAAATGTTCAACAAAGTATAAATTTTGTTTAGGCTTTTATGCAGACTTAGGCAAAACCACAAAATCAAATATCCATCAAAATACAATTTCTCCTAAATCCATGAAAATTGGTAACCACTCAAATATATGAATCCACAGTATTTGGATAAACGTATGAAAAAAAACCAATTTGATTTTCATTACTGCATATACTGTGAAAAAAGATAAATGAGTTACTATAAATAAGGACTCTGTAAAATATCTACCTAGATAAAACATCACTAATATTGAAGAATTTAAAACCAGGAAAAAATTGTGTTTCTAGTTTCTGGTTTGCTGACTCTCTCTTAAGTTACCACTGTGAACATCCTTGTCTTTATATAAAGTAATATATATATAAAATTATCTTGAAGCAAAAGGAGACACACAAATATTTTGTTAGCCTAAAAACAAACTACTGTAAACTAACTTATTTTTAATTAAGCCATCTATAAGAGAGTTAACGTTGATTTATTTGCATGAATTTTTAAACTTTCTTGAAGTATTTTTTATAACAGAAGTTCTGACAATTGATGTTCATTTTATTTTTCTACTTTTGAAGGTTAGGAAAATAAATCCCTCACAGAAATTAATTTGTTTACAATGATAGAAGCAACATTACCCACAATGCTAACTAAAATAACAGAGCTCATTTCAAAAGCTATCACTAACAATACATAATAAGAAATTTTACTGGCTCTAACTTTGCATTGAAACACACATAGATGTTATTATTAAATAAATGAAAAAGAAAATAACAAATTTCGTACTTAACAATGTAGTTTTAAAATATATATAAACCAATCAATCATTCAAAACTGAAATGACATTACAATAAAAAGATGACCTTTCCTATACGATAAATTTTGATCAAAGTTGTATGTATGGGTATAATATCCCTAAATACCAATGGAGTATACCATTACCAGATGGCAGATGCATACACAATACACTACACATATATAACAATGGAAGACTAGATGATGTATATGTCAATCAAAGTTTGGCTTAAATACCAGCATACAATGTTCAACAAGAGATCACAACTATGCCCCAGTTAATTTAAGATTCAAATTTCTGATTTTTTTATAGTTCCTATCATTGATATGAAATTAAAGCATTTTGTTTCTCAACTCACTTATTTGTGACTTTATTTGCTTCTAGGTTAAAAAATTTGTAAGAGGTTCCAAGGAACCCTGTGTCCTGCCTGTGATTGCTGCTGTCAGTGTAAAAGTGTAATGTTGACTTAAAGCGAGTCAGTCCATTTATCAGTAAAATACAGAATTTACAAAAATTAAACCTTTTTCTTTAGATGATATTTCATGGTCTTGAAGATTAGCTTCTGTCCAAGTTTCATAACAATCCACAAAGGTTTACAAATTCATCATGTCAAAAAAGCTTAATCCCAGACTGTCTTTAAATGTAAACTGTAAAAAACGTCCATCTATCAAAAAAATACTGAAAACGGAAAAAACATAATTTCAAAACTTTGCTTCATTATCTCTTAATCATAAAACAGCTTCTGCCAAAGTTCATAAAATTCAATGAAGGTGTGATAAAGGAATTGATGTGTAACAAACTATAACCCCAGACTGTATCTATTTGTTAAATGTAAAAAAAAGAAGTCCATTTATCAGTTAAATACAGAAAAATGAAAATAAATATTTTTCAAAAATTGGCTCTGAATACCGTATTTTGGTCATAACTAAGCTTATGTCCAAATTTCCTAAAATTCCATGAAGGTCTGACAAAGTTATTGATGACTGAAAAACTTTAACCTCAGACTGTATCTACTTGTTAACTGTAAAAATCAAAGCATCGTTGATGTTGTGATCCAGCCATATTCATAGCTAGTCTGATATTCTTTACTGACCATACTTTTTTCAATATTTTTTTCTCTTTTCATTTCCAATCTTACTGTAAAATTTCTATGTTATTGTCCAAAGGTAGGGAATTTCGCAATATTGATGCAAATATTGATATAAATATTGATATTTCAATTTTAGACTCTGTCAGATTTTTTTTATAAATATTTGCAATTTAATGGTATTGACAAGAATGGAAAGGAAATCGTCAAACAAGTAATATATCTTTTATATGCCATTAATAATAACTGGCTTAATAATTTCCAGAAAGAGGCATTAAAATCCAATTTCTCAACAACAAAAATAAAAAAAAAAAAGTCCATTCATTAGTAAAATACAGAAAAATGAAAATGAATATTTTAAAAATTTTGTTCTGGATACTGTATTTTGGTCATAAACAAGCTTCTGTCCTCATTTCCTAAAATTCCATGAAGGTTTGACAAAGTTATTAAGGTCTTTAATTTTTTTTACCACAGACTTAACCTAAATGTTGACGCCTATGTGACAACAGATATCTAGGATCGCTTTGTCTTGCTTTTGCTACATAAATGTCACAGGCATGACAAAAATGTATGGAGTGTTTTAAGCAAGACATAGGGATTCTTAAAACTGGCATAGCTGTTAAAACCCATTAAATTGCTCTGACCTTCTAGTTTAATTCAAAATTTATTTGGAAAATGAGTCCGAAGTTCCAATTTAGTCCCTAAAGACAATAATTGTTCCATCTCTCCTGTATTTGCATGATTTAATTTTATGTTTTTAACAAACAGCCAATATCAAAATAAGAAGATGTGGTATGATTGCCAATGAGACAACTCTCCACAAGAGACTAAATGATCCAGAAATTAACAACTATTGGTTACCGTACGGCCTTCTACAATAAGCAATAGGTTGTTTACATCTCTTGTTCAACATTAATGTTCAGTCTTCATTTACATAAAAGCACCATCTTTACAAAAAAATGTTTTAGCACTTAAATGCTTTAATAAGTATTTGTATCCACCTATTAAATTGTATTTCAATTTACCATAACATCAACATTTTATAATTAGGAAATAATTTAGAAACACACAACTTTTAGTTTATAGGAAAGATGTTTTTTTCTTTTGTCAGACCTAATTCATCATATATAGTATAAATAGTAATACTATTCATATACCTGTAAATATGTATTAAATTCATTATATATCTTGTATTGATTTACATGTATGAACACATTTATTCTCTTGATTACTTGATTAATTTGCATACTCTCAGGGTCAGATTACTTAATTAATTTGCATACTCTCAGGGTCAGTGTTATACAGGATGTTTATATATTTTATATGATTAAGTATTATCATGATTATCAACACAGAAATATTTCACTTGAATAAACATCAGAGAACAGAATTCTCATAGCAAAACTTGTTATATAACATTACTCCAAATTTTAAAACTTTTTTGAATTGTCATTGGCCTGATTTTTTAAAACTTTTTAGATCTAAACACTTACTTTTCATACTCTGATTTTAGCTATTTACAAGAAACAACAATTCAACCTGGAAAAAAATCTTAACTAGCGGAAATATCCATTAAAAAATTTCAATGGGTACAATTTTTTTTTAATTCAAATAAGATCTTGGAATATCTTTTCTGGCTTGGTACTACTTATTTCATTGATTTGATCATATAATTTTTTTGTCAAAAACAATACAAAAATCTGGATGTGAAATTTTTTTGCCAAAAACAATACAAAAATCTGGATGTGATTTCCCAGTGCCATTATCACTGGATGTTTGTTTACATAAAACAAACCTATAACCATTTAATTATTATAAAAGAATGGAATACTGAAACCAATTAAGTAGACATATAATTACAGCAACTTCTAACAGATCTTTAAAAAGAAAGACTTATTTAGTGACTTAACGGTTAAGTTAAGCATGTGTGTAAATAATCCTGTTCCCTCTAGAATAAATTTCTTTTTTCTTTTTGAAGATTTATATGAAGAGTAGTGTGTACATCACTGTTTTAACATCTAATACTGAACATTGACATTATATTTATATGAAAAAAAGTCTGTATGTAATATTTTTTATCCAATAATCAGATTCTCAAGTTCTATGGAAAATGCATTTTTACTTTTTTTTGACTAGCATTGCATTTATAATTTCTGAAATCTAAATGAAACCCAATTTTTTTTTTAAATCCACAACATTTTGAATTGAAAAATAACCTAAAATAATATGTCTTTGTTTTATTACAATCAGCAATTTTCATAACTCATCTTTGTTATTATTATTATTATTATTATCAGTGTCACCTAAATTTTCATTTCTATCAATTTGTACATTTTCATTATTTGAATCTGTCGGTTTATTTGACACATAATCATCAATATCTGTAAATTGAGCAATGTCTTGAAATTCTTCTACTTTTATATATTTTATATGACCATTTTCATCTATAATTTTTACATTTGCTATTGACTCAGGTTTTTCATTAGAAGACTCTGATTCCAGCTCAGAGCTTTGTTCTGTGTTCTCAAACTCCTCATTTAATTCTCCCTCTGAAGCATACGACAGGAGACTGTCTGTTGTTTGGGAGGAATCATGTAATACTGTAGTGGATTTCTGTTCACTTGAAACTGTGTCTTTCTTTTTTAATTCTAAAACACTAGCTAACTTATCAAACATTCTCTGTGACTGGCTGTCAAATGAACCTGTATTAAAATATGCCGACTCTAAAATTCGAGCTACGGCCGTGAGGTAGTCTGCTTGATTGTCTAAAGAATTAAAATTTGTTCTTTCTTTCATAATGTCCACAACATATTGATAAATTTGATTCAACTGAGGTACTGAGTCTGACACTGCTGCAGAGATATGATCAAAATTAAATGATAATTGTCTTGATCCATCTGGCCTTGTAGTTATCACTATCACATCATCATCTGTTACCACAGGAATTTCAGGTTTATTGTTGTCCTTGGGGTTGACCTTGACATTCATGAATATTTTGTTAGTTCCTGCCTGATATTTGTAATATACTGTATTCCCTGAACTGTCAGAAATAATGGTTTCATCATTTCCATCTTGTAAAGTTGTCTTTGTAATTTTATCACCAATAACACGAACAGTAACTTTAGGAACATTCTCTACACGACTTGGGCCCTTTGCAGAGGTTGGTGGTGATTTAGGCTGGGATGTGACACTAGCCCCTCCATCTGGCCTAAAGTAGCCTGAAAACCAGATAATACCATACTTTATATACATTATGATTCAAATATGGTCAGTGGAATATGTTTTTGATAATACTTAATGTTTAGTGGCAAATATTACACCATAGTAATGATGATAACATGTTTTGTCATATGAACATATCAGACAGCAGTAAGATGTTTTATTTTATGTTATAGCTCAAAATCTGTTTGCTCTTGTTACTAAATACCACACAATTGATGGAAGAGCAGCAAATACCAAATTCAAAAACTTTGTTGTAACTCATCCAAGAAATAAATGTGGATAGTGTCCACATGTGGACACAGATGATGCCCCCGCTTGCATATCATATAGTTATAAAGGGACATAACTGAAGAACGGTAAAAGTGACGCTACCCAATTTTGAACTTGATCTGAGTTTTGTGGTAATAAGCATTGTGTGTAAGTCTCATAACATTTGGTTGAGGCTAACTTAATTAGAGAACAGAAACTAAAAATTCAGCAATTTTTCTATTTTGTAAACACGCATAACTCTAGAACGGTTGTGTATAAGTTTTATAACATTTGGTTGAGACAAACTAAAGTTAGAGAACGGAAACGAAAAAATCAGCAATTTTAATGTTTATAAAGGGACATAACTCAAGAATGGTAAAAGTGTCACCACCAAATTTCATACTTCATCTGTATTATGTAGTAATAAGCATTGTGTATAAGTTTCATAACATTTGGTTGAGGCAAACTAAAGTTAAAAAACGGAAACAAAAAATTTGTACTTGATCTTAGTTTTGTGGTAATGAATATTGTGTATAGGTTTCATAATGTTTGGTTGGGGCAAACTTAAGTTACAGAATGGAAACTAAAATTTTGCAATCTTCGATTTATAAAGGGCATAACTCAATAATAGTTAAAGTGACACTACCCAAATTCAACTTGATCTGTGTTTTATCAGTGGAAGTCAAAATTAAACATTGCATTGTATAAAGCATTGATTGTAGCAATGATTCAACTATAATCATGGACAAAGGAAGATAACTCCAATTTAAAAAATTACTTGATATTTAGAAGAAAATAAAAATTTTGCAATTTTTCCATTTATAAAGGGGCATAACTCTAGAACGGTTAAAGTGACGCCACCAAAATTCAAACTTGATCTGTGTTTTGTACTAATAAGCATTGTGTATAAGTTTCATAACATTTGGTTGCGGCAAACTTAAGTTAGAGAACGGAAACTAAAAATTTTGCAATTTTTCCATTTATAAAGGGGCATAACTCTAGAACGGTTAAAGTGATGCCAGTCAGTGGAATATGTTTTTTAATAATACTTAATGTTTAGTGGCAAATATTACACCATAGTAATGATGATAACATGTTTTGTCATATGAACATATCAGACAGCAGTAAGATGTTTTGTTTTATGTTATAGCTCAAAATCTGTTTGCTCTTGTTACTAAATACCACACAGTTGATGGAAGAGCAGCAAATACCAAATTCAAAAACTTTGTTGTAACTCATCCAAGAAATAAATGTGGATAGTTTCCACATGTGGACACAGATGATGCCCCCACTTGCATATCATATAGTTATAAAGGGACATAACTGAAGAACGGTAAAAGTGACGCTACCCAATTTTGAACTTGATCTGAGTTTTGTGGTAATAAGCATTGTGTATAAGTTTCATAACATTTGGTTGAGGCAAACTTAAGTTAGAGAACGGAAACTAAAAATTTTGCAATTTTTCCATTTATAAAGGGGCATAACTGTAGAACGGTTAAAGTGATGCCACCAAAATTCAAACTTGATCTGTGTTTTGTGGTAATAAGCATTGTGTATAAGTATCATAACATTTGGCTGAGGCAAACTCAAGTTAGAGAACGGAAACCAATTTTTGGACGTACGTACGTACAGACAGACAAGGGTAAAACTTAATGCCCCCACCGCTACGGCGGGGGCATAAAAATTCAAGACTTTCAACATTTAAGATAAGCATGCTACCACATGAAAACACAAGCATTTTCTCACTGAATGAAATTAACTTAAAAATGTGTTGAACTTGACAAATAAACATGCATCATGGGGTGTTCAAACTTTAGTTTATCAAATGGTCAAAACTCTGAAGATTTCCTGGAATACATGTTTATTTCATGCTTGAATTAATATTTAATATGTGTAGAATTTTGTGTACATGCTTTGTTAAATTAATGGATGGCTTTTATGAGTGTTTTTAACAGTGTATATTCCTATATTAAAAACAGGATCTGTTACCAAAACTATACCTCATAATAATCCATACTGTCTTGTTACTGGTCAATTAAATTTATGAGCTAAGTTATTTACATGAGCATAACAAATTACTGAGACTGACCTTTGGTAAACCTATACATTAGTCAACTGAACAATACCTATGATAAACATAGACATAAGTCAACTGAACAATTGACCTAGGGTAAACCTAGACATAAGTCAACTGAACAATTGACCTAGGGTAAACCTAGACATAAGTCAACTGAACAATTGACCTAGGGTAAACCTAGACATAAGTCAACTGAACAATTGACCTAGGGTAAACCTAGACATAAGTCACTGAACAATTGACCTTGGGTAAACCTAGACATAAGTCAACTGAACAATTGACCTTGGGTAAACCTAGACATAAGTCAACTGAACAATTTACCTTGGGTAAACCTAGACATAAATCAACTGAACAATTGACCTAGGGTAAACCTAGACATAAGTCAACTGAACAAATGACCTTGGGTAAACCTAGACATAAGTTAACTGAAAAATTGACCTAGGGTAAACCTAGACATAAGTCAACTGAACAATTGACCTAGGGTAAACCCAAACATAAATCAACTGAACAATTGACCTAGGGTAAACCTAGACATAAGTCACTGAACAATTGACCTTGGGTAAACCTAGACATAAGTCAACTGAACAAATGACCTTGGGTAAACCTAGACATAAGTCAACTGAACAATTGACCTAGGGTAAACCTAAACATAAATCAACTGAACAATTGACCTAGGGTAAACCTAGACATAAGTAAATTGAACAGTGAACAATTGACCTAGGATTAAAAGAGGGACGAAAGATACCAGAGGGACAGTCAAACTCATAGATTGAAAATAAACTGACAACGCCATGGCTAAAAATAAAAAGACAAACAGACAAATAACAGTACAGAAGACACAACATAGAAAACTAAAGACTAAGCAACACGAACCTCACCAAAAACGGGGGGTGATCTCAGGTGCTCCGGAAGGGTAAGCAGATCCTGCTCCACATGTGGCACCCGTCGTGTTGCTTATGTTATTACAAATCCGGTAAATAGTCAAATTCGGTAGGTCACATTCTTGAAAAGGGAAGGGTATTGTAGTTACCACATAAGGAACATATCCGATATCATCTGTGAAACGGTTATTCCATAATGGTTAACCAACTCGTGATGGCGTCCATAAAATTTACGAAGGTATGATTTCAACTTCACCTAACATTAACCTAGACATAAGTTAACTAAACAATTGACAATGGGTAAACCTATAGACATAAATCAACTGAACAAATGACCTTGCGTTAACCTAGACATAAGTCAATTGAACAATTGACCTAGGGTTAACCTAGACATAAGTCAATTCAACAATTTACCTTGGGTAAACCTAGACATGAGCCAACTAAACAATTGACCTTAGGTAAATCTAGACATAAATAAAATGCTTCGCTGAGCGCAGCTTGATACGACCGCAGTGGTCGAACCCTGAACAGTTGGGGCAAATTTGGACACAATATTCAAGCTTGATACTATTTGAATTTGGATTGTGATCAAATTTTTGACATAATATAGGTTTCTGACACAAAATAATTACAAATCTAATGCGCAATACTGTGCAATTGAAGATTTTATTTGAATCAGAAATAACCAACTTAAAATGGAAAATTTTAAAGAAAAAAATCCCCCAATTTTTGAACCCCTTATGATTCATTACCCCCAAACTCAATCTCAGCCTTCCCTTTGTGGTATGGTACCTTGCAGTACAATTTCAGAGAGATCCATACACTTGAACAGAAGTTATAGTCTGGAAACTAGAAAAATGCTTGTTTTTTGGCCCCTTTTTGGCCCCAATTTCCTAAACATTTATGGCAATTATCCCCAAACTCGAACCCAGCTTTCCCTTTGTGATATGGAACCTTGTAGTACAATTTCATAAAGATCCATACACTTACACACAAGTTATTGTCATGAAACTAGAAAATGCTTGTTTTTTGCCCCTTTTTGGCCCCTAATTCCTTAACTGTTTGTACCATAACCCCCAAAATCAATCCCAACCTTCCTTTTGTGGTATTGAACCTTATGGTAAAATTTCATAGAGATCCATTCGCTTAAACTAAAGTTATTGTGCGAAAACCAATGTGTCTTCGGATGACGACAACGACGACGCCAAGGTCCTACCAATATACTAAAAATTTTTTTATAAAAAACTGAACATTTGACCTTAGGTAAACCTAGACATAAGTAAATTGAATAATGAACAATCCACCTCAGGTAAACCTAGACATAGGTCAACTGAACAATTTGTTTCCACTTGCAGATTTTGACTTGAAAATTACACTTGATAAAATTTAAATTCAACATAACAGCTACAAGAAAATAAAGATGAAGTACTTCTTTAGTGATGATCTCAAAATGTGCTGTTCATACAATGTAAAAATTCGTAAGGGTTCCGCGGAACCCAGTGTCTCGCCTATTTTTGCTGTTAATCGCAGGCTCAACAAAAATGAGGAAAAAAATTAATAAAAATATTCCTCTCTATACTATCTTTTGATTGTAAGTAGCTTCTGTCCAAGTTTGGTAAAAATCCAGGATAGTTTATGAATCTAATAAATTTTTAAAAAACTTAACTGCAGACTGTATGTAATGTTCTGGAAGAAAAACTAAGTCCATTTATAAGTAAAATACGGAAAAAATGGAACAACATTTTAACAAAATTTCCTTCTAGATAATAGCTTTTAATCATAAACAAGCTTCTGTCCAAGTTTGGTACAAATCAAAGATAGTTTAAGAAAGTTGTTAAAAATTTAAAAACTTTAACCACAGAGTGAATGTAATGTTAACTGGCAGAAAAACTAAGTCCATTTATAAGTAAAATACTGAAAAAATTTTTTTTTTTTTTTACAAAATTTACTTCTGGATACTATCTTATGATCATAAACAAGCTTCTTTCCAAGTTTGGTAGAAATCCAGGATAGTTTAAGAAAGTTAATAAAATTTCAAAAACTTTAACCACAGAGTGAATGTAATGTTTCCTGGCAGAAAAACTAAGTCCATTTATAAGTAAAATACGGAAAAAATGGATTTTTTTTACAAAATTTACTTTTGGATATTATCTTATGATCATAAACAAGCTTCTGTCCAAGTTTGGTAGAAATCCAGGATAGTTTAAGAAAGTTATTAAAATTTCAAAACTTTAACCACAGAGTGAATATTTGTGGGCGCCGCGACGACGCCGACGGAATGTAGGATCGCTATGTCTCGCTTTTTCAAAAGTCGAAGGCTCGACAAAAATGAGGAGATGTGGTATGATTGAAAACCAAACAACTATCCACCAGAGACCAATTGACATGAATGTACAGTTTAAATCACAGAGAACCAAATTTTTCATGAGCAACAGTAAACTATGAATGTTTAATAACCAAAAATTATTTAGTATATACAAGTACAAGTATATATAAAACTAGAAAATACCGCGAAATATACTTAAGAATGTGTATCACAAAGTGTTTCAGTGTAAGGTCAATTCGCATCTGATTTCAGGTGTTTTCGTGCTTATCTTACCTTCACTCTTATGAGTATGAGCCAATAGACTTCTGTTTCAGGAAAAGCTTACCTTCACTCTTACAAGTATGAGCCAATAGACTTCTGTTTCAGGAAAAGCTTACCTTCACTCTTATGAGTATGAGCCAATAGACTTCTGTTTCAGGAAAAGCTTACCTTCACTCTTACGTGTATAAGCCAATATAACCTCTGTTTCAGGAAAAGCTTACCTTCACTCTTACGAGTATGAGCCAATAAAACCTCTGTTTCAGGAAAAGCTTACCTTCACTCTTACGTGTATAAGCCAATAGACCTCTGTTTCAGGAAAAGCTTACCTTCACTCTTATGAGTATGAGCCAATAGACTTCTGTTTCAGGAAAAGCTTACCTTCACTCTTATGAGTATGAGCCAATAGAACCCTGTTTCAGGAAAAGCTTACCTTCACTCTTACGTGTATGAGCCAATAAAACCTCTGTTTCAGGAAAAGCTTACCTTCACTCTTATGAGTATGAGCCAATAGAACCCCTGTTTCAGGAAAAGCTTACCTTCACTCTTATGAGTATGAGCCAATAGACTTCTGTTTCAGGAAAAGCTTACCTTCACTCTTATGTGTATGAGCCAATAGAACCCCTGTTTCAGGAAAAGCTTACCTTCACTCTTATGAGTATGAGCCAATAAACCTCTGTTTCAGGAAAAGCTTACCTTCACTCTTACGAGTATGAGCCAATAAAACCTCTGTTTCAGGAAAAGCTTACCTTCACTCTTACGAGTATGAGCCAATAAAACCTCTGTTTCAGGAAAAGCTTACCTTCACTCTTACGAGTATGAGCCAATAAAACCTCTGTTTCAGGAAAAGCTAACAAAACTTCAAACAACTGATGTCCTTCTTTGTGAAAGAGGAAGACCATTGGAATTTTAACATCTTGAGTTCCATCTCCAGACATAGCAAACAAAAGCTGACCCTCTACAGTGCTACCTTTAGTATGGTCTGTTAATAAAAAACAAAATCACTCAAAGCATATCTTACATTAAAAGTCATTTAGAGAGACAAAGCATGGTTTTGCAAAATAAATGGTTTTAGTGAATTTTATTTTTTAAATTTTCACTTGATGAGTTTAGACCAATATGAAAATTTATCAAAGAAAATCATAGACATCTGAATTTTAGATCTCAATTATGTCTGCAAATAAACATATATACACTACTCCCTGGTTCAGAACACACTCCGCTTTTGATTGATTGTTGTTAGCTTAATGTCCAGTGGCAAATATTTCATGCATGTTCAGGAAGACCCTCCTACTTATAAATCATAGTACATGGTGAAACTAAACTTAATTTTCTGTTCTTACTTAAAATTATTACAAACAGATGCAAAAATATAAAAAAAAAATTGTTACCTAAACCACATCCATTTCTGTTTTGTTGGTATTTGTTTTTTCAGAACTCTCAACCAGAAAATACATACCTATAACAATGCCTCCTATTGCTCCAGCCTTCTGTAAATTTCTAGCCTAGTAATAAAAAAATGAACTTTATTAAACCATGAATTATTTTTATTGAAGACGTTAACATTTTTTTTTACATTAGTACGAACAGGGTTTCCCCTGGGTCAATTTTCTTTTTCGCCACCTCTTTCGCCAAAACAATATATTTTTCGCCACTTTCAATTTTTTTCGCCAACAAACAAAAACATATTTTTCGTTTAAAATTTCCTTCTCTAACAAAAAAATTAGTTTGCCACATTGCTACTAGTATATGAAAATAAGAAGATGTTGTATGATTGCCAATGGGACAACTCTTCACAAGAGACCAAATGACATAGAAGTTACCAAACTATAGGTCACCGTACAGCCTTCAACAATGAGCAAAACCCATACCACATAGTCAGCTATAAAGGCCCCGAAATGACAAGTGTGAAACAATTCAAACGAGAAAACTAACTATGTCTTTTATAATTCTAAATATATATTTTCAATCTCATTGTCATAAATAAACACTCAATAATAACAAACATTTAGTTTTTAAAAAAGAGACTGTAAAATTGCAATATAGAATAAGATCATGAAATCATTATGTTGACTTCTGCAAGGAGCACGGATTCATCTATAATAGTTTATAAGATACTTCCGTCTAGTTGAAGGATAAAATCAGAGATTTTTCTTACTTTTGAATATTTTTCTTAACAATAGATTTCTTTTCCGGACCATCATTAAAAAGTTTGGACGTAAAATTATGCCTCAAACACGTGCGTTGCTAAAACGATTGTAAATTACCAATTTCAAAAGAATTATTATTCTCAAAAGTTATAAGATGAAATTTAAAGTCAGAGATTTTCTTACTTTTGAACATTTTGTCATAACAACAGATTTTTTCCAGACCATCGTTAAAAGAAAAGAGGAGACGTAAAATGTGCGTCGCTAAAAGGATTGTAAAGTATCCACTTCAAAACAATTATTTCAATCAAAGTTGTAAAATATCCTTTAAGTGACATGTGAAGCCATTTAACCACACCATTTCACGAAACAATATAATCAACACATTTATTAATTATAATCCTTTGTTGCCGATGGCTATAAAATGCAATCAGATGATTATTGTCGAACGAGTTCAATGTGAATTCCCAGTATTGTCTGATCAGGGAAAAGTCCGAGAAACACGAAAAAAGTAAACAATGGACGAGTCGAACAGTTATATTTCTTTCGCCAAATTCTTTTGCCAATAATGAATTTTAATCGCCACAATTTTATTTTTTCGCAAAATGCGAAAATGGCGACCGCCAGCGGAAACCCTGAGTACGAAACTGATATAGTGTAGATCAAGTTGAACCACCTGCTCACACCTGTTGACCACTAAATACATTTTCTGTGTATAATGTCTCATTTATATATAACCCAGATCTTATTTTTGTTTTCTTTAGGGCCAGTGTGACCAAGTGTATATATCTACCTTTACCAATTACTTCAATCTATCAACAAAAAGATTAGTACATGTCCCTGGTAGATTTTTAACTGTATACAATGAAATATTCTATTAAAGACAACTTGGTCACAACTCAATACTAACTCTGAGTATACTTAAAATCTGTGCTATCTGAAATCCGACACCCACCCTCGATACTAGTAGCCTTCTGAAATTTACAATGTGTAAATGATACACAACAAAATTGCCAATCATAAATTAAGTTTACACAAGACTGTTCTCACTGTTTAATTTTCCAGTTTGAATTCGAATTATTTGAAAGAACCTTAAATCCAGAATGTCTTGTGAAAAATGTGTCTGTTCATGAGTTGTTTTAGTCTTGCAATGAGCCAATATACATGATATAGGTCAATATCAATAATTCTATATATCTCTTTTTTACAGGTATTTTAAAAATCTCAAAGGTTTTAGCAAACATTACTTCCAAGACACTGCTGTCTAACAAACAGATCTTTTGCAATATACAATTCAGACCTACCTTATCATTGAACATACAATCACCCCTTTCTATAACTGCTATCTTGTTCTTTACTTCATCAGCATTTTCTATCGGAGTACATGCTTTATATGGTACAGCTTTAACTACAGGTCCCTGCACCTGTAAAACATCATCACATAAATAAATGTGTGGCAACAGTAGTTTACCGAGGTTCAAATCTCATCAATCCATTAAGAAGATACAAATTAAGATGACAAACACTGAGAGAATCCCATCAATCCATTAAGAAGATACAAATTAAGATGACAAACACTGAGAGAATCCCATCAATCCATTAAGAAGATACAAATAAAGATGACAAACACTGAGAGAATCCCATCAATCCATTAAGAAGATACAAATAAAGATGACAAACACTGAGAGAATCCCATCAATCCATTAAGAAGATACAAATAAAGATGACAAACACTGAGAGAATCCCATCAATCCATTAAGAAGATACAAATTAAGATGACAAACAAACACTGAGAGAATCCCATCAATCCATTAAGAAGATACAAATTAAGATGACAAACACTGAGAGAATCCCATCAATCCATTAAGAAGATACAAATTAAGATGACAAACACTGAGAGAATCCCATCAATCCATTAAGAAGATACAAATTAAGATGACAAACACTATGAGAATCCCATCAATCCATTAAGAAGATACAAATTAAGATGACAAACACTGAGAGAATCCCATCAATCCATTAAGAAGATACAAATGAAGATGACAAACACTGACAGAATCCCATCAATCCATTAAGAAGATATAAATGAAGATGACAAACACTGACAGAATCCCATCAATCCATTAAGAAGATACAAATCAAGATGACAAACACTGAGAGAATCCCATCAATCCATTAAGAAGATATAAATCAAGATGACAAACACTGAGAGAATCCCATCAATCCATTAAGAAGATACAAATTAAGATGACAAACACTGAGAGAATCCCATCAATCCATTAAGAAAATACAAATTAAGATGACAAAGACTGACAGAATCCCATCAATCCATTAAGAAGATACAAATCAAGATGACAAACACTGAGAGAAACCCATCAATCCATTAAGAAGATACAAATTAAGATGACAAACACTGACAGAATCCCATCAATCCATTAAGATGATATCAATGAAGATGACAAACTCTGACAGAATCCAATCAATCCATTAAGAAGAAATAAATTAAGATGACAAACAAAGAGAGAATCCCATCAATCCATTAAGAAGATACAAATTAAGATGACAAACAAAGAGAGAATCCCATCAATCCATTAAGAAGATACAAATCAAGATGACAAACACTGAGAGAATCCCATCAATCCATTAAGAAGATACAAATCAAGATGACAAACACTGAGAGAATCCCATCAATCCATTAAGAAGATATAAATGAAGATGACAAACACTGACAGAATCCCATCAATCCATTAAGAAGACACAAATCAAGATGACAAACACAGAGAGAATCCCATCAATCCATTAAGAAGATACAAATTAAGATGACAAACACTGAGAGAATCCCACCAATCCATTAGGAAGATACAAATTAAGATGACAAACACTGAGAGAATCCCATCAATCCATTAAGAAGATATAAATCAAGGTGACAAACACTGAGAGAATCCCATCAATCCATTAAGAAGATACAAATAAAGATGACAAACACTGAGAGAATCCCATCAATCCATTAAGAAGATACAAATTAAGATGACAAACACTGAGAGAATCCCATCAATCCATTAAGAAGATACAAATTAAGATGACAAACACTGAGAGAATCCCATAAACTCTTAAAGTAGAGCCGACAGATTAAGTATCTCCTACTATGCATGCATCACTTGCCATGAGAACCAACAATTAGTAAAAGTGGGAATGAGAACCAACACAAATGGGTACATTTATAAATCAGACAACTATTCTGGTATCTAAAAGATCTAATATTGCGAAAACATGTGTGAGTTTGTAGTGAGTTGAGACAGAAACACATTGTTATCTATGATTATTTTCCTGTATTAACATATGTAGCTGTTAGTCTTCCTGTATTGAGTAACATATGTAGCTGTTTGTTATCTATGATTATCCTTTCCTGTATTGTGTAACATTTGTAGTTGTATACTTGTGCTTATTCTTCCTGTATTGTGTAACCTATGTAGCTGTTATCTATGATTATGCTTTCCTGTATTGTGTAACCTATATAGCTTTTATCCATATGTAGCTGTTATCTATCATTATCTTATCCTACTAGTATTGTGTAACATATGTAGCTGTTTTCTTATGATTATCCTTCTAGTATTGTGTAACATATGTAGCTGTTATTTTCCTTGCAATATTTCAAAGTTTTTTCAATGTCATTGGCACATTTTTTTCTCCAGCAAGGCTAAAATAAAGCTGGATTTTGATAACTATAGATAAGGACGAATAGAATTTAATGCATGGAAAAAATTTGTAAACACTAGTATGGTTTTTATAATAAAACATAATCAAAACAGTAAAACACTTACTGGAGGGTTAGTTTTTAAGTTGTAACCAAACTGTGCTGGACCTGCTTTAAACCATAGAGTTCCGTAATAAGGTTCTGTTATAACCTGTACAACCATAGGCTCATGGGCAGCTATAAAATGATACAATGGTGTTATTCAAACATTAGGGTTCCATATCAAGGTTCTGTTATAATTTGTTCTGAATAAAATTGTAAACCTTGTATAACCATGAACTCATGGAAAGCTTAAAAAAAAAAACAAGGACGAAATGTAAACCCCAGAGATCTGAAATTAAATTGGAAACCTTGGGCTCATAGGCAACTGTAAAGTAAAATAATTTGTTTATAATATTAGTAAAGCTTTTTACTACTTAAATAACCACTGGATCTGGGGGAATGGTAAAAGAATACAACTTATTGCTATTTGTGCCATTACAGAACTTCACAGACATTCACGTAAATTCCTGTAAGAGAAAATGTCTGACACCAATAGTTCAAGTGTCGTAAATTCTTGGGTGCAGATCCCAAAATAACGATAAGGCCTATGAAGATAATCAGTAATCCCAAATAGTTCAGCTATAATTTTTACAATCACATGTAAGGTAAGCTGTAAAAGTAAACTAATACTGCTATATAAACTATAATATTTGATTTAATTTTGGCGACAATTTGTTAAACAATAAATGCTTGTAAAAGTGTTAATTAAATTTTTATTAACTCAATCTAATTTTTTTTATGTTGAGCTATTGTGGTATGTGACATCGCTCATGATAAGGTTAATCAGTTCTTCTCTGTTGATTTTACTTTACTGCCACCAACCATGAATCAGAGACAGCCCAAGTGCCTTAAAAATCTACTGTCAGAACCATGATCTCTTGAAAGATATTTTTGTGATAAATTCGGAGCTGACAACAAACAGGAGCTAAATTGTACTGAATCTTCTACTTTTATGAAGTCAGTTATATTTTTTTCAGCTATACTTTTATTTTCTGTCTTGTTTTAGTGAAAATAAATGGCTTTCTCTAAAAAGTTGGTAAAATCTCCATGCACATACAAGATATTTGCATGGCAATTGCATGGCGATTTTTAAGTGGTAAAACTCAATCACAGTAACATTAACACATCCCAAGTCTGAGTTTGTGCTTTGTAAACATTCTATAAAAAATTCTGTTTTAATGTAATTTGTGACGCTATCTATATTTGGAGGAGGCAAACTTAAGTTAGAGAATGGAAATGAAAATTTTGCTATTTTTCCATTTATAAAGGGATAACTCTACAACAGTTAAAGTGCAATTTTCGCCACCAAAATTCAAACTTGATCTGTGTTTTGTGGTAATAAACATTGTGTATAAGTTTCATAACATTTGGTTGAGGCAAACTTAAGTTAGAGAACGAAACCAATTTTGGGACATATGGACGGATTCGTATGTATGTGGAAGGAACTATACAGATGCGACAAGGGTAAATAATCTTAATGCCCCACCGCTCGTGTTGGGGCATAAAAATTAATAAAACATGCATAATGGTGCCATAAATGGACTCCAAAAGTGCATTTTTGTGGTTGGTGTTTACTCCTGAAATACTTACATTTCAATATAGACCAGATGTGTTTTCCATTACATATAAAGTAAAAGTAAACAAACAGAAGTAAATTTTACGTGATCGTGTTTGATGTTCAAGGATCTACATTGTTCCATTAAATCCAACCAATTTGAATTAAGAAAACACAAAATATTCATGCTCCTATCACAGTAAGCCAGTACATCATATTCTGTAAACCAACTGATATCTGAAGGCAAACTTCAGTCATAATTTTTTTGAAGAAAAAAATGTCAACAAAAAAATCTTCAGCTGTTATGTGTATTCTATTTTGACATATTTTAGATTTTTCTTTGTGATGATGAGTTTAACAAAGACAAATCACCACCAAATAACAGTTGGTTTATAGCATCAAATTAACTTGGATGACACATGTCAAAAATAATCCCAATGGTGACTATAGGAAGTTAGGCATAAAATAGGATAACAATGTCACAAAAGTATTCCAATGCATTTTTTTAAATGACCAGGTTTAAAATTATTAAATAAGCCCAATATAAATGAAAAATATATAGCTGCATTACCTTTTGGTTTACCTTTAACCTGTCTTTTATCTACAAAATTCTGATTATCAGTCCTTACCACAAGTAGGGCTTAAGTTTGTCGAAGCAATAAATGTATATGTTTTGGCAGTGATAAATATCTATTATCAGGGAATGTCTTACACGAGTTGTAAAATCTGTTTTTAGGAGCAGTGCTTTAGGATCAAAACAAATGGGAAATTTCTAACACAAAAAGGAGCTAACCTAACTTTCAATATTGGATAAACAATAATTATGGTGAGGAACAAATAAAACATTTATAAATCAAACAAAAATACCTCTATGATAAACTGTTCTACAAAACAGAAATTACCAATCTAAATATCCTCAAAGTGAATTGAAACGCAAAGAATGGAATGATTAGAAAATATCTATATATTTTTATTTAGAGCATAATTAATAAATCGATTGTCAGTGCGAAAAAATGTATCATTGACAAATCTTCTAACACAGAACATCCACTACCATTTGAATATATTTTCTTCTTATTCAAGACTTTCAGAGTACAGCAGTATGATAACAAGGGAATGTATTTTCTTCTTATTCAAGACTTACAGAGTAGAGCAGTATGATAACAAGGGAATTTATTTTCTTCTTATTCAAGACTTACAGAGTAGAGTAGTATGATAACAATAATAAACTTGATATCTCACACCAACAAAAATATGTACTATAAGCAAGAAGACTAAAGAGTTGTTAGGCTAAAGATAACTGATATAGAATAGATGGCTTTTACTTATTGACAAATAAAAATATTTGAACACTTTACCATCCTGTGGTTGCTTTGATGATAATTCTATCATTTCTTGCATAAATTTCATACCATTCTCTGCATCTTCTACAGAAGCTGCCTGAAAGGAAAAAGATAACAAATTCATAAAAAAAAACCTTTAATATGGAAACAAAACAAAACCATGCCTATTTCTTCAAAATCATGGATAACCTGAATGATTTTATGATTTTTTTGCTTGTTCACTTAAATTAAATCGTCAATGAAAAATTCCATGCTCGGTGCATATAACAAAAATTTAAAGTATTGTCAAACAGGAAGTGACTGCCAAACAGAAAATTGTTGACACAATGTAAACAAAAATTGAAGGCCCATTATCAAATCATTCTTAAAAACAGATGACATAGGTCATGGGTCATTTATGGTTGTTTGTTCATTTGATATATGCACAATTACTCAAAAGAAAGAATTTTGGTTGTGTGGGGGATATTGGAAGTACCTACTCTCCTATCAAAAGCCCTCATTTGATGTTCCATCTTTGATATAGCATTTATGAGGTGTCAGATATTAAAAGTCTACTGATCAACATACTGTAAAGACCCATACATCAAAAACCAGGTTGAGTTCACTTTTATATTGATTTCTTTATTAATTTTTCTACTGTAATAATGAGGACTATGCTCTCTATCAAGGTGTTTTTGGAATGATTAATGTTGATGTCTCTGTGTTTTAATTTTTTGTTCTCTATTTATGTTGATTTATCTGCCATGTAGTTATGCCTGTGTGTAAAATTCTTGGTTTTATATTTCAGTGAACATAATCACAGCCATTTTAAAGCTGATACAAAAGACAGGATTTGCATTTGACATTTCTTACATCAGCAGCTGAATGGAGAAGTTGGATCCTGCCATCAGCCATTGTAGCTATCCTTATACCCATGTCATGTAATTGCTGTAACTGTGCTTTATTACCAGCTATGAAATCAGCAGCTTTCAGACGTGGACCTGAAGAACAACTACAAAACAACACACATTAATTAGTAACAATTCAAGAATACTCACACTATCTAAAAGCTTGTCCAAAGCCCAATTTCAACTAATACATTGTATATTAACCATTTTCCAGATAGAATATTAATAAGTCAATCAGCACATCTCCAAAGGATTTAGTGTTTAAAGGTGTACATATTCTTATATGTACTTAACGGAAAATGTTTTATGTTTATACTTTACAGTACACCATTACTTTTTTGTACTTTAACTTTACAGTAAATGTTGACTACTTAACACATTATAGTGAGTGTTAACAACTTAACACATTATAGTGAGTGTTAACAACTTAACACATTATAGTGAGTGTTAACAACTTAACACATTATAGTGAGTGTTAACAACTTAAAAGTACTTTTCATCAAATATTTACTGCTGTTGAGCTTTACAGAAATACTTAGCATTGCATATCTACCTATGTACTGGCACTGATTTGTCCATCCATCCTTTCATTTCTCCTCTAACTTTAGTGGCATAATTCATTAAATTTGTGGCTAAATACTGAGGATTCTGACAAGTATTTTCTACTTTTAAGGCTGATATATCAATAGTAGCTGATAATTCATCTTCATCATAAAGATTTTCTAAACTTTCATATACCTCCCTTCTGATCTGTTCAATTATAAAACAAAACTATTGGTACAGTGTATTAAAAAAAAATTGCAATAAAATTGTATTCCAATACTAATACCATACCCTAATTTTATAAATTAACAAGCTATAACCATAAAATATTTGAACCTTTGTCAAAATTCAACTCATAAAAATATTCATGTCCTACTGTGTAAAACTATCAATATTAGATTGCAAAAAACTTTTGCATCTTTAAAGGGTAAATAATCCAAATAAAATTTTGGTAATCTGATAAAATTTAATAATCCAGATAAAATTTAATGATTCAGATAAAATTAAATCACTGCAGTAGTAGACAAAATTGAAATAAAACTTAATCTTTATTTATATAGCAGTTGAATCACGCATCAAAAACAGAATGAAAACCACCATTGAAATATTTTGAATGTCAGAGCTTATTCATCTCTACAATATTTTAGACAATCTTAAATAGGCCAATTGAATGTTTTATGTATGGCATTTGCAAAAATTGGTGTTACTTGTATACACAATAAAAAGCTGTTGATGTGTATTAATTTTTTCAAATTGGAAAAAAATCATGTTTGTAAAAGTATTATGTGTGAGGGCTAACATAGTACCTTATACATTACGCATGTTTAATATTATATATGCAGACTGTCTGCAATGTTTCTAATAGGTGGACCACTGGGGTTCCACACATGCTATGATATTATATGAAGGTTTTATCACACAACTGTGTCATGCATGTTTTTCTTTCTATTTTGATTGATTAGTAAATAAAATATATGTCTCAATTATTTTTACTCTATACTAAATACAACATGTGGCTGGAACAGACAGGGAACTTTCTTTAGTAGATAACTTATCCAGAAGTTTCTGTGTTTTATATTCACAAAAAGAAATGCACAGGTACTTACAATTTTTTTTTTCTAAAGAGTTGAAAGGTGTATAATTTGCAAATACAATGATTAAATATAAGCAAAGTAATGTAAATATAAAACACCTTTATACAAATTAAAATTGTTAGCAGTGATTGGAAGCAAATTCAAGAATGTCAGAAGGAAAGTTGTTATTTCAAGGTAGAACATAGTTGTTTCTGACTTTGGACCAGTTATTATTGAGTTAGTATATTAATAATCTGGCTCAGTCTGTTAGTTTAAGATCATTAAATGTAGTTCTGCTTGATTTTCTGCGTTACATCTCTTCAATGGTAACAAAAAAATGAGAAGAGTTTGAATTGTGAGAATTTGCATCTGTTATCTTACACCATAGCAACAATCATATGAAACAAACATACAAAATTTGTTATAGTAAAGCAAATTTCTACCTTTATACCTTTCATCTGTTTACTGTGACTCTAAGCTTATGATGAGTGAGGGGGGTGATTGACACAAAATTTTATGGGTGCTACTTACAGTAAGTTTAAATTCATTTCCTCCAAAATATAGTTAAGGCTGTTCTAGAATTAAACACATATGGGGGTAGAAGAAGGCACTGTTTTAAGACCCAAACTACCCATAAAATCAATTTCATTTAACTTATATTTACAAAATTCTAAGGAAAATTTTCAACCACCCACAATTTATTGATTTGAGTGCCTCCCATCCCTTTCCTAAATTTTAATTAATAAACTGATGTTCAATTTGAAATACCTTACAGTGTTCTCATTAGAAAGAAGGAACATGACAGTATACAGTAAACAATTAGCACCATCAGTACAATTTTTGAGTCTGATTCAGAAAGGAACTGGTAATCCAAAGGTATTTTTCTAGTCTTTTCTTCGGAAATACAATATAACAGACCTATTCATGTCTTCTTTCAAAATAACACTTTTCACTGTATATCAACATGTTTAAAACACACAAGTCAAGTTTGCAAATAAAAGAGTCGACACACAATTTCAGATCTTCTCTTTTAGTGATATAGATATATAGAAAATGCATTAACAGACTTCCAACTTTTAAATTCACTTTTGCAAAACAGAAAAATTTGATGATAATCTAGCATAAAAGATTCGTCAGTAAAAATAGTTCTGATCACGAAATTCAATCAAAATGTTTTTTTTTAACCATGAAAATTGCAGCTGAAAATAGGTCTATATGCAAAAAGTAATGTAGCAAAATAAAATTGTTTATAGCACTTGAAAAAAGATTTACCTTAGGAACTTTGGCTGTGTAATTATATACAGACAATGATAATGGTAACAGATGAGCTTCTGTTGTAAATAAATAATCATCTACATTTATTATCAGGTCAGATTTCTCCGCAAACAATAAGTACAAGTACTTAAACGTCTCAGCAAATACATAGGAATCCAATCTGTAATCATATCAACATACCATTATACAAATGAACTGACCGTTAATACAATAATTCAGTAAACTTTTACTATGTAGTTCATTAAGTCATATAATCTTCTTTAAAAACATCATTTCATTTATACTCTAATAGCTTACCCCTTATGTACTTATGTACTCTAAACATTTCATTTTCAACAAAGAAAATGATAAGAGATATAAGAATACAACTATTTTTATCCCTGAAGTTAAAAAAAATTCTTAACTTTATAAATTTAGCAATGATAGAGTCCTAAAGGACAAGTATCAGGTATCATACTGTCATTGAATCACACATTTGCACAAAGTTTTACGGTTGGTATATTTACACTAAAGTTACAAAAAGGCCAAAATAACTTCATTCTGAAATGTAACTAGTGTCAGAGATTTAATTATGAAAAACATATTAAAGATAGAAGCTTTGAAATGTTTTCTATAAAATTTTATAAATGCAAATAAGAGTAAAAAAGTAAAATCCTATTTCATAATCATTCCTGTTCATATTCTTTGGACAGTTTGACTTACTGATCTTCATGTGCTCCTGAAGTTACATCTTTAATGGCAGCAAATCCACATGGTACTCGTGCATGAGCATCCAAATTCTCCATCATCTTCTTGCCAACTTCTAAATAATGATTATCACCAGTTGCCTGCAAGTTATAAATAATATCAATCATACTGTATGTCTTTTCCCCAGGAAATGCAACTACATGTAATTATGTTTAGCTATGGTTTAAGATCAATAAATCCAAAGGAATGTTTAGCTATGGTTTAAGATCAATAAATCCAAAGGAATGTTTAGCTATGGTTTAAGATCAATAAATCCAAAGGAATGTTTAGCTATGGTTTAAGATCAATAAATCCAAAGGAATGTTTAGCTATGGTTTAAGATCAGTAAATCCAAAGAAATGTTTAGCTATGGTTTAAGATCAATAAATCCAAAGGAATGTTTAGCTATGGTTTAAGATCAATAAATCCAAATGCCTATGCCAAGGCTGACCTACTTTAATTCAACAATTACCAATTCAGATACAAAATGTATGGTTACTGAGTCCCTAATCTGTATTATCTTAACAATATCTGACAAAAACTTTAGATGACTGTTTTAAAAGTAATGACAGAAGTTTCTGTTGAACTGCTGTACAACGTGTCTTCTAGGGCTGATTTACAGTTGTTTGTCCATTATGCACATTTTATCAGATGTCAATATTTGGTGAACTTATGTTGTTAGATTGCTGTTTCAGGGTCATTTACCCAACATGAGCTTTATTCAATTTTTCTGTTGTCAACCACTGATTATTCAAGAATTTTTGCAACATTGTTTTTTTTTCACAGAAAAAACTACTCTCAACAAATATATACTTAATGATGCTAAAATATATCATTTAAGAGATGAGTTTACTTTGATAAAGTTTTTTAGTTAAATTTCAATCAAAGATCTTACCTTATACAGGAAATAAGTAGATTCTATTAGTTCTGGTCTAAGTGGATGATTTCCCCAGTGTACTCTAAAGTCAGACGTGAATCCCTGTAACAAAATAGATCATTATTTATTGATAGCTAGACATTTGCAAAAAAGTGAACATAAAAATAAGAAGATTTGGTATGATTGCCAATTAGACAACTCTCCACAAGGGACCAAATGACATAGAAGTCAACAACTATAGGTCACTGAACAGCATTTCTCAATGGGTATGGATTTCTATCTGAAACATAATGAAACTTGCTAGTAAGATATGATGGGGCATCATTTTTGATGCACTTAAATGTCATCACAAACTTGTGATATTTTATTCTCTGTTCAACTGTCATCCAGTTTAAGTTTTTGAATAAGGGCTCAGAAGGAGCAAAAGGGTCTGTTTCTAGTATTATTCTAGCAGCTCTCTTTTGTAACTTTAATATCCTATTTAAACCCTCACTGCTACAACTACTCCACACTATACAACAATAGTCAATTAGTGGTAAGATATAACCATTATAGAATAATTTTCTGCAGTCTAGATTTAGAAATTTCTTAATCTTTAATAGTAGATATAGCCTAGATGAAATTTTTGAGCAGATCAAATCAATATGGTTTGTCCATGTAAGGGAAGGATCATCAATTTTAATGCCTAAGAGACTTTCGCATGTGGAAGATTGTTAAACAACTCTCACTGTAATGTGGCATTGCTTTTTGCTTTGTTCCAATATTCATATATTTTGTTTTATTTTCATTGATGAACATATTGTTATCATTACACCATGCAAATCTTCTTGTACCTTTGACCGCAAAGTTTGGTAACTACCAGAAAGATGTAAAGTTGAATCATCAGCATATAAATCAGTGCAACAATTTTTCATCATTTATGTATAATATAAACAGAAGGGGCCCTAATATGGAGCCTTGGGGGACACCATACTTGATATAAAGTTTTTCAGAATGAGCATTACCAATTTGTACTTGTTGAGTTCTTTCATTCAAATAGGATTTGAAAAAAGAAACAGCAGCATTATTAAATCCATAAATTTCAAGTTTTTTACAGAGAATATCATGATCTACTACATCAAAAGCTTTCTTAAAATTCAATAGGACTGTTAAGTTGATATTACTGTCATTCATATCTTGTACCCATTTATCTATGATATTGATAAGGGCAGTTTTGCAAGAGTGTTCTTGTCTAAACCCAGACTGTGCTGGGTGTAAAAGATTAAGTCTTTTTAGATAGTCATACAAATGTTTTGAAACATGCTTTCTAAAAGTTTTGATAAAACAGAAAGTACAGAAATGGGTCTATAATTTGTTGCCATGTATTTTTCCCCAGCTTTAAAAACAGGGGTTACTCTTGCATTCTTTAGAACACTGGGTAATGTACTTGTATCTATTATTCTGTTAAAAATGTAAGTTAAAGATGAAGTTATAAAAGGAGCACTTAATTTTAAAATTTTTAGTCCTATATTATCAGATCCGGTGGATTTATTAATGTCAAGTTTGGTCATCTCATTAAATAGATTATTTACTGTGACTGGTGGAATTGAGAATTTTACTTGTTTTAACTTAGTAAATTTCTTCTGTACAAATTGAGTTAATTTTGCATAATCAAGTATTGCTCATACATCTATCAGTTCTCAGGTTTTTTCAACACATGATGTAAAAAACTATACCATGAAACATTATATTTAAATCAAATATGACTCATTTTAATTGTAACCCCCAAAATGATTAAATTTACCTCTGGTAAAAAATTATGTTTCTGCATAACTTGATATAACATCTGATGTGTCTGTATTGCTGGTCGGATGTCACCCTTTAAAACCTATGGTAAAATAAAACATAACTTGATATAGCATCTGATGTGTCTGTATTGCAGGTCTTGTGTCACCCTTTAAAACCTATAGCAAAATAAAACATAACTTGATATAACATCTGCTGTGTCTGTTTTGCTGGTCTTATGTCACCCTTTAAAACCTATAGCAAAATAAAACATAACTTGATATAACATCTGCTGTGTCTGTTTTGCTGGTCTTGTGTCACCCTTTACACCTATAGCAAAATAAAACATAACTTGATAAAGCATCTGAAGTGTCTGTATTGCAGGTCTTATGTCACCCTTTAAAACCTATAGCAAAATAAAACATAACTTAATAGAGCATCTGATGTGTCTGTATCGCTGGTCTTATGTCACCCTTTAAAACCTATAGCAAAATAAAACATAACTTAATAGAGCATCTGATGTGTCTGTTTTGCTGGTCTTATGTCACCCTTTAAAACCTATAGCAAAATAAAACATAACTTGATATAACATCTGCTGTGTCTGTTTTGCAGGTCTTGTGTCACCCTTTACACCTATAGCAAAATAAAACATAACTTGATAAAGCATCTGAAGTGTCTGTATTGCAGGTCTTATGTCACCCTTTAAAACCTATAGCAAAATAAAACATAACTTAATAGAGCATCTGATGTGTCTGTATCGCTGGTCTTATGTCACCCTTTAAAACCTATAGCAAAATAAAACATAACTTAATAGAGCATCTGATGTGTCTGTTTCGCTGGTCTTGTGTCACCCTTTAAAACCTATAGCAAAATAAAACATAACTTAATAGAGCATCTGATGTGTCTGTATCGCTGGTCTTATGTCACCCTTTAAAACCTATAGCAAAATAAAACATAACTTAATAGAGCATCTGATGTGTCTGTTTTGCTGGTCTTATGTCACCCTTTAAAACCTATAGCAAAATAAAACATAACTTAATAGAGCATCTGATGTGTCTGCATCGCTGGTCTTATGTCACCCTTTAAAACCTATAGCAAAATAAAACATAACTTGATAAAGCATCTGATGTGTCTGTATTGCAGGTCTTATGTCACCCTTTAAAACCTATAGCAAAATAAAACATAACTTGATAAAGCATCTGAAATGTCTGTATTGCAGGTCTTATGTCACCCTTTAAAACCTATAGCAAAATAAAACATAACTTAATAGAGCATCTGATGTGTCTGTATCGCTGGTCTTATGTCACCCTTTAAAACCTATAGCAAAATAAAACATAACTTAATAGAGCATCTGATGTGTCTGTATCGCTGGTCTTGTGTCACCCTTTAAAACCTATAGCAAAATAAAACATAACTTAATAGAGCATCTGATGTGTCTGTATCGCTGGTCTTATGTCACCCTTTAAAACCTATAGTAAAATAAAACATAACTTAATAGAGCATCTGATGTGTCTGTATCGCTGGTCTTGTGTCACCCTTTAAAACCTATAGCAAAATAAAACATAACTTAATAGAGCATCTGATGTGTCTGTATCGCTGGTCTTGTGTCACCCTTTAAAACCTATAGTAAAATAAAACATAACTTAATAGAGCATCTGATGTGTCTGTATCGCTGGTCTTGTGTCACCCTTTAAAACCTATAGCAAAATAAAACATAACTTAATAGAGCATCTGATGTGTCTGTATCTCTGGTCTTATGTCACCCTTTAAAACCTATAGTAAAATAAAACATAACTTAATAGAGCATCTGATGTGTCTGTATCGCTGGTCTTGTGTCACCCTTTAAAACCTATAGCAAAATAAAACATAACTTAATAGAGCATCTGATGTGTCTGTATCGCTGGTCTTGTGTCACCCTTTAAAACCTATAGCAAAATAAAACATAACTTAATAGAGCATTTGATGTGTCTGTATCGCTGGTCTTATGTCACCCTTTAAAACCTATAGCAAAATAAAACATAACTTAATAGAGCATCTGATGTGTCTGTATCGCTGGTCTTGTGTCACCCTTTAAAACCTATAGCAAAATAAAACATAACTTAATAGAGCATCTGATGTGTCTGTATCGCTGGTCTTATGTCACCCTTTAAAACCTATAGCAAAATAAAACATAACTTGATATAACATCTGATGTGTCTGTATTGCAGGTCTTATGTCACCCTTTAAAACCTATGGTAAAATAAAACATAACTTAATAGAGCATCTGATGTGTCTGTATCGCTGGTCTTATGTCACCCTTTAAAACCTATGGTAAAATAAAACATAACTTGATATAACATCTGATGTGTCTGTATCGCTGGTCTTATGTCACCCTTTAAAACCTATGGTAAAATAAAACATAACTTGATATAACATCTAATGTGTCTGTATCGCTGGTCTTATGTCACCCTTTAAAACCTATAGCAAAATAAAACATAACTTGATATAACATCTGATGTGTCTGTATCGCTGGTCTTATGTCACCCTTTAAAACCTATAGCAAAATAAAACATAACATGATATAACATCTGATGTGTCTGTATCGCTGGTCTTATGTCACCCTTTAAAACCTATAGCAAAATAAAACATAACTTGATATAACATCTGATGTGTCTGTATCGCTGGTCTTATGTCACCCTTTAAAACCTATAGCAAAATAAAACATAACTTGATATAACATCTGATGTGTCTGTATCGCTGGTCTTATGTCACCCTTTAAAACCTATAGCAAAATAAAACATAACTTAATAGAGCATCTGCTGTGTCTGTATCGCTGGTCTTATGTCACCCTTTAAAACCTATAGTAAAATAAAACATAACTTAATAGAGCATCTGATGTGTCTGTATCGCTGGTCTTGTGTCACCCTTTAAAACCTATAGCAAAATAAAACATAACTTAATAGAGCATCTGATGTGTCTGTATCGCTGGTCTTGTGTCACCCTTTAAAACCTATAGTAAAATAAAACATAACTTAATAGAGCATCTGATGTGTCTGTATCGCTGGTCTTGTGTCACCCTTTAAAACCTATAGCAAAATAAAACATAACTTAATAGAGCATCTGATGTGTCTGTATCGCTGGTCTTATGTCACCCTTTAAAACCTATAGTAAAATAAAACATAACTTAATAGAGCATCTGATGTGTCTGTATCGCTGGTCTTGTGTCACCCTTTAAAACCTATAGCAAAATAAAACATAACTTAATAGAGCATCTGATGTGTCTGTATCGCTGGTCTTGTGTCACCCTTTAAAACCTATAGCAAAATAAAACATAACTTAATAGAGCATTTGATGTGTCTGTATCGCTGGTCTTATGTCACCCTTTAAAACCTATAGCAAAATAAAACATAACTTAATAGAGCATCTGATGTGTCTGTATCGCTGGTCTTGTGTCACCCTTTAAAACCTATAGCAAAATAAAACATAACTTAATAGAGCATCTGATGTGTCTGTATCGCTGGTCTTATGTCACCCTTTAAAACCTATAGCAAAATAAAACATAACTTGATATAACATCTGATGTGTCTGTATTGCAGGTCTTATGTCACCCTTTAAAACCTATGGTAAAATAAAACATAACTTAATAGAGCATCTGATGTGTCTGTATCGCTGGTCTTATGTCACCCTTTAAAACCTATGGTAAAATAAAACATAACTTGATATAACATCTGATGTGTCTGTATCGCTGGTCTTATGTCACCCTTTAAAACCTATGGTAAAATAAAACATAACTTGATATAACATCTGATGTGTCTGTATCGCTGGTCTTATGTCACCCTTTAAAACCTATAGCAAAATAAAACATAACTTGATATAACATCTGATGTGTCTGTATCGCTGGTCTTATGTCACCCTTTAAAACCTATAGCAAAATAAAACATAACTTGATATAACATCTGATGTGTCTGTATCGCTGGTCTTATGTCACCCTTTAAAACCTATAGCAAAATAAAACATAACTTGATATAACATCTGATGTGTCTGTATCGCTGGTCTTATGTCACCCTTTAAAACCTATAGCAAAATAAAACATAACTTGATATAACATCTGATGTGTCTGTATCGCTGGTCTTATGTCACCCTTTAAAACCTATAGCAAAATAAAACATAACTTGATATAACATCTGATGTGTCTGTATCGCTGGTCTTATGTCACCCTTTAAAACCTATAGCAAAATAAAACATAACTTGATATAACATCTGATGTGTCTGTATTGCTGGTCTTATGTCACCCTTTAAAACCTATAGCAAAATAAAACATAACTTAATAGAGCATCTGATGTGTCTGTATCGCTGGTCTTATGTCACCCTTTAAAACCTATAGCAAAATAAAACATAATAGAGCATCTGATGTGTCTGTATCGCTGGTCTTATGTCACCCTTTAAAACCTATAGCAAAATAAAACATAACTTAATAGAGCATCTGATGTGTCTGTATCGCTGGTCTCATGTCACCCTTTAAAACCTATAGCAAAATAAAACATAACTTAATAGAGCATCTGATGTGTCTGTATCGCTGGTCTTATATCACCCTTTAAAACCTATAGCAAAATAAAACATAACTTAATAGAGCATCTGATGTGTCTGTATCGCTGGTCTTATGTCACCCTTTAAAACCTATAGCAAAATAAAACATAACTAAATAGAGCATCTGATGTGTCTGTATCGCTGGTCTTATGTCACCCTTTAAAACCTATAGCAAAATAAAACATAACTTAATAGAGCATCTGATGTGTCTGTATCGCTGGTCTTATGTCACCCTTTAAAACCTATAGCAAAATAAAACATAACTTAATAGAGCATCTGATGTGTCTGTATCGCTGGTCTTATGTCACCCTTTAAAACCTATAGCAAAATAAAACATAACTTAATAGAGCATCTGATGTGTCTGTATCGCTGGTCTTATGTCACCCTTTAAAACCTATAGCAAAATAAAACATAACTTAATAGAGCATCTGATGTGTCTGTATCGCTGGTCTTGTGTCACCCTTTAAAACCTATAGCAAAATAAAACATAACTTAATAGAGCATCTGATGTGTCTGTATCGCTGGTCTTATGTCACCCTTTAAAACCTATAGCAAAATAAAACATAACTTAATAGAGCATCTGATGTGTCTGTATCGCTGGTCTTATGTCATCCTTTAAAACCTATAGCAAAATAAAACATAACTTAATAGAGCATCTGATGTGTCTGTATCGCTGGTCTTGTGTCACCCTTTAAAACCTATAGCAAAATAAAACATAACTTAATAGAGCATCTGATGTGTCTGTATCGCTGGTCTTGTGTCACCCTTTAAAACCTATAGCAAAATAAAACATAACTTAATAGAGCATCTGATGTGTCTGTATCGCTGGTCTTATGTCACCCTTTAAAACCTATAGTAAAATAAAACATAACTTAATAGAGCATCTGATGTGTCTGTATCGCTGGTCTCATGTCACCCTTTAAAACCTATAGCAAAATAAAATAATCATGTTTTGTTGTTAAAAGATCTATAGCAAGATAACATTATTATGGTTTCTGTTCAAAAATGTTAAAAACAGGCATTTAAAATATCACAGAAATGTTGTTGTTAAGGACTCTGATGGTTAACCATGGAATTGACTTCATATATCATTAAAACAAAACTGGTATTACTTTTGCAATAGAATAATTCATGGTATGTTACATAATGAAATACTCAATAAACTTTGATCAATTCAAACTGACAACTTTCCATTACAACTTTAAATTTTCATAGGTATTTTGTCTATATTGTCATACATTTAGCTTTTACCACTCTCAAATAAGAGTAAAATTTTCATGAAAATATGCCTACAGATGACATCCTATAACCATGAGCTGTCATAAATCATTTCTTATCCGAAATTAATTCCTTCAAACATCAAAGTTTCTCCTCATCTACTAAATGATTAATATATTCTATTTGCTAAATGCTTAAAAACTATACAGGTCAAATCATTATAGTTATACAACTGCAAAAATTAAAAATATTTTGAAAAGAACAAAGTATTCATATATACAAACGACATAAGTTGTGTTAGAAAATATACAAACCTGAAGCCCTGGCCAGAAAGCCAGTAAGGAATCCATAAAATGTCTAGATAGAGCTTCTGGTTTATGCATATGCACATCAACCAACAGTGGACCTTGGCTTATATATTTCATGACTGCCGAATAATGCTGTCAAATAAAGATTACATGTTAAACTGACTTTAAAACATGATATAAAGAAAGTTCAATTAATCATAAAAGTTAAATATGCTGATTTGTGAAATTTTGCAATCAGCGAGATCATGCAGACCTGTAAAAGAAAATGTGAGAAATGTGTGGTGATAAAGTACAACTGTATAGAATGCACATAAATATCCAAGAAAGTTATATAATTAGACTTTAATTTGCCCTTTCTCAAAACCTGTCCTATGAATTTTGTTGAAAAAAGATATGTGATAGCCAGTGAAATGTCAATTTTATTGATGTAACATTCAAATGAGGTCACCAAATTCATTTTTGCTATATAAATCATTTGAGTGTCTTATTTTTGTCCAACTAAAATTAACATTTTGATGACCAATGGTGACAATGCAGTCACAATGTCATCCTTTTACTTTTCACCATTTTTAAAAATATGTGTAAATGATTTAAATATTTATACCCATAAAATGAATATGATGACGCCTACACAATTTGTATCAATAACAAACAGAAATTTATGTTGCAATAACATATCCTTTTCAGAGAAAATTATAGGACAGGGCTTCGAGAAATAACATTTTAATAGTCAAAATTAGAGAACTTTTACGTGTTTTCAATACTTTTACAGATATCTAAATTTGCAATATCTCAGAAAGTATTAAAGTTTCACAGATAATCTGAATATATTATGCAGTTTCTCATGCTCTAGTTGCTTGCAAAATTTCATAAAAATCTGTGAAATCTCTCATTTAAATACAGAGTACCTTGCTAACAGATTTAAAAACATAACATAAAAGGGATTTTTTGCTTTTATCTTTACTTTTTAACCATGAATAAATTAATTATGACAGCAAAATGTTCTAAATTAAAAGTATTTTGTGTGTATGTTACATTTTTGTAATTTTGTTTTTGAAAATGGATTGATATTACCCAAATGAATGTTTACATGTTCCAGAAAAGAAGATTAAAGTTTTTTTTAAATCTGATGTCACAAAAATCTTTATCCACCAAGAAATCACTTGTTGTTATGCTAAGCATACCCCTTATAAATTCAAAGTATCAGAAAACTGGAAGAAGATGTCTGACAGTCCAAAAGGGTACCACAAGTTAAAACTGATCATTGCCAAGCTGCTGGACAAATATGAAGTCATCCTGTTCAGTAGTACTGGTAAAAGTGTGGCAAAGAAAACTACATTCAACATATTGAAAATTTAAAATATCAGCAAACAGGTAGCAGGAGTCTGACAGATCTGTGCTCACAGGTTACAACTCATCACTGTCAAGCTGCTAAATAAATATGAAGTCATTCTGTTAATTAGCACCTGAGAAAAACGTGTTGGAATATTTATTGTACAAACAGACAGATGAACAGACAAACAAGGTGAATGCTATTTAGCCCCCAACTCCAAACGTAGGGATATAGTAATACCTATCTAAATATATAAATATATATACAACATTTCTTCCACAGGTCAAATGATAAACTTATCATCTGAATTTAAACCAAATGACTTCAATATAATGGTACATAAGTAATGTTGTTTGTGCAAATAAAACAAGCACATACATGTATCAAACACAATTGGTATCATAACTTATAACAGGCGATATTACCTTGTTAAATCTGTCTAAATATTCATCATCACCAAGTAATATGTAGGCCTTTAATACATATTCATAGTAGGAGTCTATTCCAGCACCAACGCCGCTTTCTGTAAGAAACAAGGAAAATTTCAGTAGAAAGCCAATTACAGCATTTAGTCTAAATGATATAGATTGGTAACAAATGATTTTTTGTTATTAGTTGTGTAAAAACAAGATTTAAATCGTACATTTATAACTGTCAAAAAACAACCCTTAAACTCTCCTAAACCATACCGACATACAGTCATCACTATGTATATAAATCCATTTTAACAATAAGATACCTAATAAAGTCAACATTATGTATTCTTATTTGTAAGTTTCAGTTTTACTAGTTTTTTCAGGTTTGTCAATTAAAAAGCTGGTTGGCTAGGGTAACATGTCTGTGTGCAGACTGTTACCATGTATTTATAGCATGTAAATAAAGTGTGATATTTGTCCTTATCTCAATCTGAATGTTGTCTTCTGTTTTTTTATTGGCCTCTATTTTTTTTCTGTTCTATGCAATTGCAAGTTTCTTTATGCAGCTGAATGTAATATTGAAAGCACATTTTAGACTATAAGCAACATACTTACAAAAATACAGTAAAATAAAATTTTTACAAATGAATTTAGATACCAAACCTCTTTTAACTCAGTCACTATAATGTTTGTTACCAATATGATTTCTAACTTCCCTTAGTACCATTAAATTTGGTAAACTTGGAAATTTTCATGCACAGGTCACAAAAACTAATCATCTATAATGTGCAAAACAACATTGCCTATGACATTGGATTGTATAAAGTAATAATACTGTTCCAAGGACAAACCTGTAATTATTGCCATAAATTAACCCCCCCTCCTAACGAAAGGTTTAGGCATTGAAATAAAAAAATAACAGCCAGCAAAAAATATACACATGAAGAGTATTAGTATTATGGACTTACCTCTCCTAACCCAGTCACCATTATGTATATTAATGACTGTCCCAACAAGATCACTGCTTCTGTGTCTTTGTTCCCATAAATAATCCATGGCTTTATGTGCTTTCTCCTACAAATGAAACAGAGGTAAGATATGGTGACTTTAAATATAACTATTTTTTTCACTTTTTTTTCATTCATTATTTGTTCCTCCAATCATTTCTAGTTCTTTGTTTCAAGTTTTTTTGTGTGTGTTAAGAATTTAAGATTTGTGTGTTTTATGATTTTTCTGCCTTAATTTATCAATATTAAGAATTATCTAAGTATTGCAATATATCCATCTCCTTAGACTCATTTCATTGTAAATTATTTAAGAGAGAAAAAATGAAAAAAGTTATACGCTACCTCAAAAATTGATTCTCCTGTTAGTCGACTCAATGCAGCAAATTCTAAAACCATGGTTCCGGCACATGCTGTACAAGTATCTTTATATTTATTTATCATATCTCTGATACCATGCTGTAAATTTACCTAAATCATAAAAAAAACTTTGTGTACTGTCTATATCTGCTGCAATGGCAAGTAGACATAGAGACATTTAGACCTTTTTAAAGATCTTTTGTTTTAATTTCATAAAACTGTATCAATTGTTATCAAAAAATGTAGAAAACATATCTCAGTCTAAGAAAATTACTCATTATTGTTGCAAAAATGATAGTTATTAACATCTCAAAATTCCCCTTAACTAAATTGATCTGTAAAAACTATTTTCTAGATTTGACAGATAATAGCAATCAGTAAGCATATGCACAAAACATAAACATACAAAAACTAACAAATTCTGAGTTTTCTTCAACATTTATGATCATGATTATATATATGCATCATATTACAATGCTGCAATAAAGTAGAATTGTCTAATGTAAAATGTGACATACTCTAGGATAAGGAATTCCAGTGGATGTATTAAAAGCTGGCAATAATCTGTAACCAATATCTTTAGCCATCAACAACAATTCATCTGTATACCATTCCATTCCTTTCCTCCTCTTTTTAAGTGATGATGCTAAAACATGTCCCCCTAAAAGTCCCCTGTAATGCATGATAATTTCTATTTTAAATTTGCTTTAATGAAAACTGTATTTATTGTAAATTAGTAAATATTTTCAATTAAAATCAATACTTCCACTTCAATCATTTATAGATCATTTGAAAAACAATTACAGGTTTTATATTGTTAAAAAATAAATTGATTCATTGAAATTGATTTTTCTTTGTCATCAAACGTTCAGATTTAAAGGCAAATACACATCAATGATTGCAAAATTAATATGCTTCTGGTTTGTTTAATTTCTTTGTCTAATCATTGAATGATATGAACAACCAATATAGTCATAGTGAGTCACTGACTTTAACAATCAGTATATGTTTGGAGTTCATAGAACTCACAATGAATTTATGCAATTCATCTAGCAATGTCTAGAGATATTGGTGTGGGACAGTGTGCACATTTTTTACATACATGAGTGAAAGCTTGATTCAATTTGACACATTATAGGTCTCAAATGCTGACAATTTCTTCTACAATTTATCAAATAAACTTTAAATTTTTCCGTTAAATACATGTAGATGAAATTTATTACATTAAAAATCATATGCATGTAAATGTACTTACCCTAGAACCCTAATATTTGTTTCAAATACTGATACAACAACATCTGTGTCAAAGGTCACCTGAGAAACAACTAATTTTACAGCTTTGTCAAACTCTTTTACTTCACCCAAAACCTGAAAATCGTATCAAAGGTTACTAATGAAAGAGACACATTGAATCTGAAGTCATAAATGATTAAAAATATATCTCAAAGTTTAAACATGTAATGACTACTTTTTACGCCTTTGTAAATCTCTATTTCATGTAAATTATTAAAAAATACATGTAAGCGATGGTATTGACTTGTTCTCCAAACTTTAGAACCGAAGAACTCCTGAGAAATTACTTCAGTTTGGACAAACTTTTTTATTTCGCCTACAAGAAAAACATTTATCAAATGCCATCTGAGAGATTACTTCACAGTTTGGGCATACTTTTTTATTTCACCTACAAGAGGAAAAACATTTTCAAATGTCATCTGAGAAATTACTGAAGTTTACAGCTACATGTATGTCAAATCTAATCATAAATAACAAAAAAACATGCAGAATCATCAGAGCAATAACAACTTCAACTAAAATATGTGAAACAGCATAAAAATTAACCTGAACTAGTAGCTACTGTGAATTCATTTATTTTCATCGATGCCAATATTCCTGGATTGCGGAAGAACTGTATTTTCTTGGGTATTTGATTTCGTGGTTTTGCTAAAGTCTGACTACAAGCCTATAGAAAATTTGCTCTTTGTTGTACATTTTAATTCGTGGTTTACTTTTACCCACTAAATCATGAAAATTGGTATTCAACAAATAATCCACAGTAACGCCTGTTATCTCAGAATTAAGAGGAAGTCATTCCTATTGGAAAAATAGACTTACACACTATGTTACTTTACAAGAAAGACAACTGTAATAATTTTCCACAATAACACAATGCCTGTTATTTTCTCTAATAACTTGTTTAAGTTATACTCTTGACTGTTCAAGGTGATAACATCTGCCAAAAACATTTATCAGCACTGATTTTCAAATTCATCCAAAATAGATGCTAAACAAACCTTCCATATAAATTTGATAAAATTAAAAAAAATGTAAGCATGAGTGTGCTTAAAAGTCAAAACAAAGCATGAAGAATGCCTGGAATGTTTATGTCCTCAGCTCCTCATTGCAACAGAGAACACTAATACTTATCCTGCATTAAGCATCTGCCTACTATCAATGTCAGTATTTTAACTTAATGCTACTGTTATAAATACTCACTGCTAATGTGTCCAAAGTATCTATAAGTGTCAAAGTAAAACTGTCAAGAGAAAATAAAAATGCATATTCAAAACATTTGTACATGTTCAAGTTTAATGCTATTATGCATGTTTTTGTAAATTTCTACAACATATTAAGAAAGATCAATACAGTTTAACATATACATGTGTACATAAATTTTGACTAATAACTGAAACTACTTCTGATAACCAACTCAAAAAAACATTCGGCAGGTTCATGTTAGAAAGATTTCTATTTTTTAAATTAATGGTTTTAACGTTGTTTTAACATGGAAACATTCCGAGTTTTAAAGATAATGCCATGGCCAGGTTTAAGTTATTAGGGTCTATCAAGCTATTAGAGATAACTTTTTTTTTACCCTGAAGGCCAATCATTATAAATGTATAAAATTGATCATCTATGTATCTTACTTTCCTAAGCTATCATCTATATCTCCTCTGTTTGGTTGTGATCCTCTATAACGTCCTTTACAACTTAATGGCATCAACTCATCCGCAGGATAGGCATTGTCCTACAATTGGAAAAATGTAATACTTTTAATTTGCAAATTAAGATCCTAAAAATCAGCAAAGCTGAGGCTGGAAACTTCTTTTGTCCCCTGTTCTGGAAGGGGTCCTTCCTTTCTTTATTCTTTAATTTTTAGATAATTTTTCTCAATTCTTTATATTTTTTATTCTAAATATTTTTTTGGTCTATTTTTGTCTATTCTTTATTTTGTGGCCCATTTTTCCTGTAGTACATGTGTGATAAGTCCATTATTTCTTTATTTAGAAAAACCCGTCTAAAACCTCATCTGTCAACTAATACAAATGTAACAGACATCAACATTTATCTTAATTATTCAATACATATATAATAGCATTACTATATATTATATACAAGGATCATAAACTCTTTAATATTGTGCCATAAAAAGGGAGACAAAACACCAAAGGGACAATCAAAGACCACAAATCTTCATGACATGGCAAACTGCTAACAAAAAACTACACACAAATCATAATCATATTATTTTACTATTTTTTTGCTTAGGGGTCAAATTAAGAAATACTCACCATGTAAGAGTTATAAGCATGGAAGAACATTTCTTTAAGCTTCAATCTGTAAATATACAATAAAACACTTTTGCTTTTAATAAACCATTGATTGTTTTTATATATTGCATTGAATATTTATTTATTTAATGGAAAAGAATTATGACACAAAATGGCCACACGGAGACATGCTGAAAGGAAAAGGTTCACTTTAAGCCAAAATATGGCCTTGTATTCTCCCAGGATTTTTGATAAACTTAATCATAAAATGTCAAAATTACCACTATATGGTTTTTAAATTGGTCTATTTCAAAAGCCTTAGTTTAAACATATTTTATTTGCTTAAATATGTAAAAGGGATGAGACACAAATTATTCACTCTTATAAAGTCATCTCCCAAAAGCCTTACTACTAGGTTAAATAAATCTCTTCAAAAGAGTAAACTCTAGGCTTATTAGTCCGCAAATTTTGGATATACATGTATTGTCAAAATATGATGATTCTGTGCATTTTTCAGACCTAAAAGATTGAGGAAACAGCAAACATACAATCCAATAATTTGTAACCAAAAGATATCAATAATGATATTGAATCCCTAGACACAACAATTTTCTGGATCAGGGGTGGAGGCCTAAGTTAACAAGAGTGCACACGCTGAAATGTCTCGCCTGTTTTACTGAACATTGATTTTATGTTGAAAGTCTTTAAGATAAAGGTTTTACTACAAGTATCACATAAACTTAACATTTTTAAAGATCCATGACAATGAGGTCAAAGTCAGATAAAAACTGTCACACAGACATATACACCTTACAATTATTCCATACACCAAATATAGTTGACCCATTGCTTATGGTAACTGAAAAACAGACCAAAACACAAAAACTTAAGATTGACCAATGAACCATGAAAATGAGGTCAAAGTCAGATTACACTGGCTAGACAGACATGTACACCTTACAATCATTCCATAAACCAAATATAGTTGACCTATTGCTTATAGCACTTGAAAAACATACCAAAACACAAAAACTTAACATTGACCAACGAACCATTAAAATGAGGTCAAGGTCAGATGACACCAGCTAGACAGACATGTACACCTTACAATCATTCCATACACCAAATATAGCTGACCTATTGCTTACAGTACTTAAAAAAAAGACCAAAACACAAAATAAATTGCTTCACCGAGAGCAGCTGGATACGACCGCAGAGGTCCAACCCTGAACAGTTGGGGCAAAAATGGACATAATATTCGCGCTTGATACAGGTCTAAATTTGGATTGTAATTAAATATTTGACACATAATAGGTTTCTGACACAGAATAACTGTAGTCAGAGAATTTAGAATTGGTTATATGATTTGAATTTATATTCAATTTTTGTTTTTGTGCAATACACTATGCTGTTGCGATTGACCCCCTTCCCCCAAAAAAATTTACACCCCTTTTTGCACAAAAAAATATTTGAAGAAATTTTCTTTTAATTTCTGAAATCTGAAATGAGAAAAATTGTCCCCTCCTCACAGTTTCTCCCCATTTTTTTCACCTCCCCCTTTTTCCAAAAAAAAATCTTTCCCTCAAGATATGGTCATAATCTCAATTCAAATTTCCAATGGAGTTTGCAACCATAATTACCCATTTAAATACATCATAAAAGTCTTAAGATAGAAAATGACATACATAATCATGGCTCAAATAAAATAATCCTTAATCAGCATTTTTAAATAGTAACTTCTAAAAATAAATTGACAGCTAATCACCTCAAGACAATACAACATTTCTTTATACATAATTTAAACCTAGTGTAAGGGAGGTAATCCAAACATAACATTGTACTTTTTTTTAATTGTCCATTAACCAGGAAACCCTTGTTTTTCCCCCTTTTTTGTACCTAATTCCTAAACGGTTTGAGCCATAACCCCCCAAAGCCAATCCTAACCATCCCTTTGTGGTATGGAAGATTGTGGTATAATTTCAGAGAGATCCATACACCGTTCCACAATTTATTGTCTGGAAACTAGAAAAATGCTTATTTGGGTCCCTTTTTGGCCCCTAATTCCTAAACTGTTAGAACTATAACCCCCAAAATCAATCCCAACCTTCCTTTTGTGGTTATAAACCTTGTGTTTAAATTTCATAGATTTCTATTTACATTTACTAAAGTTATTGTCCGGAAACTAAGTGTCTTCAGACGACGTGATACCAATATACGACCGAGACAAAAATGAAAGCTATCTTGAACAGACCATGATGGTGATAAACAGAAGGGGGTACATGTATGTTAAGAGACATTATATCCAGGCCATAATCGTGCCGGCGAAATGACGATTTAAGTCGCCAAAGAATTTTGAAAATCGCTAAATCTCGCCGGCCGACTGACTTCATAGCAAAGTCAAATTGCTATCAAATTCTGTAAAAGGGAGACAACTTGTGATTTACATGTCGCACAGGTGAAAAAAAAAGGCGACTAACAAGGAAAATCGAGATTTTCCGAAACGACCTAGAACTAATACTGTCGAAGATCAAATGGCGACTTTGAACATCCTCGGATATAAGATTCAATCACTCAGCTGATTTGTTTTATTTTTATTTATTACGAGTCGATCAATTGTACTATTCGGTAGGTTAAGGGTGGGAATTAACGGTAGATTTATTATATTCATTAAATAAAAATTGAAATATAAATCGTAGAAAGACAGCTGATGGATAATGTGATTGCAAACGTACGACATTCGACCAGCTTGTGATCAGCAGTGGATTTTTTTTTCACCATTTGGCATTTCGTTGATATGGAAGATATCTTTAAAAAATGATAGAAATTAGCTCTTTATCGGTTAATTAATATGCGATTGACAGATATCTTCATTTATAGGCTTACACCGTTGGTTTTACCGTTTGAATGGTTTTACACTAGTACTTTTGGGGCCCTTTATAGCTTGTTGTTCGGTGTGAGCCAAGGCTCCGTGTTGAAGGCCGTACATTGACCTATAATGGTTTACTTTTATAAATTGTTATTTGGATGGAGAGTTGTCTCATTGGCACTCACACCACATCTTCCTATATCTATTTACAATCTTTAATGAGAATCTCAATTTACAACTAACATGATGTCCTGGACATTCAATAATGTTTTACAAAATAATGACAAGTGGTGATATAAATTAAATTCCCAGTCATGTGAAATTCATCAGGTAAACTGGGAGTCATATTTTTCTGGACTTTTATTAAAAATAAATTTAGGCAGATGCACATGAATTTAATGCATCAAAATATTACTAGGCTACTCCCTCATGTCCCAAGCAACACATTTTATTTAGACTTAAATTCAAGTTGACAGTACAAATGGTATCAATAAATAAATAACAACTATATTGTCTAAACCTTTTTATTAAGAACTTTCTATATATACAATAACATGAAAAAACTGCAAGTATATTTTTTATTGCATCTAAAACAATTTCCTTAGTGATAAGCATGAAAACACTATGCAACCGAAACGGTAATGGAATCTCACTTCTCCCTTCTCTCTCATGGAAGGAGAAGTCACTTCTCTCTCTCCAAAATCCTAGATTAGGCCCTGATTATATCATTAAATGGCCCCTGATATTGTAAAAATAGTAAACTTACAGAGCAGTTTAGTGTATCTGGGGACCTAATACTTTTGGTTACATTTTAGTATTCAGTGTTCTCCCAGAAATTTTTTAAGGCGCAAAATTTCAAGGCGCGTAACTCTATTTTTAGAGTGGACTATTGTGATCTGAAGCAATCGGTCATAAATCATTACATGCAATAATGCACAGTATTAATATACATGATAAAGAATAAGAATATATATATGAAATAAATTCATTTTAAACACAAAAAGCATTTATATCACAGTCAATTAAATAAGTCAAAATGTATATATAGTTCAAGAAAATCCTCATGTTCTTCTGGGCCTTCCAATGCTGAACAGCTTTAGAAATATTTATTTTTTTACTCTCTGTTCCTTCTAGAGATTAGTACAGTGTAACAAGACAGTTTGTAATTTTGTTGGACAGCATGTTCCTCAGTCATTATCCTCTTTAGGGTTGAAAACATCATCTGCCTTTCGCTTAACCCATTTCTTCTTTGCAAAGAACATGTTGATTCAGCATTAAAATTGACTATGTTTAAGATGTTTGGTATACAACTTTTAAAACAAAAAAATTGCAAGGAACCAGCTGATCAGTGTCCGTAGTTTGACATTACGCTTCCGTGTGTATAATTGTCAAAACGTTTCTTTGGCAGGTAGATATAAACGAAACTTGACAAATTCGTCAAAGTTAAAACCAGTGAAATTCTTTTCTAGTGACATTATACAAATGCTGCAGCAATTCCGTACATATATATAATGTATATTTCCGATGGACGAATTAACGATCGATGTTAAAAATTATTTTATTTCTAAAACGTGACAGTTGACAGACAATTTTACTTGCAAGCAACAATTTTCACTTTCTAATAAAAGAAATCACTCCTCGTTATCTTAAATAAAAGTTTATTTTATTTTTTGACGACAAATACTCTCATTCATAAATTTCATTGTAAATTTCTTTAGTAATGTGTATTCAAATTTATCACATGTATTCATCATGTTCATTGGTTGTGTTTAAATAGATTCTTCTTCTCGACCAATGAAAAATTAGTTATTAAATGGCCAAGTATCGCACACAGACGATGCGTAAATACAATGTATTTGCGATTTATTTCTTCAGTTTTGCACTGAAGTTTTAAAACTTTTTTTTTTCTAAAATATCTATCTTCTTGATGATCATTTACGCTATAACCTGATTACATGGTCTGATAAGGCTGGTACAGGTAAATCAGAGATTTTGCTAGTTATCAGTTATTGCGCAACATTGACCGATGTCTCAGCGGTAATCAGCAACTTGACAATATTAACCAACATTTATAATTAAAATGTGAAAATTAACACGCTGCGATATCAAGTATTAAGGGACAGCGGCCAATTAAGGCGCTGCGGGATCAACGAAAATATTTTGAAGGCGCTGCGGGACCGCAGCGTCATATTGGCCTGGGGAGAACACTGGTATTAAACTCATAAAACTAATAATTGGATAATATTTTATTTTGTGAACCACTTCATGATTATTATAATTTTAATTCATTAAATTTTCATTAGCAATCATTTCAGGATTAAGATTGTGTGTCCAAAATTAGGGAAACCCCTGTTTTGACAGTTTTACAAATCATGCCAATGTCCTTCTATTTTGGATTTAGAAATTTGCACAATTAGACTTCCACGATGGCAACAAAAGGGAAGTAACTCTTGCTAAAATTATGTCAATGGAAACCTATCTATTGCGGAATCTGCGACACTTGATCCACGACTTTGCAACACTTGAACTATTGATGTCATACAACGTTTTTGTACAACAATAACTTTTGCATTGTTGCATTTTTTGTTTTTTTTTCTTAAGACATCGAATTTTACAGGAACTTTTGAGAACTAATGGTGGACAAACAGCGATTAGTTGTATAGACGTATTTACACTTTTGGGTATTTAACTGAATTTTCTCCAAATAACCTTCTTGTGTCATGCAACAATCACATTTCATTTATGACGTCAAATTTTTAAATTGTGACGCAAAATTTTGTGGAAACTTGTTTGACACCAAGTAATGGACGGCTAATCTGCATACAAGTGTAAATATGTCTACTGAAGCACTAGCTGCGAAAACGTAGCTCTATTGTCCTTTGAAAATTTTTCTGCCATGGATCCGCAAGTATCAAAATCATCAAAAGGACCTTAAGAGCTACTTATTCGCAGCTACTGTAGTACTGAAGCACACAACCGTGTTTCTTGTACCACTACAAGCTTCTGGTAAGTTGGAAAATTTGACAGGTGAAATTTTTTTGTTTTATTTATTTTACTTTAAAAAGAGAGCACTTTTAAAATTTAATCTGAGGCCATTAAACTTACTTTAACTCTCTTTTTTCAGAAAGAGACATTGCTTTAACCATACCATCTTCCAGTACAAAAATCACAATAACGAAAGACAGCACTATAACAACTTTTTGGCACTTCATGTTTGGACAAAATATACAATGCTGGATTTGATTCGTCTGCCGATAACCTCTCTTTTGATGGTAATGTTTGATTTTATCCTGTCGGTTGTGTTGTCATTTTGCCTTGTTGTCACTTGATGCACTTCCGGTTTGATTAAAAGACGGTTAAATCGACGTTTTACAAAAGCACATTCTAATATAAGTGTTTACTTGGATGACCAAACATATATAATTGATACTAAATATTGATCAGTGTGATTGAAATGTGAAATGAGATATATTTTCGTTGAAAAGGTTGTTTAAATATTTTTCAACCAAATATTTCATTATTTCTTTCCTTTATTCATAGCACTCGTTCCTGTTTCTGGTGAAGGACATGTGAAGTGTACCAACTTTCGACTGCTGCCATGGCCCTAATGTTTCAGAGATTAGGCTTTCATATATTAAGAACAAATCTGAAGACCACTTTTCAAACTACCAGAACTGCACAGTCACTTGTCAGTCATTCAGAGGCAAGTTTAGGGATTTTGTTTCAAGAATGATATGGATCACTTCTTTTCCACTGTATTAGTCTGTAATATTTGCTGCTTTACATCAAGCAACAACCAATCAATCAACTATTAATCATAGATGTTCCTGTAACATGTGATCAAGGTCATTTCACCATTATTCCCGTTGTGTAACCAGAGTCGTGTCACTACTATTCTCCCCACTCTTGTTTACCAACTCGCCCCACTTATGAAATAGGGTAAAATCCCGTTGAATATAGGTCTGACAACTCGCCCCACTTACGAAAAATAGAAAAATCCAGATGAAATTTGTCGTGCCAACTCGCCCCACTGATGAAAAATGATGCAATCCCATTGAATAAAGGTCTGCCAACTCGCCTCACTTATGAATAAAAGAATTAAACTACTGTATGAAGGCCTACCAACTTGCCCCACTTATGAATAAAAGAATTAAACTGTACTGTATGAAGGCCTACCAACTCGCTCCATTTATGAAATTAATGAATACTTATGAAAACCTTAGAAATGCATCTTATTTTTTTAATTCTTTTCTTTTGGTTGAAATAAAGCAGAAAGAAGTGAGTATCAGCATTTCTGTGACGTCAGTGCCAATAAATTTTTTCAACAACAAAACCTGCTTTGACTACTTTTACTAACAAAAACACGACACACGCTTATTGGTAATGAATGAATGGACACTCTCTCTGATATTTATTTGAAAGTAACATTTGTCTTTCACTGATTGCTCGTTAGTGTTTAATTATTCTTAATTCAAAGACAAAAGTAACCAATCCGTTAATTGCTATAAAAAAAAAATTGGAATCCTTAAATTGTTATGATAATATATCGGATTATGATACAATTAACAGGTTTCTTTGCAATTATATTGCAAATAACTAAGCTTGCAAGAATGAAGTTATTCTCCAATAAATACGTAAATTAAATAATAATAAATAATGTATCTACATTTGTATTTTAAGAAGTGAAACATCATTTAATTTGAAAAATAATCATATATTAAATTTTTGATTTTTTTTGTATTCTGTGTAGATTAAGTGGGGCGAGTTGGCAGACCTTCATTATATATTCATCTCGATTTTACCCATTTTCATAAGTGGGGCAAGTTGGCAGGAGTAAATTTAACCGAATGTAATAGATATAAGAAGATGTAGTATGAGTGCCAATGAGACAACTCTCCATCCAAGTCATAATTTGTAAAAAAAAAAAACCAATTATAGGTCAAAGTATGGTCTTCAACACGGAGCCTTGGCTCACATCCAACAGCAAGCTATAAAGGGCCCCAAAAATGACTAGTGTATAACCATTCAAAAACCAACGGTCTAATCTATATAAAAAATTACCCTTTTTCATAAGTGGGGCGAGTTGGTGAAAAAGTTGGGTGATTTGGTGTGGGGAGATTTTCCAGTGGGGAGTTGTCTTGCTTCCTTAAAATTCTATAAAGAGACATATGAAGGCGTCACAGCCAAAAATTAGAAATAGCCTTTCAAGATGTCATAATTATTTGGACTAGCCAAAGAGGTCTCACTAATTAGCAACAAAAAGACTAATTAAGGGTCAAGAGGAGACCCGAAAAAAAAAATTGTCAAAGAAATCTTACTATTCGTTTTTTCAAATAAATGATATAGAAACATGCATTTAAAAAAAAAGTCATTAAGTGATTTTCATAAATTTCATTAAACTGATAGAAGATGATGAACATTTAAAAAGTGAATGTTGTGTTTTGTTTTTTTAAATGCAAGGATATGTTGAAAACTCAACAATCAATTTAAATGATTAACTTGAAAGGGTCATTGATTACTTTTATTCAATCAGAAATAAACTATAATTATTTCAATGATGCAATACATGTTTATATTCCAAATAAAATTATCATAAATAAGAATTCAGAAAATATACAATAAGGTTTATAGGGTTGCAAGCATGTATAGAACAGTTAAAACAGCTACGTGTTGTTGGCAAAAAAAAGAAGAAAAATCTCTACCTTCCTACCTAACTCTACAATGCATGGGTAGGAAATATCAAACAAAAAAATTGTTATGGGTGGCCTTATGGGTTTCCTCATATTTGAAGGCCCTACAATGACCTATAATTGCATGATTCCATGTTATTTGGACTCAGTTGTCTCAAACATACTACTTGTCCTTATTTTAAATTAATGACAACAATTAAAAACTCTATATCAGCACTGTATTCAAGAGAAATTAAAATAAAGAAGAAAATTTGACTTTTTTACTTATTTAAAAAATAATCTGAAAATGTAAGAGATATAACTCTACCTCCAAAATAATTTACCTGTACATGTATGTAATAAACACTTGTATAAGTATTACACCTGACTGACTATAAAAAATAGCACATGCAATATAAATTAATTAAGATATAAGCAGCACACTGTAAAACACCTTCTAAAAAGCATATAATTGAATTCATAATACAATAATCTAAGATCTGCAAGAGTCACATCAGTATGAACTCACAGTCCAGTATTTAATCAAACTTGTAATTGAGAATGTCCTTGGGCTCATTCTAGAGTGTGGCCCTAGCATATCTTACAGAGTGTAAGCCCAAACTGGTTGTTCTTACCTGCAGAATTTCTACAATGTTTTCTCAAAGAGAAATAATTATTTTTAAGTGATGCAATGTCATGAAAATATAATAGACATTGTTTATGTGATATTTTCAAGATTTCTACAACCATACTTCTTAGTCTTTTAATCATGTTAATTTTAATATTCGTAAACCTGATTTCTATAAGTAAATGTTCATATGTACTTAGAAATAAGAAGATGTGGTATGGGCTCCAATGAGACAACTCTCCATCCAAGTCACAATGTGTATAAAGTAAACAATTATAGGTCAAAGTACAGCCTTCAACACACAGCCTTGGCTCACACTGAACAGCAAGCTATAAAGAGCCCCAAAATGACTAGTGTAAAACAATTCAAACAGGAAAACCAACAGTCTAATCTATATCAAAAACGAGAAAAGAGAAACGAAAAACACTTGTGAACCACATCAACATCCTTGACACAATATAAATACAATATAAAATAAAAAGGGGGAGATATAAAACAATGTCAAAAAGTCAACTATAACCTTGGACAAAATGGCGTTAAATAAAATAACATACACAGGTAAATTTAAATATAATAATTTTGTTGTTAGGAGTACGGAAGTATTTTTTACAAAATAAATAAATTTGTTATTCATAGTACGAGAACAGAAGTGAAAATTTATCGTCATACTAAATACTTATCAAAGTTGGTACATATTAAAAATAGTGAGACGAGATATAACACAAAATAGGTAAACATTGAATAACAAAAATGCATTACAAATTGTGTCAACAGGTCAAATTAAAATGAAAGTACGATTTGAGAGTACTCGCAGTTACTGAAAGCTAGTTAAAAGCCAAAAACAATTAATTATAAAAAATCATGCATCAGAGGATAAAATCAACTAAAAAACATCCCAGGGATTTAGTGTTTTAACACCATGGACAGTCAAAGAAGACATGACTTGTGCAATGCCAAAATAAAAGTATCGACAGGCAGTTGGATAGTTCGGATTTAACCTTATAATAAATATGTATAATGTTATATATAGATAAAGCAATCTCTATATAGAAAATGAATGTGGATGTGTATTTATTCATCCCAAAAAACCATTCGAAAAGAATACAAATTTAGTTATGTTTTAATTTGTTGATTACAAAATCGATATTTGTGCCAATGTAAACAAGATTCAAAGATCTTATTACAACATTAATAAGATAACCTTTACTATTAAGTTTGTTTAAAGGTTCGATGAGTTTACACGGATCACATAGTGATTTCCTTGCTTTTCGTACAATATTACCGTAAAATTTAGGATGTGAAATACGGTTTTTAATAAGTTTTCTACTGGTACAGCCAAATTTACTGATCTTTGTATCTATGAAAGAATTTAGTAAAAGTTTTAAGTAATTTATGGTAACAAAATCCCTGACTTAATAATTTACCAGTGATGCATTGATTACGTACGTTTAAATCTATGACATTACTACACGCACAGGCATAATGAACGAGTTGGGATATATAAAACACCGTATGATGGAGCCAAAGCTTAAGGAACATTGCCGTCTAAAAAAGGAAAATTAACAATAGGGAATGAAGAATCGTCTCTTTTGTCGTAAATTTTAGTATGGAGTTTCCCTTTAGAAATTGAAATGTCTAAATTTTAGAAAAGGGCAACTACTGCTGTTTATGTTAGATTTATTTAAAGTAAGTTCCTTAGGGTAATTTCGGTAGTATATTTAGAGAACTGGATTATTTAACGAAAAAATGTCATCAAGATAACTGTAGGTATTGTTGAATGTGTCTGCCAAATGTAACATTGACGTGTCTTTATTGAGTTTGGTCATAAACTGAGATTCATAGCAATACAGGAATAAATCTGCTATTAAAGGGGCACACACAATTAGTGCCCATAGGAATACTGACTGTAATTGAATAGTCTTCATAGATGAAGTACAAAAAAATGTACATGTACTTTCATCACTAGAAGTTTATTTTTTTGTACAGCAAAATTAATCAATGGTTTTGTTTTTCAAGGAGAAATTAAAAGTTCCCCTTTGAATGAACTCTTTAGAGAACAATAGCTGTTGTATTTATTCAGTAGGACAGTTCAATTTGCAAAAAATAAAAGGCCAGGTAAACACACACTGATTCTTGGGAAAGGTTTTATTTCCTTCGCAATAATTATTTCTGTTAATACATATAGCATCATTTTCTCTAATATTTGGGCTATGTAATAGACTAGTAAAAGTAAGAATTCATTTTGTTTTATCTATAAATAGAAAACTCTTACTGTTTACTTCTTTATTTTCCAGGTGCCATATTTACCTGTGATATTTAATCCCAGTCAAAAACAAGTGAGAGTAAACAATAAAAATCAAAACTCTTCCGACAGTGTTGCTTTATTTTTCTGGTGCAGTGACAATGTGACTTCATGTGACAAAAGAAACATTCTGTTCATGAAAAAGAACAAAACCAATTTGACTGGAGAAAAGATTTACTAATAATAAATTCAGATTTATCTACGTTGTGTATTCTTCCAAGATTGAAAAGGAGTCTTGAAGTTACGTATGAAAATGGCCAAAACAATGATCATGCCAGTTCTGAGTTTTTAAATATATGTTCAAATTCAAGTAAATCATTAGAATTTCTACAAAAAGACATTTCAAAAGAAATAAGTTCAACCTTAGAGAGTATAAATCTACCTCAAGAAGAATTAGAATTTTTGAAAAGCAGCATATCATGGTACAGCAGTCAACCCATACCTTCATCACCAGACAAAACAGATTTGAAGACCCCTGATGATAAAAGTCTGGGAAAACCTTCCATGGAACAGTTGACAGCTGTTAAAGAAAGATTGGCAGAGACAGTATGTATTGCTTAAGGATGGAACACATTTTTCTAGAGGTAATTGATGTGTAAACTGGGTGGATTATCTCACAAACTGAATAACAGTCTGATGGACTTGCACATAAAGTTTGTGAGTCAGAGAACCAGTTTACACAGCAAAGTTCATCAATAACCTCTAGAAATGTTTTTAATCCTTATAATTTTCAACCCAAACATTTTTTCTTTTTTTTAGTTTCAACTTTCATCATGTTCATGGAACCCCAGTATGAATATATCACAGCGAAATTGAAATAGTGTTTACATAGGTTATAAAAGTAGATTAAGCATTAAGGTCAGACAGTCCATTTGATAACAGACAAATCACATTTGAATTTTTGTAGTAGATATGCAAATTATATAAGAATTATATTGTCATTTATAAACATTGCCTGATATGTCTGGGTCAATTACAGTGACTGGATACCATTGTATAAATTTACATGTATACATTTTGTACATGTATAATATACATATGTCCCAGTTTAGCCTAGTTCAGTCTCCCAGAACAAGTGTTGATATTTTATTGACAGTTTGCAGCTTACATTCTCTTTATACAAATGTATACTGAAAAGTTGGCAATTTTTGCAAGGTTTTCTGTTTTGTTGTTGAAATTTTGCAGTTTAGATACAATTGCTAAAATATCATCTGGCTTAAATTTTATTTTTAACATGTTTAAGGAAATTCAGAATCAGTGACAAGAAAATCACGAAAAACATACTGGGCAGGTCACTTCACTGTACAGAATCACAATTTGGTAAAAGAAAAGAACGTTGTGATTCCAGTGACCAACCTATTTATTTTCTTTATAACACATTCAAATCTTCCATGATCATATCATCATTGCCCACCATAATCTTCTGTTAAACTATCAATTTTAGGATTGTATGTAGTGGTCAATGGTGATGGAAAAATCAAGAATATTTTACATTGCATGTAGTTCTCAATAATTTCATATTAACGGTATATAATTATATAATAGTTGACTGCAATTTTACATTGTACAAAGATTACAGCTCAAAATTTATAAATTGTATGCAGTTGACAGTAATTTTACAATTTTCTTTCATTTCAGCTTCCAAATTTTTTTAAAAAGGTAGTGGACTATTCAATATATGACCCAAAAATAGTATTTGTGAACAATATATGGAATAGAAAAACCTCGTAAGTAGTAAAAAGGCACTCAGTAAATCACTATTATTTTTAATGAATGTAAAAGAATGATATGGTATATCAATTCTATACACAAAATTATAATTACTAAAAAACCAAAAGCAAAGGAACAATTTTATTGCTGTTCTTCATCTCAAAGTCACAGAAATGGCTTAAACATGAAGTAAAAACTCTGACCTCACTAAAAGTTCCAGACAGCCCCTTGAGTGGATTTCTGGGTATACAGGCTGGATCAAAATAAGCTAAATGTTTAAAATAAACACCAAGTTATATAATGTCAACATACAAACTTAGGATACTGGGTACTCGTAGAAATAACTGAAAGTTACCTTACTGTTCAGAGAATTCAAATAGAAAGATTCTGAATAGAAATAAACTTCTCACTGACCTTCAAAAGGTATGAACATTAAAAAGAATTACTGCAAAGTTAGAAATTGACAGAATTATAGCATAACATTTATAAAACATTCCATTATAAAATCTATTCCGATACAATGTAGCACTGTGGTGAAAATATAGCATCATGGTACCATGATGCATTAAGGTTCTGGGGACAACACTGATTGACTATAAACTCTATACAGTTCTGGGGACAACACTGATTGATTGTAAACTCTATTAATAAATTGATTATCATTAATATTGTGTGAACTTCTTTCATTAAATGTCCCAAATTAAACAGGATGATCTGGATCTATCAAATTTCTGCAAATATTAAAATGATAGTTTTCTTTCCCATCATTAATGGTTTGTTACAGTTTTTAGACAAGCAGTCTCAAGATCATTTTCATTTAAAAAATAAGGTAAAGGATCCCCGTTAAGAATTTTTGTTGATGGATATAGGAAGATGTGGTGTGAGTGCCAATGAGACAACTCTCCATCCAAATAACAATTTATAAAAGTAAACCATTATAGGTCAATGTACGGCCTTCAACACGGAGCCTTGGCTCACACCGAACAACAAGCTATGTTGATGGTCTATTTTCCAATCATTACATCTATTAATCTTGGAAAATTTTACAGACAATTTTATTTAATAGAAAAACTGCAAAAAAAATCCTGCAAAAATAGACATGTAGGAATCATCTAAAATTGTGATCAAACATGGAGTCATAGTTGATAATCCCAACTGCTATTAAACTTGACTTAGGTGTTACACGTAACAGAAAATGGAAGATGGTCCTTGTTTATATCCCTACCCCCACCCAAGGTTAAACTAAAATAGGTATCCCACCAATAAGAATGAATCCACAGTAATGCAAGCTCCTTAAAGCCTGTATTTTTATGCCCCCGCCATAGCGGAGGGGGCATTAAGTTTTACCCTTTCCGTCCGTACGTACGTACGTCCCAAAATTGGTTTCCGTTCTCTAACTTAAGTTTGCCTCAACCAAATGTTATGAAACTTACACACAATGCTTATTACCACTAAATACAGATCAAGTTTGAATTTTGGTAGCGTCACTGTAACCATTCTAGAGTTATGCCCTTTTATAAATGGAAAAATTGCAAAATTTTTAGTTTCCATTCAATAATTTAAGTTTGCCTCAACCAAATGTTATGAAACTTATACACAATGCTTATCACCACAAAACACAGATCAAGTTTGAATTTTGGTTGCGTCACGTAAACCGTTCTAGAGTTATGCCCGTTTATAATGGAAAAATTGCTAAATTTTTAGTTTCCGTTCTCTAACTTAAGTTTGCCTCAACCAAATGTTATGAAACTTATACAGAATGCTTATCACTACAAAACACAGATCAAGCATGAATTTTGGACATAAAGCGTTCTAGAGTTATGCCCATTTATAATGGAAAAATTGCTAAATTTTTAGTTTCCGTTCTCTAACTTAAGTTTGCCTCAACCAAATGTTATGAAACTTATACAGAATGCTTATTACCACAAAACACAGATCAAGTTTGAATTTTGGTGGTGTCACTCAAACAATGCTTATTACTACAAAACTCAGATCAAGTTCAAATTTTACTCGAGTAGCGTCACTTTTACTGTTCTTCAGTTATGTCCCTTTATAATTTAGTAAATATAAACCAGATTAGGATAAAATTTTATGTTTGTCTATTAAAGTAAATAGATTTTATCATAAGCTGCAGGTAAATAAAGTTCAGTTATGTGATGATATTATTTTTTTTAGTGGCATTGGCATGTATTCTTTAAATCTATCTGTGATCAGGATATTGGCATATTTCAAGTACACTCAAATCACTGTACAACTTCTTAAAATAACAGTTCACCCTGAAGATGGAGCAGTGAAAGTTAGATGGAGGGTTGCTGGGTTATCCAACACAGCGTCTTTAAAGTTTTGGAATTACTATCCAGGAAAATACAGGGAAAATGTTGAAAAGGATTCACAGTAAGTCATACAGTTCCATTTCCAGCAATGGTCTGGATATTTTGTTCCAATGTTTCTAGGGGTTTTGTGTTCATGTTTATCTTTGAAATAATAAAGGATCTGCTTTTATTTTTGCATAATTAAAACTTTACAGTATTATGTCAAAATAGGTATTTTCGAGTCAACAGATTTTATTCTTAGAGAAAAATAAATCAGTATATTTGAACTTCCTTTATTGATTCTGTACAAGAATAAATCAGTTCCATGCAGGCATGTGATTCTTACGGCGGGAGTCAAACTCTCCCGATTTTTAAGCCCTCTTCTGTCCCTCCTGTAAATAATTCAAATCGTCCGTTTTTTTCAAAATTTCAACCCTAAAAAATTTTCTCTATTTTTTATTACCATCGATGTCAACATTAATTACGTTTTTGTGTCACTAATGAAGGTAATTTTTACCTGTAAATCAAAGAATTTGTATAATTATATGGTTTCACTTGACAGCTTGGGTGTCAAACATACTATTAATCAGTGATTTTTACCTCAGTCTAACTACCTTGTAATAAAAGCTTTGTGTATTTGAAAACAATTAAAAGAAATTTTGGGTTACTACCCTTGTTTTATCATGTTTTGAGTTAAAATAATGTAAATTGATAAAAGAATATGAATTAAATACAAGTTGAACAAAGAATCATATAAGGATGGTAATTTAATGATTTTGAATGTCTTAGGACAAATAAGAAAATATTATTTTGGAAATCATTTGAGAGATCTATACTTCTTTTCAATGCTTAAATTGAAATTTATAAGAAAGGTATTCCCCTTCAGTAAAGCCTGTATGAGTGTTATTGCTAAATCTGGCTAAATCAAATCTAGCTAGAAAAATGTTAATCACTGTAAAACACATGAAAAATTATTGGATGATAGAACTGAGAAACACTCTGAAGATGGCAAAAATGAGGAAAGGAAAAAAATCACATAAAAATAGTAAAGCTTTAAGTGTTGACAAATATTTCACATGGTAACAATATTGAGAGAATACATTAACAGTAATACTGTTATCTTTAAAAAAGTGGTAATATGTAGCTTTATTATCAAAATGAACACTGTAAAAATTTTCAAATCTCCAGGCGATAAACATGTCAATTAAAAATCTCCAGTTATAAGGCCCAAACTCCAGCTGAAAATTTTTGTTTAAAAGGCCATTGTGTGCAGGGTCTTGAAATAAAATAAAATTTGAAACTTGATCATGTTACTGATTGAATAAAATATAAAATCAGAGCATGATGATATCAACTTCTGCAGATCAAGTTTTCTTTCATTTCCAGAAAAATCTTTTTCTGTTCATCGAGCTGAAATTTGTTTAGAGTCGAGGCAATTCATAGCTTGACAAATGCTATTTGCTCCTGTCTTATTTCCTATCCACTTCCTTTTTACACGACCACAAAAAATTTGCGTTCGTATAATGCTATCATGTTGTCGTCGGTGTCGGCATCGTCCAAAGACACATTTGGTTTCCGGACAATATCTTTAGTTTAAGTGAATGGATCTCTATGAAATTTTACAAGAAGGTTCAATACCACAAAAGGAATGTTGGGATTGATTTTGGGGGTTATGGTACCAACAGTTTAGGAATTAGGGCCAAAAACAAGCATTTTTATAAGCCCGTTTAGGGGACTTATTATGGTATACTGTTGTCTGTCTGTCTGTCTGTCGTATCGTCCGTCTGTCCGTCCGTCGTCAACATGTCAGACATTAACTCAAAACACTTCAACCCATTTGCATAAAACTCTTGTGAATTGTTTATATGTATTGAGGTGAGCTCCTTTCGTTTTTATAAATTTTAGATTTTACGTTTCGAGTTTAATTTTGGACCCGATTTGGACCAACTTGAAAACTGGGCCCATAATCAAAATCTAAATACATGTTTAGATTCAGCATATCAAAGAACCCTTAGAATTCAATTTTGTTAAAATCAAACTAAGTTTAATTTTGGACCCTTTGGACCTTAATGTAGACCAATTTGAAAACAGGACCAAAATTAAGAATCTAAATACACGGTTAGATTCGGCATATCAAAGAACCCCTATAATTCAATTTTGATGAAATCAAACAAAGTTTAATTTTGGACCCTTTTGACCTCAATGTGGACAAAGTTGATAATGGGGCCCAAAATCAAAATCTAAATACATGGTTAGATTCAGCATATCAAAGAACCCCATATATTCAATTTTGTTGAAATCAAACAAAGTTTAATTTTGGACCCTGATTTGGACCGACTTGAAAACTGGGCCCATAATCAAAAATCTAAATACATGGTTAGATTCAGCATATCAAAGAACCCTAAGAATTCAATTTTGTTAAAATCAAACTAAGTTTAATTTTGGACCCTTTGGACCTTAATGTAGACCAATTTGAAAACCGGACCAAAATTAAGAATCTAAATACACAGTTAGATTCGGCATATCAAAGAACCCCAATAATTCAATTTTGATGAAATCAATCAAAGTTTAATTTTGGACCCTTTTGACCTCAATGTGGACAAAGTTGATAACGGGCCTAAAATCAAAAATCTAAATACATGGTTAGATTCAGCATATCAAAGAACCCCATATATTCAATTTTGTTGAAATCAAACAAAGTTTAATTTTGGACCCGATTTGGACCGACTTGAAAACTGGGTCCATAATCAAAATCTAAATACATGGTTAGATTCAGCATATCAAAGAACCCTAATAATTCAATTTTGTTAAAATCAAACTAAGTTTAATTTTGGACCCTTTGGACCTTAATGTAGACCAATTTGAAAACGAGACCAACAATTAAGAATCTAAATACACAGTTAAATTCGGCATATCAAAGAACCCCAATAATCCAATTTTGATGAAATCAAACAAAGTTTAATTTTGGACCCTTTGGACCTCAATGTGGACCAATTTAAAAGCGGGCCCAAAATCCAAAAACTTAATACACGGTTAGATTCAGCATATTAAAGAACCCCAAGAGTTCAAGAATAAAACCCCATTGAAATTGGTCAAGAAATAAGCAATTTATACAAAGTACTTTCTTTTGCACAATACTGTGCAATTGAATATTTCTTGCAATTGCGCAATATTGTGCGATTGAATATTTCTTGCTATTGCGCAATACTGTACAATTGACAATTTCTTGCTATTGCGCAATATTGTGCTATTGGATATTTCTTGCTATTGCGCAATACTGTGCAATTGAAGATTTCTTGCTATTGCGCAATACTATGCAATTGAAAATTTCTTGCTATTGCACAATACTTATTATTTAATAATTTACACATCCTGTTTGATGTGTATCTCCTGCCATATCATTATTATTTGCTTTTAAATATAAATCAGAAATAACCAACTTAAAATGGAAAATTTTAAAGAAAAAAAAAAGGAAAAGGAAAAAAAAAAAAATCCCCCAAATTTTTGAACCCCTTATGATACATCACCCCAAACTCAATCCCAGCCTTCCTTTGAGGTATGGTACCTTGCAGTACAATTTCAGAGAGATCCATACACTTGAACACAAGTTATTGTCTGGAAACTAGAAAATGCTTATTTTTGGCCCTTTTTGCCCCTACCTAAACGTTTCAGGCAATTACCCCAAACTCAATTCCAGCTTTCCCTTTGTGATATGGAACCTTGTAGTACAATTTCAGAAAGATCCATACACTTACACACAAGTTATTGTCATGAAACTAGAAAATGCTTGTTTTTGCCCTTTTTGGCCCCTAATTCCTAAAATTTTGAGGCAATTACCCCAAAATCAATCCCAGCATTCCCTTAGTGATATGGAACCTTGTGGTACAAAGTCAGAGAGATCCATACACTAACACACAAGTTATGTCTGGAAGTTACAAAAATGCTTATTTTGGCCCTAATTCCTTAGCTGTTGGTACCATAACCCCAAAATCAATCCCAACCTTCCTTTTGTGATATTGAACCCTATGGTAAAATTTCATAGAGATCCATTCACTTAAACTAAAGTTAGAGTCGAAAACCAATGCGTCTTGGACGACGACGCCTAACGTCATACCAATATACGACCGCAAAATTTTTTGCAATCGTATAAAAGGGGATTTTCCAGTTTTCAGACAATAACTCAAAATGCTTTCAGCAACTCTTATGAAACTTTGGTGAATTGTTTATATCTATTGATGTAAGCTCCTTTAGAATTTTATAAATTTTATTTGTTTATAGTCTGACAACAGATTTACTAAGTATTGCGCAACAGCAAGAAATCTTTAATTGAATATAAATTCAATTCATATAACCAATTTCAAGTTCTTTGACTACATTTATTCAGAAACCTATAATATGTCAAATATTTAATAACAATACAAATTCAGACCTGTATCAAGCTTGAATATTGTGTCCATTTTGCCCCAACTGTTCAGGGTTGGACCTCTGCTGGCGTATCCAGCTGCGCTCAGTGAAGCAGTTTATTGTAGTTTCCGACAATTACTTGTGTGTAAGTGTATGAATCTCTCTCTGAAATTGTACCAAAAGGTTCCATATCACAAAGGGAAGGCTAGGATTTAGTTTGGGGTTATTGCCCCAAATGTTCAGGAATTAGGGCAAAAAGGGCCAAAACAAGCATTTTGGAAAATGACGCTATCAGCGGCATGTTTCGATACCATTGACGAGAACTAACGGAAGTTGATTATGCCTCCGCCTACCGCTTTTCGGTTTCATATTTACTATTTTACCTGCTAACCCGAATAATTCAGTCCCTCCCGTAATCGATCTCTCCTACTTCCGAGTTCTGATCCGGCCAAAACAGGATTTGGAACGTCTCTAGTTTTATACTCACCATAAACAAGCTGAAACGTTCAGTATGGCATATATTTTAGGTTAAAGACGGTCCCATTCATTTGAAAAGCATTTTGAAAGTAGACGATGGAATTATTTCAGGTTTGGGGAGCGAGTAAATTTTCACAAAGTTCATTTCTTGGCGACCTCATAATTTCATCATAACGATGGTACAAATCGATTTTTACTGTTTACTTTAGCTTCTCATGTTTTGTAAACGGTCTTTTATTTTAAACCCGAACCAGGCATATGCATTCTGTGATTGCGCAAATCTTCGTTCTTTGGTCAATTGGCTTATGGATAGTTGTATCAATTTCAACTCTTACATTATTTTTTAAAATATATTTGCATTACACATGCAATGGCAGTACCTTTCAATTACTATTTATGTGTTGTGTCTAAATTAAAGTTGTAACACTTTATAGTGACTGGAAAGGGTAGAAAAATTCATCAGATGAGAAAAGGCTGAAGATACATGGAAACGGCACCAAATCATTAGATATTGCATCTTTTAAAAGAAACTGAGATTTGGATAGTTCCACTTCAAGGTAAAATGTTTATCTCTTGTGAAATGAAACAAAAAAAATTGTAACACTGCAGTTAATTAATAACGATACTATTACATGTATTTATGTATTGGCCTTATTGTTGGTCCTCGGCCAGCAGTATTGGCCTTGCCGCCTCAGACCAATACACCAAGACATGGACCAATAACAAGGACAATACAGAAATACTTGCATAATAATATTATAGAATGACAGTATGGTTCAATAGCGGAATCAGCCCTCAACTACTTTTACATAAATACTAACTTCTGGCTTCAACTCCTTGTGCGTCTTGTCTGGAGATCTTGTTGTAATTCCAGTTAGGCAAGCATTTTAGAGACATATCCGTCCATCCTCTCTTGACTTGTAATTTCTGGTGATAGATTTTGCCGCTTGACGTTGTATCCTTTCAAGCTTGTTTTTTTTTGTTACCGTGTAGGGGTCCCATACTATGGCTCCATATTAAATTGTAAGATCCATTCCTAAAGGTCTAGATCATTGTTCTAATCTGACACAAATTTCAATAACTGGAATGCTACCCAAGTTGAATATATGGTGACCTACTAGAACAGCATTATCACTATTGAAATTGTGTTTAATACCATGATTGTTCAATGTCATTAACTTAAATGGAGACAGACATTTGACCTGAAAGGTGGTGTGGGAGTGCAAAATCAAAACTAACTGACTATGATATATGGTTAAAGAATGAATATCAATTACATGGGTGAACATGGTCAAGGGCAGAGTTGTTATGAAATAACAATATGGCAGAGAAGTGGTTTCAAGTTTCATATAAAGCGACCTGACTGACATGAAATAAAAATCAAAGGAGTATCCCTATTTGTCTAATCTTCAAGGTGAAATAAAACTAGTAAAACAATAGTATACTATTGTCTAAATCTACAGAAATATAATTTGCTTCAAGTAACAGAAATAACTAGGTCACTAGTAACTTATTTAATGAGTATGTGGGGTATAAGAGCTTGATAACAACAGGCTCTTCATAATCATTTGGTTTGAAAAGGATACAAGTAGTCTATATTCTTGATTTAGAAAATGTAATTGCAAAACAAAATCACATTACTTAGAATACTTTAGATCATTCAGGTCTTTATTTATATGTACAAAAGAACAGCCAGTAGTCCTTGGATATTGTAGATCATTCAAATAGACTTGACCTATTTATTAGTACAAAAGAACAGCCAGTAGTCATTGGATATTGTAGATCATTCTGGTAGTCTTGACCTTTTATTTATAGAAAAAACAGCCAGTAGTCATTGGATACTGTAGATCATTCAGGTAGTCTTGACCTATACATTTGTACTGAAAAAACAGCCAGTTGTCATCTTCACATAACACACACATATACGAATATCAATTATATGCTTACGAGACATGTTGGAATGTTAAACTAATTACGGTATGTGAAAATCAAGACTTGTATAAAAAAAATATCATAATATTAGAGACAGTGGCGTCATTTTTCCTCAGAGCTTTCAGCTCTTTGATTCTAGTTTCCACACAACAATTTGTGTTTTAGTGTATGGTTCTCTATAAAATTGTACTACAAGGTTACATACCACAAAGGAAGGCTGGGATTGAGTTTTGGGTAATTGCCCAAATGTTTAGAAATAAGGGCCAAAAACAAGGGGTCATACTTTTTTCTTCCAAGATTTTCAAAATTTCAAATTTCCCATTTTACATTAATTATTTCTGATTTATATATAAAAGCAGATTACAGATTAACTAAGTATTGTGCAAAAGCACAGTATTTCATAATAGCACTGTATTGCACAATAGGAAGAAATCTTCAATTGAAAATAAATACAAATCTTTTAACCAATTTCAATGGGATTAATTTAAAGTCTTTAATTATTGGGGGTTCTATCTTTGTATTACTATTTTGGATATTGGGCCCCATTTTTAAATTGGTCTACATTGAGGTCCAAAGGGTCCAAAATTAAACTTTGATTGATTTCATCAAAAACTGAATTATTGCGGCTCTATAATTTGCTGAATCTTATTGTGTGTTTAGATTTTTTATTTTGGGCCCTGTTTTCAAATTAGTCCATATTAAGGTTTGCAGGGTCCAAAATTAAACTTTGTTTGATTTCAGCTAAAATTAAATTATTGGTGTTTTTATATGCTGAAAATAACCATGTTGTTAGATTTTGGATATCAGACCATACTAGGTAAATTAAGTGTCCCATTTCAATTTTTTTTTAAGATCTTTGACCACATTAATTTTGTGTCAGAAACCTATATTATGTCAAAAATTTGATCACAATCCAAATTCAGACAGTATCAAGCTTGAATATTGTGTCCAAATAGCCCCAACTGTTCAGGGTTCGACCTCTGTGGTCGTATCAGGCTGTGTTCACGAAGCATTTTATTGCCAAATACATGTATGTTCTAAAAATATTGCATGCATAAAAAACTTTTATCGCATATTTTTCAGCCACTTCTCTTTTCATTTAAAAGCAAAATCTAGGGTATAAAAATCTTTTTTTCTGTTAACAAAATTCTCCTGCCTTTTGTAAAATTTGCATACTCAGCAACTCCCATCTTAGGGAAACAGGACATGTTTTGGTAATCCTTATAAATAAAATGTGGGTATACATCAATGAAACAGCAACCCATTGACAATAATAACCAACAGACATTTTGAGGACAGACTTCACCAATAACAATAATAACCAACAGACATTTTGAGGACAGACTTCACCATTGACAATAATAACCAACAGACATTTTGAGGACAGACTTCACCAATAACAATAATAACCAACAGACATTTTGAGGACAGACTTCACCAATAACAATAATAACCAACAGACATTTTGAGGACAGACTTCACCAATAACAATAATAACCAACAGACATTTTGAGGACAATATACAGACTTTAACAATAGACAGGTGTTTATACAATATGTCAAACTCTTTATCATCTAAATTCTATAAAACTCGTGAATAAATTAAACAGAAACAATCAAAGAAACAGTAAGATATTACGTGAGGCAACCACTGGTGAGGTTCCTGACTTTTAGACAGGCACACCATTGTGGCTGAATTTGTGGTCAGGTTAAACTAATGTTTTATCGACCATAAAAAATTTTGTGGTCGTATATTGGTATGACGTTGGCGTCGTTGTCCGCGTCGTCATCCGAAGACGCATTGGTTTTCGCACTCTAACTTTAGTTTAAGTGAATGGATCTCTATGAAATTTTACCATAGGGTTCAATATCACAAAAGGAAGGTTGGGATTGATTTTGGGGTTATGGTACCAACAGTTAAGGAATTAGGGGCCAAAATAAGCATTTTGTAACTTCCAGACATAACTTGTGTGTTAGTGTATGGATCTCTCTGACATTGTACCACAAGGTTCCATATCACAAAGGAATGCTGGGATTGATTTTTGGGGTAATTGCCTCAAAATTTTAGGAATTAGGGGCCAAAAAGGGCAAAAACAAGCATTTTCTAGTTTCATGACAATAACTTGTGTGTAAGTGTATGGATCTTTCTGAAATTGTACTACAAGGTTCCATATCTCAAAGGAAAGCTGGAATTGAGTTTGGGGTAATTGCCTGAAACGTTTAGGAATTAGGGGCCAAAAGGGCCAAAATAAGCATTTTCTAGTTTCAGACAATAACTTGTGTTCAAGTGTATGGATCTCTGAAATTGTACTGCAAGGTACCATACCTCAAAGGAAGGCTGGGATTGAGTTTGGGGTGATGAATCACAAGGGGTTCAAAAATTTGGGGGATTTTTTTTTCCTTTTTTCCTTTTTTTCTTTAAAATTTTCCATTTTAAGTTGGTTATTTCTGATTTATATTTAAAAGCAAATAATAATGATATGGCAGGAGATACACACCAAACAGGATGTGTAAATTATATAATAAGTATTGTGCAATAGCAAGAAAATTTCAATTGCACAGTATTGCGCAATAGCAAGAAATCTTCAATTGCACAGTATTGCGCAATAGCAAGAAATATCCAATAACACAATATTGCGCAATAGCAAGAAATTGTCAATTGTACAGTATTGCGCAATAGCAAGAAATATTCAATTGCACAGTATTGCGCAATTGCAAGAAATATTCAATTGCACAGTATTGTGCAAAAGAAGATACTTTGTATAAATTGCTTATTTCTTGACCAATTTCAATGGGGTTTTATTCTTGAAATCTTGGGGTTCTTTAATATGCTGAATCTAACCGTGTATTAAGTTTTTGGATTTTGGGCCCGTTTTAAATTGGTCCACATTGAGGTCCAAAGGTCCAAAATTAAACTTTGTTTGATTTCATCAAAATTGAATTATTGGGGTTGTTTGATATGCTGAATCTAACCATGTATTTAGATTCTTAATTTTTGGTCCCGTTTTCAAATTGGTCTACATTAAGGTCCAAAGGGTCCAAAATTAAACTTAGTTTGATTATAACAAAATTGAATTCTTAGGGTTCTTTGATATGCTGAATCTAAACATGTATTTAGATTTTGATTATGGGCCCAGTTTTCAAGTTGGTCCAAATCGGGGTCCAAAATTAAACTTTGTTTGATTTCAACAAAAATTGAATATATGGGGTTCTTTGATATGCTGAATCTTACCATTATTTAGATTTTCGATTTATGGACCCGTTATTAACTTTGTCCACATTGAGGTCAAAAGGGTCCAAAATTAAACTTTGTTTGATTTCATCAAAAATTGAACTCTTGGGGTTCTTTGATATGCTGAATCTAACCATGTATTTAGATTTTGGATATTGGACCATAATAGGTGAATGTTCAATTTAAAATTTTTAAGTTCTTAGACCACATTCATTCTGTGTCAGAAACCTATGCTGTGTCAAATATTTAATCACAATCCAAATTCAGAGCTGTATCAAGCTTGAATGTTGTGTCCATACTTGCCCCAACTGTTCAGGGTTCGACCTCTGCAGTCGTATTAAGCTGCGCCCTGCGAGCATTTTATTTAAATCGCAACTAATATTTTATATATTAATATAAAAATAAGGAGATGTGGTATGATTGCCAATGAGACAATTATCCACCAAAGTTCAAATGAAGTGGATGTAAGCAATTATAGGCAACAGTCTATTTATTAGTATGTCTGTTGGTTCATGTGTGCATTAGTTTTTCACTACTCCGTCTAAACCAGAGAAAGGGTTTAACAAAACATTAAGATAGAATCATTAGATACAAATCTTTTTTTAATGTTTAGATAATTTTAATGTATTACACAGAGACTAATTCTTATTGTAGATGGACTGATGGCCTTTCCACTTATTACATCAATAAAAATGGTATGGTATACAAACATGTTGTAGACAATGTAAGTATTAGTTAATTCAGCTGTACTGATGAACAGAAAATGTCCAATTAAATCTTCAAAAATAGTGTAAATATTGTAAAAAATTAACAGTTTCTTAATAAAAGAACCTTCATAATATAAAAATTAAAATATAAAATTAAAATTAAATTAAATTAAAACATTTCATAACAGAAAAAATGTTAACTTTCACATGATTGATATCTTAATTTTCTGACTTAGTAGAAAAGTTTGTGTATTCTTGTTTACTCTCTTACTTTTATTCTATATTGCTTTATTATTTTTTTTAAATGTAAGAGAAAACTTCCTTTGTACATGAGAAAGGGAAGTCCATATATTTTGAAGTCTTCAATTCAAATCAAAAGCCAACATGCTTTAATGCTTGTGTTTCCAAGGGAAGTAACTCTATATATGTTCCAAT